>CAJNDS010002247.1:506633-514133 GCA_905221605.1 Symbiodinium natans
CCAAACAACCCAAACAACCCAAGCCCTGACCCTACACAGACACAGACACGGACACAGACACAGACAGAGAGAGAGAGAGAGAGAGAGCGAGAGAGGAAAGACAAAAGACAAAAACAGCATCAACCAAAAAACAACTACAACTACAGAAAACACCAAACATACAAAAGTGCAATCACAAAACAACAAAGTGTTAGCCCAACACCCTCGACATCACCTCTTGCATACACAGTTACAGGAAACACCAATCAACTACAAAAAGAAACACACAGTCATGAGGCATGTAGACTGCAAAACCCCAAGCCCGATCCGTCCAGGGACTTATGGGGTCCCCAGTCCTTAGGTGCTCTAGTAACCTCATTCCTAGGTGCCTGGATAGGGAAACCCTAAGCCCCAAATCCCAAAACCCTAAACCCCAAACCCTAAACCCTCAATCCTAAACCCTCAACCCTAAACCCTAAACCCTAAACCCTAAACCCTAAACCCTAAACCCTAAACATCACCTCCTGGTCGATCTCCGCGCCGTCCTTGAGCGCCAGGCTCGGCGCATGCAGCAAGCGGTTCCTGGGCCGCCCAAGAGGCTCTGAGTGACTGCTTTCTGCGGCCCCTAAACCCTAAACCCTAAACCCTCAACCCTAAACCCTAAACCCTAAACCCTAAACCCTAAACCCTAAACCTGAACCCCAAACCCAAACTTGGTAGTGGGTGTGACACCCGCCAGCCAAGCCCCCAAAGTCCTGCGGAGTGAAACCCCCCAAAGCCCAAACCCAATTTTGGCTTCTTGCGTCCTTTCAAAGAGCCCTTTGAAACCTAAAACCTTATAACCCCAACCCCCCCCCCCCGGCAAAAAAAGATAGTAAAAATGGAAATAAAAACAAGCAACACAACAAAAACCCAAAACAAAAACACAAAGCAAAGAAACCCAGAACATAAACAAAAAACTCACATTAAAAAACAAACAAAAAACTCACCACAAACCAGGCCGTGGCTCAGACGCCTCCTCGCTGTTTGCAGCTCCACGGCCGTCGTGGAGCCCAGCTCGAGCTGCTGGAAGAGCTTGGCGGCCTTAAGTAATAGGGCTCTTAAGGGAGGGGGGTTTAGGGTTTAGGGTTTAGGGTTTAGGGTTTAGGGTTTAGGGTTTAGGGTTTAGGGTTTAGGGTTTAGGGTTACGGGGGTTCATGGGAGGTAGGACATAGGGAACCTTTGCAAAGCTTAAGGAGCTTTAGGGAGTAGTGGGGAGTATTCGGGAACCTTGGGTTACATGCCCCGCTTGAACCCCCCTCCCTTAAGACCCCTACGGAGACGCTTGTTAAACTCCTGCATTTAAACAGATAAAACGGACGCGGCATACTTTTGAGGCAGTTGTCACAGGGCCGCCAAACTGAAAACATGGTGTGGAAGGCTGGACGGGTGGGGGTTTGGCCTCCAGCCCTCCAGCCCTCCAGCCCTCCAGCCCTCCAGCCCTCCAGCCCTCCAGCCCTCCACCCTCCACCCTCCACCCTAAACTGGGGTGCCTGCTAGATGGGGTTGGAGGCCCTGAGTCGTCCCGGCCCAACCCAACTAAACATCTGCAGCCTGAACATTCGGAATAAAACTGGTGCCTCATGCTACCTCCTACTGGATTTGTGGTTGGCCCTCCACACATTTCAAAGTTGTCACCGTATAGCTCAAGGACAACTTCAGGGAGTTACTCCTGAGCCCTGAGCCCTACACTCTATCTAATTAACCCCTGAACCCTAGATCGCCAACCCTTAGCCCTAATTAGACCCCTAAAACCCTCAACCCTAAACCCGAAACCCCTAAACCCTAGCCCTAAACCCGAAACCCCTAAACCCTAGCCCTAAACCCTAAACCCTCGGGCAGCCGCGCCTGCGCCCGGAGCGCCCGCACCCGGCCCGCATGGCGGAAGCCCCGGAGCTTACCAGCGCACTTGGCCACGGCGGGCTCGAGGATGGTCCTGGAAGGGCCCCAATAGGGTTTGTTTGGGGTTTAGGGTTTAGGGTTTGGGGTTTGGGGTTTAGGGTTTGGGGTTTGGGGTTTGGGATTTTGGGTTTGGGGTTTGGGGTTTAGGGTTAGGGGTTAGGGTTTGGGGTTTGGGGTTTGGGGTTTGGGGTTTGGGGTTTGGGGTTTGGGGTTTGGGGTTTGGGGTTTGGGGTTTGGGGTTTGGGGTTTAGGGTTTAGGGTTTAGGGTTTAGGGTTTAGGGTTTAGGGTTTAGGGGTTAGGGGTTAGGGTTTAGGGTTTAGGGTTTAGGGTTTAGGGTTTAGGGTTTAGGGTGTGGGGTTTAGGGCTCAGGGTTTTAGGTTTGGGCCTTAGAGAGTCTCTTTTAGGGTTCAGGGTGTTGGCTTTAGGGTTTTGGGGGTTTAGGGTTTGTGCTTTGGGGTTTCAGGTTTTGGCTTTGGGGTTTAGGGTTTAGGGTCACGGAAGGGTCTCACAGGGTTTGTTTTGTGTTTAGGATTTAGGGTTTTGGGGCTTGGGGTTTGGGGTTTGGGGTCTGGGGTCGCGAGTTTGGGGTTTAGGGTGTAGGGTTTGGGGGAGAGAGCTGAAGCATGTTTAGGCTTTCTTTATTTCAAGTCTTTGCGGGCTGCTTGTGGATTTTTGATAGAACAAGGTAGGAATGCTGGGCTCAGGTTCCAAAACAAAACGGTTGAACTGTACTCCCTGAACCCTCACACCCTAAACCCTAAACCCGCCCTTAAGCCCCCATAAGCCCCTAAGATCCTAAACCCTAAACCCTGAAGCCCCAAACCCTAAACCCTAAACCCGAAATCCCTTTCTCCAGGCCTCTCGGCCGCCTCTGCTGCTGCCGCCGCAGCCGCGCGCGGGGCACGGGCCAGGCGGCCCTCGCCGTAGGCCTTGGGGACAGGGGTTTAGGGTTTAGGGTTCAGGGTTCAGGGTTTAGGGTTTAGAGTTTAGGGTTTAGAGTTTAGGGTTTAGGGTTTAGGGTTTAGGACACAGGTACTTCTCTAAAAAAGGGTCAGGGAATCCTTTTTGTGGGATGCCGTACGATGTAGGGACCTAACTTAGAGAACTACCCACATTGAACTACACCCACAAAGCCTTAACCCCGAAGCCCCCCTAAACCTTAAGCTTCTCGTCGACGGGAGGAAGTGGGGTTGCAAGAATTTCAGACCTTAAACCCTAAACCCCAAGCCCTAAACCCCAAACCCTAAACCCAAAACCCTGAACCCTAAGCCCGTCTACAACTGCGCACGCCTGGAGTTGGTCCAGTTGCGGCAGGCGCTGGGGGTTGCGCACGCCTTTGCCCACCTCATGTACTGATTTAGGGTTCAAGGTTCAGGGTTCAGGGCTCAGGGTTTAGGGTTTAGGGTTTAGGGTTTGGGGTTTGGGGTTTTGGGTTTGGGGTTTAGGGTGCAGGGTTCAAGGTATAGAGCAGGTGCGTGTTTAGGCTCAGGGTTTCGGGGATTAGGGGGTTTAGGGGGCTTAGGGTTTAGGGTTTAGGGCTAGGGTTTAGGCTCAGGGTTTAGGGTTCTATGCTAGCCCAACCTCCGAACCCTAAACTGAACCCCACACCCTCCTGGACCCCAAACCCTGAACCCAAACCCCAGAAGCTAAACCCTACACCCTTGAACCCTTAAACCCCTAAACCACTGCACAACTAAGCCCTGAATCTTAAAATTCTCAACCGCTGAACCAAACCCTAAACTCTTAGGCCTAAACCCTAAACCCTAAACCCCCCAAACCCTGAACTCTTAGGCCTAAACCCTAAACCCTAAACCCCCCAAACCCTGAAGTTTCGTGGTCCCTTAACATGGGCCCTTAATTGGGGCACCACTATATACCCCTTATAGACCCTACACAACTTCAGAACCCTTTAAGGAAGGTAAGGGACCAGATTGAGGGTTTAGGGCTTAGGGCTTAGGGTTTAGGGTTTAGGGTTTAGGTTTAGGGTTAAGCCCTGAACCCTAATCCCCTGCACCCCTAAGCGACCGCGCTGGGATCTACTCATGTCCTGGAGCCCACCCTGTTGTCCTGTACCAGGACTTGGGTGTGTCATGTCCAAAGAAGGACGAGCGAATCCTTAAGTTCGCTTGTTTGTGCCTCTTCATTCAGTAAGGGGAGAGCAGTACCCTAAGCCCAAACCTTAATGTCCCCAAAACCGTAAACCCTAAACCCTAAATCCGAAACCTGAAACCGCCCTAAACCCTAAACCCCAAACCCCAAACCCTAAACCCTAAACCCTAAACCCCAAACCCCAAACCCGAAACCCTAAACCCTAAACCCTAAACCCCAAACCCTAAACCCTAAACCCTAAACCCTAAACCCTAAACCCTAAACCCTAAACCCTAAACCCTCAGCCGGCTGGCGCACCTCGAGCGCGATGCGGAAAACGAGCCCGAGGCGCTTGCCGCAGGGTGGGCCACCAAAGGCGTCATCCGTCGAAGTTACAGCCTTCGGTTGGTGGTTTAGGGTTTAGGGTTTAGGGTTTAGGGTTTAGGGTTTAGGGTTTGGGGTTTAGGGTTTGGGGTTTGGGGTTTGGGGTTTGGGGTTTAGGGGTTAGGGTTTAGGGTTTAGGGTTTAGGGTTTGGGGTTTAGGTTTAGGGTTTAGGGTTTAGGGTTTAGGGTTTCGGGGGTCTAGGGTCTCGGGTCTGAGTAAGGGGCTACTCTGGGTCCTAGTACTGGTTCGAGGTTGCCACTGACTCCTTCCACTTCCCGGCCCAGCCCCGCAGTTCGGGTAAAGTTTGAGGACAACGCCCAAGCTTGCTTTGAACAATCTCGCGGGCGACAGCAACAAGCAAGAAGACGACAAGGAACAAGAGCCCAGTAAAACAGCAGAAAAAAGTTGCAAAAAAAAAGAGATGCAAACGAAGAAAGACATAAACCCTACCCTCAACGGGCTCGGGCAGAAGGAAATAAAAAGCCGGCGGGCGCCTCCAAAGTGCGCTTGAGCTGCAGCATGATGTGGGCGTCACGCGCGGAGCATGGGTTGAAGGCGTCCTGGGGCTGGGGGGAATCTTAGGAGTTTAGGGCACCCAAAGCCCGAAACCCTAAGCCCTAAACCCAAAACCCTAAACCCGAAACCCTAAACCCTAAACCCGAAACCCTAAACCCTAACCGCTTTGCATAGGCGCTTGTAAGACTTTCAGGGCAGGTTCTTGGGAGACTAAGATTCCCTTGGCAAGCCCTCCAGAAGTCCCAAGCCAACTCCAAACGAATCTGTGAAACCCTAAACCCCTCACCCTTACAAACTCCAAAGCCCTCGGCCCTAGAAACCATTTACAAAAAAAAACAAAGCCCAAAACTGGGCCGCCCCATACTCATTTGCAATTCTCAACGCACCCTAAACCCTGAAACCCTAAGCCCTAAACCCTGAAACCCTACACCCTAAACCCTAAACCCTAAACCCTGAAACCCTGAACCCTAAACCCTGCAACCCTAAACCCTGAAACCCTGAGCTCCTTGGGACGGCCCTCCAAGCCAGCGGCCACGGCCGCACAGTAGGAGGCCACCGCCTGCGGCCCGGAGCGCACCTGGGAATCGGGTCTAGGGTTCAGGGCTTCGAGGGTTTAGGGTTTAGGGTTTAGGGTTTAGGGTTTTGGGTTTAGGGTTTAGGGTTTAGGGTCGAGGGTTTAGGGTTTAGGGTTTAGGGCTTTGGGTTTAGGGCTGAGGGTCGGGGGTTTAGGGATTAGGGTCTAGGGATGAGGGTTTAGGGTCTATACTGTCTAGGGTCTATAGGGTCTAGGGCCTAGGGTTTTCGGTCCAAGGTTCAGAGTTCAAGGCTTGCGCCTTGCCGTTGAAGCCTCGCGCTTTTCGGTTTGACGTGGAGCCCTTCACAGGACGAAAGAAGGGGCCTTAACGTGGAATCCTAAACCCTAAACCCTAAACCCTAAACCCTAAACCCTAAACCCTAAACCCTAAACCCTAAACCCTAAACCCTAAACCCTAAACCCTAAACCCTCTAAGGTATATGCAGGGTATGCATGATAGGCCCTGTAAGCACTGCAGTGAAGCCGACGAACCCGATGAGGAAGAAATGGAACCCCTTGAACCTTCAAGACAACCTTAACTTTACCCTAATCCCCCCCCCCCAAACCCTTAGCTTCATGACCTTCCCTTAACCCCAAAACCCAAAACCCAAAACCCAAAACCCAAAACCCTAAACCCTAAACCCTAAACCCTAAACCCTAAACCCTAAACCCTAGCCCTGAACCCTAAACCCTAAACCCTAAACCCCAAGCCCTGGAACTCCTAAACCCCTGGCACCTCCAGGACCTTCCGCAGCGCTTTGGCGTCGCTTTGGACGCCTTTTGAGCCGGCCACCGTGCCAAGGCGGCTGTGGGAGGAGACCAGCTCGGGGAAATCGAAGCCCGAAGTGGCCTGAGGAGGTTTGGGGTTTGGGGTTTAGGGTTTAGGGTTTAGGGTTTAGGGTTTAGGGTGTAGGGTTTAGGGTTTAGGGTTTGGGTTTAGGGTTTAGGGTTTAGGGTTTAGGGTTTAGGGTTTAGGGTTTAGGGTTTAGGGTTTAGGGTTTAGGGTTTAGGGTTTAGGGTTTAGGGTTTAGGGTTTAGGGAGTAGGGAGGGTTAGGGTTTAGGGTTTCGGTTTAGGGTTTAGGGTTTAGGGTTGGGTTAGGGTTTAGGGTAGGGTTTAGGGTTTAGGGTTTCGGGTGTAGGGTTAGGGTTTAGGGTTTTTAGGGTTTAGGGTTTAGGGTTTAGGGTTTAGGGTTTAGGGTTTAGGGTTTAGGGTTTAGGGTTTAGGGTTTAGGGTTTAGGGTTTAGGGTTTAGGGTTTAGGGTTTAGGGTTTAGGGTTTAGGGTTTGGGCTTAGGGTTTCGGGTCTTAGGGTTTAGGGTTGAGGGTTTAGGGTTGAGGGTTTAGGGTTCAGGGTTCAGGGTTCAGGTTTAGGTTAGGAGGCTGTGGGTTAAGGGTAAGGGTTAAGGATTTGGGGTTCGGGGCGTCTAGGGGATTCATGGTGTGCCGGGGGTGGGGGGGGCTCCCTGGCAGCTCAGCAACCACATATGAAATTTTAAGTAATCCTAAACCCTAAACCCTAAACTCTTGTTTTGTGGTGGCTACGCGTATAGAGGAACCCCAAACAACCCCAAAACGCGCACAGGGGCGCCACTGGGCTACAAAGGTTGCCCTGTGGAGGTTAGCGCTTTGAGGCTGTGGGGTTCAAGGTTTCGGGTGCACCCTAAACCCTAAACCCTAAACCCCAAACCCCAAACCCCAAACCCTAAACCCTAAACCCCCGACACCGCCGCAGAGGGGCTGCTTTGGGGCTCTGTGGCAAGGGGGGGGGGGGGCCTGGAAGAGCCAAGTCTTCATGCCCTCCAGCCAGCTGCCCTGCTGCAAGGAGAAGCACGCCTGCAGGGCCACTGGGGTTTGCAGGGTTTAGTGTGGTTTAGGGTTTTGGGGGTTTGCAGGGCGACTATTCAAGTGTCTACGAGTATAAATCGTTAGTGACCCAAACCCTAAACCCCAAACCTTAACCCCAAACCCCACTACCCCCCTCCCCTGCGCGGCCATCTGCTGGGCGGCAACATCGGC
>CAJNDS010002247.1:516633-549133 GCA_905221605.1 Symbiodinium natans
GGCACCCCCCCCCCCAAGACTTCCAGGGCTTAGGGTTTAGAGGTTAGGGTCGGGTTTCGGGTTTAGGGGTTAGGGTCCAGATTTCCAGAGCTTAGGGTTTAGAGGTTAGGGCGCGCGCTAGGGTTTTTCGGCTCTATAAGGGCTTCAGACGTAGGGTTGAAGGCTCCCTCAACCCGAAGCCCCCTAAAGAACAGTCGGCCTCAGCTTGGATCGGACGAAGCCAGTCGGCTGCGTCGATCTGAGCAGGCCGGTCAGGAGGATCGCAGACCCCAGCGGCATCGTCTTGCCTTGGGTCATCCCCGAAACCCTAAACCCAAAACCCTAAACCGCAAATTCTGATCCCTTCTTGGGATCCTTTCAGATCCTAGTACTCAAAGGGGCATTGTGCTGAGGTCTCGGCGCCTTCACGAGAGTTTACGAAATGGCAGCTGGACCAGGAGACTACGGACACCCCCATTGAACGACTTGAGCTGTCGTCTCTGGTCGCTCCCATTGAAAGACTCCAACCCATCCGGGAGCTCTGGCTCCGTAAGCTTCGAAGTTGTCCAGGACCTTGGCAGTCTCAGTTGAAGCTGCCTCGGGCACACTGTCCATGGCCCACAAGCGCTTGCCGCGTGTGCCCTTCTCCAAGACGCTTCAAAACCGCCTTAACCCCAAACCCCAAACCCCAAACCCTAAACCCTAAACCCCAAATCCTAAACCCTAAACCCGAGGTGGGGATGCTGGTTCCCTAGCTCGTCCCTTAAGGCTCCTGGAGGGGAGATAAGGCCAACTTGCCGAATCCCCATTCGAGAACTGGGAGGTTGGGTCATGATTGCAAGTTGGGTCATGCGGGCACATCTCTAAATTGTGATCCGAAACAAGCAAGCCTAGCGTCACATCGTTGCCGTTCTGACTCAAACCCAGGGAAACCTCTTGCAGCACACCCTAAACCCTAAAACCCTAAACCCTAAATCCTAGCCCTAAACCCTAGCCCTAAACCCTAAACCCTAAACCCCAACCCTAAACCCACAAAAATCACTGAGCGTGCAGTCACGGCGCAGCATCGATGAAGGCGATCTCCATCCGCCACATCGCGACGGAATCCGGGCATCGCGGCTGCTTCCGCGGGTTTAGAGTTTGGGTTTAGGGTTTAGGGTTTAGGGTTTAGGGTTTAGGGTTTAGGGTTTAGGGTTTAGGGTTTAGGGTTTAGGGTTTAGGGTTTAGGGTTTAGGGTTTAGGGTTTAGGGTTTAGGGTTTAGGGTTTAAGGGTTAGGGGTTTAGGGTTTAGGGTTTAGGGTTTAGGGTTTAGGGTTTAGGGTTTAGGGTTTAGGGTTTAGGGTTTAGGGTTTAGGGTTTAGGGTTTAGGGTTTAGGGTTTAGGGTTTAGGGTTTAGGGTTTGGGGCTTCGGCTTTCGGGCTGAGGGTTCTAGAGGCCCGACACCGCTGCCACTCTTGAGTGTGGAGCTGTGGGCACCGAGGGTGTAGGGCGTAGGGTCTTGGCATCCCTCAACCCTAAACCCTAAACCCTAAACCCTAAACCCTAAACCCTCAACTCCCAAACTCCTATTCTCCTAAAACCCAAACCCCTAAAACCCCTCAACCTAGAACCCCCAAACGCCAAACCCGAACCACCAAACCCTAAACCCCTCACAACCAACCAATGGGCTCTGAGTCGGCTCTCCACTTCAAATTCTCTGGAGGGTCGCATGAACAAGCCCTCAACAAACCCTAAGCCCTAAACCCTAAACCCTAAACCGTAAACCCTGAACCCTAATCACCCCAGCTCCGTCCAAAGCCCGCGACTGACTTGACGAAGGCATCCGCCCTGGCCTCCAACAGGGCCCTGTGCGGCTGGGAGCTCGTGGCTTGAGGGGGTTTAGGGGTTTAGGGTTTAGGGTTTAGGGTTTAGGGTTTAGGGTTTAGGGTTTAGGGTTTAGGGTTTAGGGTTTAGGGTTTAGGGTTTAGGGTTTAGGGTTTAGGGTTTAGGGTTTAGGGTTTAGGGTTTAGGGTTTGGGGCTAAGGGTTTAGGGTTTAGTGCTTGGGGTTTAGGGTTGAGGGTTTAGGGGGGATATATGGAGAGAGGTTGAGGGTTTAGGATAGCCGACCCAGAGTCGATGGGTTTGTCGTGAGGGGCTTAGGGTTTAGTGGAGGGTTTGGGGTCCAGGGTCCAGGGTGCTAGTGGGGACTCAGGGGGTCAGAGGATTTAGGGTTTTGGCGGTCAAGGGCTTGGGGGCTGAGGGCGCCAGAGGGTTTCGGGATTTAGGGGGTTAGAGGGTTTTGTGCACTCACGGTTTCCCTAAGCCCTAAACCCTAAACCCTAAACCCTGAACCCTAAATACACCCTAAACCCTTAACCCCTAACCCCTAAACCCCAAACCGGATTTGTGGCCCAACGGCGCAAGCAGGCGCACCATCTCGAATCCCTCCCTTGGGCAGCACGCTGCTCGAAGTAAACAGGTTGAGGATGAGGCACGCCCCTGGTCCATGTTAACCCCTAAACCCTAAACCCTAAACCCTAAACCCTAAACCCTAAACCCTAAACCCTAAACCCTAAACCCTAAACCCTAAACCCTAAACCCTAAACCCAAACCCTAAACCCTCTCCATCATATTGTTTCAAACCTTTTTAAGCCATTGGGTACCTCCGGCACCAATGTTCCTGGCCACTTGGTCCCCGGCGGGACCAATCTTCTTAGCCAGTTCGTCTGTCCAAAATCAAGGTTACTAGCCACTTGTCGGGACCCTAAACCCTAAACCCTAAATCCTAAACCCTAAGAGGGTGTGGCGGGGTATGGGGTTTTCAGATGGAGGCTTTTATGACACCTCTGGCTCCGAAGCCATCGGTGGGGCACCACCCACGCTGGCAGCACGGACTCGTCCATCCTAAACCCTAACCCCTAAACCCTAAACCCTAAACCCTAAACGAGGGCTGCAGGTCTTCGGAGAGTGGCTCTCGGCAGCCGAGCGCAATGCCTTGCAATCCAGCACCCTAAACCCTAAACCCTAAACCCTTGGACTGCCTCTGAAATTTCGCTTGATCCGCGAGAAGTGAACTTCAACAGATAGTTTTGTGCGCCCGTGGCTGGTACAGCAGGCATTCACCACACGCGGCGAGGATGGAGATGTTCCTTGTGGTGACGGTGGAGAGCGAAAACTTCAATTCTCGCAGATCTCGGCCTTTGTAAAACCGCGGGCATCCCACGCGCGCGGGGTAGGAAACATGGAGACATCCTGGCAGCACATCTGGTTACAGGCTTTAGGGTTTACGGTCTCGGGCTTGGGGTTCAGGGGTCAGGGTTTAGGGTTTCTCTAAAACCTAAAACCTAACCCCTGAACCCTAAACCCTAAATCCTAAACCCTAAACCCTAGGTTGCTTCGCACCAGTGGCGCGCCTGATGATGTCTTCCCGCTTGGCGCGGCAGGCCTTGGTGTGCGACACAGGCCACTTGGAGGTCCGGGGCTAAGGGTTTAGGGTTCAGGGTTCGGGGTTTAGGGTTCAGGGCTCGGAGGGTTTAGGGTTTAGGGCTCTGCGGGTTTACGGTTGGGGGTTTAGGGTGTGGAGTCTTTAGGGTGTTTAGAGTGCTTAGGGTGCTTAGGGTGCTTAGTGTTTAGTGTGTTTGGGGTGTTTAGTGTGTTTGGGGTGTTTAGTGTGTTTAGAGTTTAGGGTATTTAGGGTAAGGGTGTTAAGTGTTGCAGGAATTTCGGTTTATGGGGATAGGGCTGTTTCTCTCGCGTCAGACTCTGCCGGAAACGACACCGATACTTCCCAGACATTTCCCCAATTCTTCTTGACTTTCAATCATTGCTTGAAGCTCATCATAGCTCCTTTCCTGCATCATGCCCGTTAGTTTCTCAACCCGAACTGCGAATGGGGGCTTAGGCCCCTAAACCCCTAACCCCTAACCCCCGGACCGTTAACCCCCCAGAATGACCCAACCTCTTATAAGCCCCCCAAAGACTCTAAACCCGATGCAATACACGAAACCCTCTAAACCCTCTTAAACCCCCTTTAAACTCCCTTTCTCCTCCTTAAACCCTCTAAACGCTCTAAACCCTCTGAACCTTCCCCAAATCCTCTTTAAACCCTCTAAACCCCCGAAACCCCTCTCAACCCTATAAACGCTCTAAAACCTCTCAACATCTCTAAACCCTCTAAACCCTCGAAACCCTCCCGAAGCCCTCTGTAAACTCCCCAAACCTCCCTAAAACCCTCAAATCCCTCTCAACACCCTCACTAGATACCCTTCCGAAAACCCTAAACCCTAAACCCTCAACCCTAAACCCTAAACCCCAAACCCTAAACCCTAAACCCGGGAAGCCATCAACAGGAGGCTGCGACCAGATGGAGAGGCGTCAACTCCAGCTTTGTGTCCTTCATTAGGGTTTAGGGTTTAGGGTATCGGGTTTCGGGTTTAGGGTTTAGGTTTTAGGGTTTAGGGTTTAGGGTTTAGGGTTTAGGGTTTAGGGTTTAGGGGTTAGGGTTTGATTAGGGTTTTTTAGTTTTTAGGGTTTAGGGTTCAGGGTTTAGGGTTTAGGGTTAGGGTTTAAACCCTAGTTAAACCCTTCATGAAATCCGTTGGTGTCTTGGGTTGAGGTGCAGGGCTTGGTCGCACGTGAAGGGGGGGCTTCGGGTTTAGGGTTTAGGGTTTTGGCCTAGGTTTTTGAGTAAGGGCTGGTGCTGGCTTAGCGTTGGCATTCGTGTTCGTGGTTTGTGTTCGTGTTCGAGTTTGTGTGCGTGGTTTTGGTTTTGGTGCTATTGCTAGTGTCAGCGCCAGCAGCAGCAGCAGCAGCAGCAGCAGCAGGAGGAGGACGAGGAGGAGGAGGAGGCGGAGGAGTAGTCGTAGTGATGGTAGCAAGGGAACCTTTAGGATTCTCTTTGAGGCTTGAAGACCCCTAACCCTCAGTTACCCTAAACCCTAAACCCTAAACCCAAACCCTAAACCCTAAACCCTACACCCTAAACCCTAAACCCCTAAGCAAGCTAGGGCTTCTCCTTGCTGTCGACCTTTGCTCCAGCGGCGAGGACTTTGCGAGCCAGGCTCACGTTTCCCATGCGCGAGGCCTGGCTCAGGGGTGGGAAGGGTCCAGGAGAGCCCATTGCCCCTCAATGAAGGAATATACCGTCAATCATATCAAGGATAAGGCATATTCCTTAATTAAGGAATATACCTTCAATCATATTAAGGACAAGGTATCTTCTTTAATGAAGGAATATACCCTCAGTCATATTAAGGACAAGGTATCTTCTTTAATGAAGGGATATTGGGATCTCTGGGATCAGGGCGCTAGCCATCAGGGCTCCCGCAACCTGCCCTAAACCCTCAACCCTAAACCCTAAACCGTACCCAAAACCCTAAACCCTAAACCCTAAACCCTAAACCCTAAACCCTAAACCCTAAACCCTAAACCCTAAACCCTAAACCCCAAACAAAACCCTGCAATCAAAAAAACCGAAAACGCGGCCTCGTGGAGCAGCGTGTGCCCGTCGGGCCACTGCCTGGGCTTTCGGGTTAAGGGTTTAGGGTTTAGGGTTTAAGGGTTAAGGGTTTAAGGGTTAAGGGTCAAGGGTCAAGGGTCAAGGGTTGAGGGTTAAGGGTTAAGGGTTCAGGGTTTAAGGGTTAAGGGTCAAGGGTTAAGGGTCAAGGGTTAAGGGTTGAGGGTTAAGGGTTGAGGGTTGAGGGTTAAGGGTTAAGGGTTAAGGGTTAAGGGTTAAGGGTTAAGGGTTTAGGGTTTAGGGTTTAGGGTTTAGGGTTTAGGGCTCAGGGCTTAGGGCTTAGGGCTTCGGGCTTATCGTTTCGTGTGTTTGGGCACAGCTTCTACAATGCCCGGGGTCTGGAAGTGTGGTTGTGGGGTTTCGAGTTTAGGGCTCCGGGGGTTGTGGGGTCTGGTTCACGCGGCGAATCCTGCAGCGACCCCTTCCGTTCAAGTCCACGCGGAAGCACCGAACCCCACTTGATCCACGGCCCCACTGTTTTTAGCCTAAACCCTAAACCCTAAACCCTGAACCCTAAACCCTAAACCCTAAACCCTAAATTTGGAGAATTTCCCTTTTGGTTCTGATCTGCCTGAGGGCCGTTCAATGGCGGGCCCCTATTGCCTTTCGAGAAATGGCGCCCCGACAGATGACTAAGAGGATGGTCCCCTATGCTTTCCGAGGAAAAGTACCCCAAAACTCAGCTCCAGCTAAGATTGAATTATTGAGGGTTTAGGGTTTAGGGTTTAGTGTTTAGGGGTTAATGTGGGATGCTCCAGATGTTGGGTGCTACCATGCTCGGGGGCCCTAAACAGCGGCCATGATGTAGATCATGTGTTGCAGACCTGAAACTGGCCGAAACCTTAAACCTTATACCCTAGAACCCTCAACCCCCTAAACCCCAGAGCCCCCAAACCCTTAAACTTGTTTTCGCCTCAAGGCCGAAACCCTGAACCCTAAAACCCTACAAAATCCCTAAACCCTAAACCTGAACCCTAAAACCCTACAAAATCCCTAAACCCTAAAACCATACACCGCCCCGCCCGACGGCTTCACACTGAGGCTACTCGCAGGTTCCCCACGTTTACATCAGCTCGGGCCTTCTGAAGAAGCTGGGGCTTCTTCAGAGGGGCTCTGGCTCTTTTAGGGTCTGGGGTTGAGGGTTTGGGGTTTGGGGTTTGGGGTTTGGGGTTTGGGGTTTGGGGTTTGGGGTTTGGGGTTTGGGGTTTGGGGTTTAGGGTTTAGGGTTTAGGGTTTAGGGTCCGCCGACCCTGGCGGAGTGTTGGATGGCTACCCCCCCTAACCCCGCCCCTACCCCCCTACCCCTCTGCCCCCTCCATATGGCTGAGCACCCCTCCCCCCACCCCCACCCCCCACCCAACCCCCCACCCCCCCCCCACCCCCCACCCCCCCCCCCCCCCCCCTCTCCGATTCATGGGGCTTTTTGAAGCTGGCTTCAGCTCCTGTTTGGGTCCTGGTGCTACCCCCTACCCCTACCCCCCCCCCCCCAACGTTTCACAGAAACTCAAGCAAATCAACTTTTGGCATCCTTTGAGCTGACGAGCGCGTTTAAACCTTTCAACTATGCTCCAGCGGGGTGCGGCTTGAGCCGGAGGCTCTTAAATTTGGGTTTAGGATTAGGGTTGATCTAGGGTTCCAAGTATGGGCCCTTAACTTGGGTCCCTTGTTCTATAGACCCTTACATACACTGTATAACATGAGGGCCCATACTCGAGTCCCCATCAACCACGGCACGGGACCACTAAGGGCCCAACCTCAGAGCTTAGGGGTTTAGGGCATTGAGAGGTTTAAGGTTGTAGGGTTTGGGGGTTCAGGGTATAGGGTTTAGGGTTTAGGGTTTAGGGTTTGGGGTTTAGGGTTTAGGGTTTAGGGTTTAGGGTTTAGGGTTTAGGGCATTGAGAGGTTTAAGGTTGTAGGGTTTGGGGGTTCAGGGTATAGGGTTTAGGGTTTAGGGTTTAGGGGTTTAGGGTTTAGGGTTTAGGGCATTGAGAGGTTTAAGGTTGTAGGATTTGGGGGGTTTAGGCTTTTGGTGGTTTTAGGGCTTGGGGTTCAGCATGTCATGTTCTACCTCTGCAAATACCTCTTACATTCCCCCAAGAAACCCTGAAGAGTCACCAAGCGGAGGAACCCTGTAGAGGAAAGCTAAAGAGTAGTCAAGAGGAGGAACCGAACCGCCAGGACGATCCTGTAGGGTTTAGGGCTTAGGGTTTAGGATTTAGGGTTTAGGGTTTAGGGTTACTAGTAGCATGTTATCAAAACGCGGCCCTCCCCTCGCTCAACCCCTGAGCCCAAAAAGTCCGAAACGAACACACCCCTGAACCTCAAACCCCAAAAACCCAGCGTCGATTTCTTTGGGGGGGGGGGGGGGGGGCGCCTAAACCCTAATTGACCCTAAACCCTAAACCCTAAACCCCAAACCCTAAACCGTAAACCCTAAGCCCTCCCCAAGCCGCGGTCCTCGAGCAGCAGGTCAAGGGTTTCATCGGGCCTTGGCGACCCACGCTCTGAAGGCTTCGGGATGGGAGTTGAGGGAGTGTAGGGCTTTGTGGGTTTAGGGTTTAGGGTGTAGGGTTTAGGGTTCAGGGTTTAGGGTTTAGGGTTTAGGGCTTAGGGTTTAGGGGCTTTAGGGAAATCAAGGTGTTTATGTAGGGAGTTTACTTAGGGTTTTTTTGGGTGAATTTAGGCGGTTTAGGGAGTTTAGGGTGTTTCGGGTGTTTAGGGAGTTCAGGATGTTTAGGGCGAGTTCAGAGAGAGAGCGCGAGAGAGAGAGAGAGAGAGAGAGAGTTTAGGGTGTTTTAGGGTATTTAGGGAGTAGGGCTTGAAAAGACATTGCCCTTCGGGTTTAGGGTTTGGGGTTCGGGGTTTGGGGTTGAGAGCTTGAACCGTTCGGCCTCGCACCAAAGCCTGAGACGACTGCACTGGCCCTAAACTACCCGAAGCCGTCAGCCTTAAACTGCATGGAACTAGACACCCTAAAGCCTAAACCCTGGACACTAAACCCTGGAGCCTGAACCCTGAAGCCTGAACCCCAAACCCTAAACCCCAAACCCCAAACCCCAAACCCCAAACCCTAAACCCTAAACCCTAAACCCAAAACCCAAAACCCTAAAACGAAACTTGGCTAGCCTTTGCAAGCCCTGGCCATTCGGGACGCCCTGCACTGTCGACAGGTTTTCTGCCTCGGGCGAGGACCCTCCACCCTCAACCCTCAACCCTCAACCCAAACCCTAAACCCTAAACCCTAAACCCTAAACGTGGGGAGTGTTGGGGCTTGAGGCCTTAGGGTTTCGGGTTTCGGGTTAGGTTTAGGGGTTTCGGGTTTTCGGGTTTTCGGGTTTTCGGGTTTTCGGGTTTTCGGGCTTTCGGGCTTTCGGGCTTTCGGGTTTAGAGGGTGGGTCGGGGGTTCTGGGCTTGGGGTTTAGGGCTTCGGGTCGAGGACTTAGGGTTTGGGGCGTTCAGAAAATTGTGCAACGCAGCCGGCACATGAAGCGCCAGCACAAATCCGAACGCAAAGCCCAGACCCTGAACCCCCTGCGAAGGGTTCTGAGCTTTAGGCTCTCGGGGCTTCTGCAGGGTGTTCAGGGTTTAAGCGGTTTGGGGTTCAGAATTTCAGTGTTTCGGGGTTTCGGGGTTGAACCCTAAACCCTAAACACTTAACCCTAAAACCCCAAACCCTAAACCCTAAACCCTCAACCCTGAAACCGCGCCGGGCGGAAGCCCGAAACCTTTGAATCTTAGGGTGTAGGCTTTAGGGCTTAGGGCCGCTTCGCCCTTCAAGAAGAAGAGCCTTAGCAAGAGCCACCGTCCCTAAGCAAAAGCGCACAAACACACGCAAAATAGAAACAGATTGTTCATGTTGGTAGCAGTGATATTTATGCACGAAGACTATACCCGACAATCGTCATAACATAGATAGCAGGCAAGTCAGCAAGAATGGAAGCAAGTCAGCAAGCAAGTAATTAAACCCTAAACCCTAAACCCTCAACCCTCAACCCTCAACCCTCAACCCTAAACCCTAAACCCTAAACCCTAAACCCTAAACCCTAAACCCTAGCCCTAAACCCTAAACCCCTAAACCCTAAACAAAACCAGCCAAGCCCCACAAACAAGGCATCCCGCCGAGCCTTGAGCGCAACCCCATCATCGATGCCCTCCAGCAGCACAGGCCATCTCTCCGTCCTGCAACCGGGTTTAGGGTTTAGGGTTTAGGGTTTAGGGTTTAGGGTTTAGGGTTTAGGGTTTAGGGTTTAGGGTGCTTTAGGGTTTAGGGTTTAGGGTTAGGGTCTCTCCGTCTTGCAACAGGGCCCATTGCAATTGTAGGGTTCTTAAGGGTTTAGGGTTTAGGGTTTAGGGTTTAGGGTTCAGGGTTCTTAAGGGTTTAGGGTTTAGGGCTTAGGGTTCCTAAAAGAGGGGGGGGGTTTCAAGGGGGGTATGCTAAGCTTCGCGAAGGCAAGGTACCTACCCCCCCATGAACCCCCTTCCCCTATAGCGTTCTTCTTCTGCGTTGGGCTTTTGTGGGACCACGCGTGGCACCCGCGTTCTTGTGCCCGGGAGTGGTGCGAAGCACTCTTCCTTCAGTGCGACTTCGTATTTCAGAGACCCTCCGCGCAAAAGTGCCGCAAGTCATGTGTTCAGTTGGTTGTTTTGCATTGTTTGAAGCTCTTAACAGGCGAAATCAAATCTTTTGAACGAATAACAGCCGAAAACAGAGTTTCTGCGTCGAAAAACTGCAAGTTTTCCTGCAAAAAATGTGAACTTCTGCGACGCATTCGATTTTAACGTTTTCACAGTTTTCTGCCCAATTTGGCATGTGTTTCAGTTTTCGTGTCTTATTTTCGATTTTTATATCTGTAAATCATCTTCGATCAGCTTGCAAATTGCTCACAGCATTGTTTGCACATTCTGCGAACACGAAGCTCTTGCTCGCTTGCTCAAGTTTCTTTGTGCATCAGCATGGCAGTGCGAGTGCAAATCCCGATCAAAGCTGTTGCAACAGGCTGCTGGAACGCGATTGTGCGTCGGAGACACTGTTGTCAGTGTGTAGAAGTGGCCGACAAGGGAGAACGGAAGTTCATAGTCGGTCAGGACGCCTCTAAAGCACGTGGGGTCCGTATCCTCCGTGGCTGCGAAGCTCCGATAGGACGTGGCAAACTAATTACTTCTGACATGGCCTCGCCCTGATCCTAGGGTTCCGGAGCGCTGATCCAGTTGTTCGACTGGCTTCCGAAGGCAACACGCCACCCAGAGTTGATGGCTGTCCGCTCTGCTGCAGTACTGGCACGCTCGAAAAGGCAGTCTGTTAAGAACCCTGTAATTCAAGCAAACCCTTAAAGAATCCTCAAAGCCTCAAAAAACCACTCCCAAAAAGAAGACCGACATGTCCTTCAGAAAACTCTGAAAGGCCTTCAAGTGCCCTTCTGCAGGGCTTGAGGGGGGGTGAAACCTTACGCTGCACGGCCCAAAATCCCAAAGAGCCCCCCCCCCCCCCGGAATAACCCCAATTCCCAGAATACCCTGAATAACCCAAATACCCCCCTGAACCCGCATATAGAGCCTCCCTAAACCGTAAAGCCCCATACTAAACCCTCAACCCTCAACCCTCAACCCTCAACCCTCAACCCTCAACCCTCAACCCTCAACCCTCAACCCTCAACCCTCAACCTCAACCCTCAACCCTCAACCCTCAACCCTCAACCCTCAACCCTCAACCCTCAACCCTCACCCCAAACCCAAAGCCCCCACTAAACCCTAAACCCTAAACCCTAGACCCTAGACCCTAAGCCCTAAGCCCCCTACTAAACCCTAAACCCTAGACCCTAAACCCCGAAACCTCTAAACCCCTAAACCCCCAAACCCCAAACCATAAACCCTAGACCCTAAACCGTAAGCCCCAAACCCCAAACCCCAAACCCCGAAACCCCAAACCCAGAAAGAAAGCCCCGGGGCTCCCTTGGTCGGACGCCAGCGGCTGACCGAGGATGCTCCCAAGGCGACCATTCCACTCGGGCCTGGGGCACGGTTTAGGGTTTAGGGTTTAGGGTTTAGGGTTTAGGGTTTAGGGTTTAGGGTTTAGGGTTTAGGGTTTAGGGTTTTCCTGTTTAGGGCGGAAGTCAGACCCTCGACCCCAAATCCTTGGCTTGATCTGGGCTCAGAGGTTTCCGGGTTTAGGGTTAGGGGCTTAGGGGGTGGGTTTAGGGTTTAGGGCTGGGGTTTAGGGCAAGGGTCCAACCTGACACGTTGAGATGGAAGAAAACGGAACCGAATAACTACATTGAGGAGATTAATCACCTGGAAGCTATTTAGGGTTTAGGGTTTTGGGTTTGGGGTTTAGGATTTCCCGATCAGTTTCCCCCAAAGAGCAAAGCCTTAAAGCACTAAAGAGCGAACTCCGAAACCCTAAACCCTAAACCCTAAACCCTAAACCCTGATTCTTTCACTGGGCCTCTTCTGCAGGCCGTCGACGCGGACCCCCGAGCCGTTCTGCAGGGGGATGAGAGGATTTAGGGTTTAGGGCTTAGGGCTTAGGGTTTAGGGTTTAGGGTTTAGGGTTTAGAGTTTAGAGTTTAGGGTTTAGGGTTAGGGGCCTTCCGGGCTTCGGGTCCAGAACTGAATCTTCGGTTTGCAGGTCTTGGGGATTGAGGGCTTAGGGTTGAGAACTTAGCTTTCGGGGTTGGGGCTTGGTGCCTAGGGTCCGGAACTTACTTCTAGGTTTGAGGGTTTAGGGCTTAGGGTTCAAGGCTTGGGGGGTTAACATTGAATCCTTGGGTTTAGGGCTGAGGGCTTTCAACCCCAAGCACTAAAACCCTAAACCCCAAACCCTAAACCCGAAACCCTAAAAGTAGCTAGGGAACCTGAATTTGCTCTCGGGAATGTTACTGGGCTTAGGGTGCCTTAGGTTAGGGTCTAGGCTCCAGTTTCACATTTCCTCCTCAGGTGTGTCCACGTCCACGCCCGCCCGAGATAGTTGGAGGAAGCCTAAGTCTAAGGCTTTAGGATTCAGGGTTTAGGGTTTTGGATTTAACCCTAAAGCCTAAAGCCTAAACCCTAAACCCTAGACCCTAAACCCTAAACCCTAAACCCCAAAAGCCCCCAAAAGCTCCGAATCCTCCAGCCGTAAGCGAGGCACCTGAAAGCCAGCATCGCCCTCGGAGCCAGCCACCTGCACGTGAAGCCTGACTTGGCGTTTAGGGTTTGGGGTTTAGGGTTTAGGGTTTAGGGTTTGAGGTTTAGGGTTTGGGGTTTAGGGTTTGGGGTTTGGGGTTTAGGGTTTAGGGTTTGGGGTTTGGGGATTAGGGTTTGTGGTTTGGGGTTTAGGGTTTAGGGTTTAGGGTTGAGCGCTGACTGCACCCCCCGGGGCTGTTCTCCGGCTTCAGAGGGGTCTATAGGCTTTCGAGGGCGCACAGGGTTTACAGAGTTTACAGGGCCTATAAGGTTTTTCAGGGTTTATAGGCTTCATAGAGTTTATAGAGTTTATAGGGGTTTAAAGGGTTTACAGTTGCTTGAGCGCTTGTCGGCTGCATGGGGCTTCGGCTTTAGGGTTTACAGGGCTTAGGGCTTGGGTGTTTTGGGGCATAGGGTTTGGGATGCCGGGTTCGGATTTGGGGTTCTGGTTTGGAGGGGTGAGGGGGCTTAGGGCTTCCTCCCCACAGTGAAGCATGGTCTGTGGCTCATGGTTGTTTAGGGTTCGGTTGTAGGATTGGGGTTTTCACTCTGCCCCCCCCCCCCCCCGTGGTTCATGGTGGGCTTAGGTTTCAAGGCTTCAATAAGTTTAGGGCCCTAATCCCTAACCCCTAAACCCTGAACCCTGAACATTTTGGAGTTAACGGTCAGCGTTTGGGGGGTAAGGGAGGGGGGCTCATAGGTTCAGGGTTTGGGGTTTAGGGTTTAGGGTTTAGGGTTTAGGGTTTAGGGCTATTAGGGTTTAGGGTTTAGGGCTATTAGGGTTGAAGGGCTTATAAGGTTTAGCAGGTTTACAGGGTGTACAGGGCGTATGGGGCTTGTAGGCTTAGAGGTCTTCTTTAGGGGTCTAGGGTTTGACGGCATTGAGAGGCTCCTGGTCCCGCGGGTGTTTCTAGACGTTTTGGGATTTAAAGGGTTTTAGGGTTTAGGCTATTAGGGTTTTGGGTTTAGAGTTTAAGGCTTAGGGTTTAGGGTTTAGGGTTTGAGGTTTAAGGTTTACCTGGAGTTGCCTACGGTTTCAGGGCTTGGGGTTGAAAGGGTCCAATGCTTGGGTGCTCCAACCCTCAGCCCCAGATCCTAAACCGTAAGGGGCCATCCTTCGGTCTTCTTAGGGTTTAGGCTTTAGGGTTTAGGGTTTAGGGTTTAGGGCTTAGGGCTTAGGGTTTAGGGCTTAGGGCTTCGGGCTTCGGGCTTAGGGTTTAGGGCTGAGGATCCACCCGAAACCTTAAACCCCCACCGGGCTCGCAGCGGCGTCATGTGCTCGCCGTCCTTTGCGTTCACATCCGCCCTCGCCTGAAATCGCCGAAATCGCGGCTCAGGGCTGGTAACCCGCAGCCCTAGACCGGCCTTGGGGGGTTTGAGAGGATTTGGGGGTTAGGGTTTAGGGTTTAGGGTTTCGGGTTTCGGGTTTAGGGTTTAGGGTTTAGGGTTTGGGGTTTGGGGTTTAGGGCTTAGGGTTTAGGGTTTAGGGTCTAGGGTCTAGGGTCTAGGGTTTATTGTCTAGGGTTTAGGGTTTAGGGTTTAGAGTTTAAGGTTTAGGGTTTAGGGCTTGGCGTTTAGGGTTTAGGGTCGTGACCCCATGAAAAATTTGAAGCTTTCCATGAGTTGACAGGGTTATGTGGGGGTTCGGGCCCGAAGAACTTTAAACTTTGTCCCAAGCCAATGAATCCAGAAAGCCTCAAAACTCAGAACCCTACGAGGTCTCTGGCTTAGGGTTTAGGGCGTTGGGGTTTCGGGTTTAGGGTTTAGGGTGTAGGGTTTAGGGTTCAGGGTTTAGGGTTTAGGGCTTTGGGGCTGAAAAGCAGGGCTTGCAGCCTGCTCGGGTGAGCGCTTCTGCAAGGCCAGGTGGGGAATTGCCAAAGAATGAACCCCGAACCCTAAACCCTAAACCCTAAACCCTTAACCCTGAACCCTAAACCCTAAACCCTGAACCCTGAACCCTTCGTTATAGGAATAGCGCAACCCAAGTATGCGTCGCCCCCAGAAACCTGGCATGCTGAGTGCACACGCCGGGCAAATCTTAAACCCCTACTTACACCGAAGACCCCTGTAGAGCTCGGCCTCCAGCAGCATCTTCACGATGACGGCGTTGCTGAGCCTAAACGGTAAGTTTAGGGTTTAGGGTTTCGGGTTTAGGGTTTAGGGCGTTTAGGGTTGAGGGTTGGGAATGTAACGTTTACGGTTGAGGGCTGGGGTTTCGGGTTTAGGGTGCTGCAGAAGCGGGGTGGGGCCGGTGATGGTCGGGGTGGGACTTGCCAACCCAAACCTATTCCGTTTCAGTTTCCAGAGTAGGGTTCTATGGTCAAACATGTGGTTTCCATTCGATGGCAACTAACTGTTGTTCCAGAACACTAACAAGAACCAAGCTTTACAAGCAGGATTAAGCCTCCTAATCAGGACACATGCTACCCACGAAAAAACAACCAATTATGGTTACCTAGTTGAAGTCCCTGTACAAACGCTACAACAGTGTGTTTACACACACGCACACACACACACACACAGAAAAGCACACGCACACGGAGAGAAACACACGCACGCAGCGAAAAACACGCGCACGCATGTGCAGAGAGAGAGAGGGAAACACACACACACACACAAACAAACAAACAAACAAACAAACAAACACACACACACACACACACACACATATATGCACACGCACACGCGCACGCGCACGCGCACGCACACGCACACGCACACGCGCCCGCGCCCGCGCCCGCGCACGCGCACGCGCACGCGCACGCGCACCCGCACCCGCACACGCACCACGCACACTCCACGCACACACACACAAGCACACTCACACGCACACGCACCAACGCACACGCACACAAAACCAACACGCACACAGCAAACACACTCACACACACACACACACACATACACACACACACACACACACCACACACACACACACCCCCACACACACACACACACACACCAACACCCACGCACAACGCACGCAACGACTACACGCGACCGCACTCACGCACTCACGCACTCACTCACGCACGCACGCACCGCACGCAACGCACGCCGCACGCACGCACGCACGCACGCACAGGCACGCACGCACGCACGCCACCACCACACGCCAGCACGCACGCACGCACGCCGCAACGCACGCAACGCACGCACGCGACTCACGCACTCAACGCAACGCACCACGCAACGCCGCAACGCACGCATCTCACTCACGACACGCACACGCACCACGCACGCGTCACACCCACGACAACGCTACACACGGACTGACACAACACCCCAACACACCAACACAAGGTACCCACACACACACACACACCCACACCTACACCACACCACACACACCACCACACCCCACCCACAACCCACACCACACACACCCACACACACACACACACCATATGCACACACACCACACACACAATAGTCACACGCACACACTATGCACAGCGCACACATCACATATGCACACGAGGCACACTCCCGCACCGCACACGCCGACGCACACGCACACGCACACGCACACGCACAACGACACGCACAGCACACGCACACCGCACAGATCGCACACTCACACGCACACGCACACTCACACCCCACACACACCCCACACACACACCCACACACACCACAACACACACACACCCCCCTCGCGCTCTCCTCACGCGCACTCGCCGCGCCTGCGCAATGCTTCCACACGCACACCGCCACCGCACCTCGCACAACCGCACAGCCGCACCCAGGCACACGGCACAGCACGTCACACGGCCCACGGCACACGCACACCACACGCACACGCACACGTACCCGCACCCGCACGCGCACGCCCAACGCGCACGGCGCACGCGCACGCGCACTCATGCACGTCGCAACGCGCACGCCGCGCACACGCACTCACTGAACACACGCACACGCGCACACACACGCACACACACACACACACAAAGAAACACACAGAAACACACAGAAACACACACACACACACACACACACACACCCACACGCACACCCACACCCACACACACACACACACACACACACAAAGAAACACACACAAACACACACAGAAACACACACACACACACAGACACACACAGAGACAGATACAGAGACAGATACACGCACACAGAAACACACACGCACAGAGAGAGAGAGAGAGAGAGAGAGAGCGAGAGAAAGACAAAAAAAAAAAAAAAAAAAAAAAAACGCGCGCAAGCGCGCGAGCGCGCGAGCCCGCGTGCACGTGGCAAGCGCAGAATGTTCGCGCTTCCGCAGTCTCTACTTTGATAAAGGGCTTGGAACCGAAAGGTCAAGAACACGGATAAGTTCACGCCGGCACCTAGGCTTTGCACGCATGACGTCGCTTCAAGGTGTGGGGTTCGGGTAGAAGCTCATCTGTTCTCCTGCAGGCACGGTGCAGAAACAACCCGCACAGCACAGTCATGTTGCCCGGAGTAGTAGGCCCTTATTCCTTTTTTTGGGGACTAGGCTCCAATAAAAACAAAAATACCCTTTCCATAACCCGCATCGATTTGCTAGAAACATGGGCGTAATCATGGTTCGGGCACGGATGCTCTGGCCACTCACATGCACTGGTAGCAGAGACACTGGCAAGAGCCACGCTTTCGGCACATGGCCCAAAGGAAGTGCTGCAAAATGCCGATGCAGACGGGCTATCCTGACAGGAAAGCCCCGATCAGCGAAAACCATGGCAGGCGTGACGCCTTCGACATGGCAACCACAAACAGCCCCTAAGCCCTAAGCCCTAAACCCTAAACCCTAAACCCTAAACCCTAAGCCCTATTATTCTTCACATCCCTCCTCAGGCGCGAAGCAGCCCTTGGGAGTCCCCACTCACAAGAGCCCAGCTTCAGAAGTGCAAGTTCTCCTCGAAGTTGCATCACCCAGCTCGGGAGATGCTTGTGGGCTCCCCGAAGGCCCCCAACTCAGCCGCAAGAGCCCTTGGAAAAAGAACAAAAAGAGCCTCAAAAGAGTTTCTGAAAGAACTTCAACCATTCCCAAGACCCCCCCCCCGGCGACAAGACAAGCGCATCATAATAGTGAAAAAATCATCATGATAATGATGATGATAAGAAATAATAATAGTAATAGAGTAGAGTAATAATAATATAATAATAATCATATAATAATAACAATCATGATAATGATGGTAATAGTCATAATAATCGTAATAAACTCCGCACCCCTGGCCCAAGCCAGGCGCTTCTTGGGCCCCGTACTCCGCTGCGTAGTGCAGCGCCGTGCGATGCTCGTTGGGCTCGTCCTCGCGGAGGAGGGTTTAGGGTTTAGGGTTTAGGGTTTAGGGTTTAGGGTTTAGGGTTTAGGGTTTAGGGTTTAGGGTTTAGGGTTTAGGGCTTAGGGCTTCGGGCTTAGGGCTTAGGGCTTAGCGCTGAGGGCTTAGGGCTTCGGGCTTAGGGCTTGGGGCTTGGGGCTTAGGGCTTAGGGTTAAGATGTTCCACCTTATACTAGCAGTCCTTAATAGGGACTAACCCTACTATAATCCCCTATCCAGGACTGTTACGTAAGGGGGAACCATCCCAAGTTTGGGTGCTTAAGGTCTTAAAATTCGGGGTTCTTGCCGTTCAGGGTTCAGGGTTTTCATGTTTAGGGTTCAGGGTTTAGGGTTTAGGGTTTAGGGTTTAGGGCTTAGGGTTTAGGGTTTAGGGTTTAGGGTTTAGGGCTTAGGCTTCAGGGTGCCGGTTGCTGGTATAGGTTGGGATGTTCCCCCTTATACCTAACAGTCCTTCATGGGGATTACAATAGGGGGTACTAGAATCCCGATTACGGACTGTCCCTCAAAGGGGTATCATCCCAAAAGTGCAGGGTTTTCGGTGCAGGGGTCTTGGTCTTGTAGCTGCAAAAAGCTGGTTTTCGGGCGTCTTGGGGTTTAGGGGTCTGGTGGCATCCTACTCGGGTTCATTCCACGCCAGAAATAATGACCCCTGACCTTTCAAGTATATCAAGTATACACTAAAGGTTAAGCGCTAAACCCTAACCCGTATTCATTGCTGAGAACGAACCTCCAAGTAGGGTTAAGGGTTCGTCTTCTTAGGGACTCTCTTGCGACACTCCCTTGGACCGCTAAGGTTGTACCCTTGGGTTTGGGGACGCTGTTTAAAGATCCTCTAAGGGAATATAAGCACCATTTTTCAAAACTCCTCTAAGGGAATAGAAGGGCCATATATTCGGAGCATATCAATTTAGGGGTACAACCTTAAGGGTACGAGCCTTAACCAATTGAACAAAGAGCCATGAGGAGCTCCTCAGCCCTGAACCCTAGAAGCAATGTAAACCCCTAGCAGCCCTATAAGCCCTAGCTTAGCCCTGTAAACCCTAGAAGCCCCATAAGCCCTACCAACCCAAAAAAAAAAGATCGACCTTGTCAACCTCGGAAAAGCCCTCTTACATCCATCCCGCGAGACCCCAATGCTGGAATTCTGCTTCGCCCTAAACCCGAGAGCCCTAAACCCTTGCCCTAAAAACCCTCAACCCTCAACCCTAAACCCTAAGCCCTAAACCCTAAACCCTAAACCCTAAACCCTAAACCTTATACTACAACAAGGCCTTTGACTGGGACACCGCGAAACCTACACCTTCAATCTGCTTGAGGGTTGAGGGCTGTGGAGTTTCGAGGACGTGCGACTCCCAAACCCTGAACCCTGCACCCTAAACCCTAAACCCTGAACCTGAACAGTTGAGGCTCCCTAAACTACAGGGCATCCTTTTGCACCTGGCAAAAGCTTAGAGTTTAGGGTTTAGGGCTTGGGGTTTAGGCTTTAGGGTTTTGGGTTTCGGGTTTCGGGTTTGGGGTTTAGGGTTTGGGTTTAGGGTTTAGGGGTGCTCCTCGCGGCTTTTGCTGCTGTAGCGCGGGTCGCGGTCCGTGTCCGCGTCCTGGATGTTGACGTCGGCCTCTCGCTCAAGGACTACTGGGAGGTTCGCACGTAGGTGTGGCTTTGCAAGAACCCATTGATTCAGAGTCGTTCACCCTAAACCCTAAACCCTAAACCCTAAACCCTAAACCCTAAACCCTAAACCCTAAACCCTAAACCCTAAACCCCCCGGAGGCTGTAGCCCTAAAGGTCCCCTTCCTCTACTCCGAACATGGCCCTCAGGTTGCCTGAGAGGATCTTCAAAAAAGGGTCGTAGGGGTCCGAGGTAGAGTCCCGTGAAAGAAGCCCTACCCGAAACCCTAAACCCTAAACCCTAAACCCTAAACCCTAAACCCTCTAACTACAACTACAACTAATTATATCTTTCGCGGGCGTGCAGACCTCCCCAAGAACCTTCAAGTAAAAGGCTTAACCCTTAACCCTTAACCCTAAGGCATGCGGAACAAGTGCGGAAGGCTTTGGGATGCGCCGGGCTTCGGGAGCATCGAGATTCTGTGCGGATCAGGTTTAGGGTTTAGGGCTTAACCTTGGGATGTTCCCCCGTATACCAAAAGTCCTTAAAGGGATTATCGTACCCCTATTATAATCCCTATTAAGGACTGTTAGTATAAGGGGGAACATCCCAAGTTTAACCCTAAACCCAAGACCCTACCTTTGACGGTGCTGCGGAACCTAAAGTTGGGTCCTAGGCTGGGGGGTCACACGGCCTCCGGTACTGCACAGAAGACTCTAAAGCAGGCTAGATTTCACAAAGGTTTAGGGTTTAACCCTAAACCCTAAACCCTATACCCTACCTTTGAAGGTGTTTGGGGAAGTCCCTACCACCGCTCCAAAGCAACTAGGCCCCCACGCCTTTGCTGCGATGAGGCACTGCAGCGACCTCTGTCAAGGCACCATGGGGGGAAGAGGGTTTGGGTTTTCGGGTTTAGGGTTTAGGGACCCTGAACCCTAAACCCTAAAACCTAAACCCTAAACCCTAAACTCTCTCGACCCTGACGCCCCACAAGCCTCAACCAGCTGGAAGCCTCGCACCACAAGCCCCAAAGCTTCAACAAACCCTCCGGTCCAGGCCCTAAACCCTAGCCCTAAACCCCTAAACCCTAAACCCCGAACCCTAAACCCATCTTCTCCGAGACCCAAGAAAAGCCTAAACCGTACACCCTAAACCCTACACCCCAAAGTGACCTAGGCACAAGAAGGGTACCCTTCTTGGTTTAAAAAAACCTAAACTTTAAAACAGGAAATGAGGGCCTACTCACCTACTCTCTGGTCTCTCGACTCCACCTCCCCCCGCCCCCTTCCCAGCTCCAGAGCCCTGCGAAGGGCTTTAGGGTTGAGGGTTCAGGGTTTAGGGTTTAGGGTTGAGGGTTTAGGGTTTAGGGTTTAGGGCTTAAAGTTTAGGAATTTTAAAGTTTAGGGTTTAGGCTTGAGTTTTTTGGGGTCTTTCAGGCCTTCGGGGCTTTTGGGGTTTCAGGCTTTTGGGGGCTTTTGGGGGCTTTTGGGGGCTTTTGGCGGCTTTTGGGGGCTTTTGGGGGCTTTTGGGGGCTTTTGGGGGCTTTTGGGGGCTTTTGGGGGCTTTTGGGGTTCTCGGGTGTAGGAGTTTTAGGCCTCACCCTTCCGAGTACACGGTGGCAACCCGTGGTTCGGTCTTCGGGGGGCCTGTGATGGCCGGCGCAGGCAGCTTCGTGGGCTGCCGTGCGGTTCCTCAGCACAGAAGACCCTTATCCCTAAACCCTAAACCCTAAACCCTAAACCCTAAACCCTAAACCCGGAAGACACCAATGCCTCTAGGAGGTCAAGGGCGCGCACAAAGCCTGGACACTGGATGCTTGTAATGTGGTATTCGTTTGGGTTTTGTGCTTTAGGGTTCCTGAACGGCTTGGGAAAAGCCCGGAAGAAAATGCTCTGCATCCCATGGTCCTCTGAACCCCCGAAACCCTAACCCTATCTGGTGCACCTCTTGGTTTACAGGGGCTTATAAAAGGAACCCCAAACCTAAAAAACGGGAATAGGGGTATAGGGTTTAGGGTTTAGGGTTTAGGTTTAGGGTTTAGGGTTTAGGGTAAGTTTAGGGTTTAGGGTTTACTCTGGGTCCTGAAGCCAGAGAATTGGGACTACATGCCAAGGTCTCTGGGTCGCCCGGCGCGTTGCTGGTGGCATTCACATCTGCCCTGCCCAGGATGAACCCTTAACCCTAAGTCCTGAACCCTAAACCCCCGGGTTTAGGGTTTAGGGTTTAGAGTTTAGGATTTAAGGGTTCAGGGTTCAGGGTTCAGGGTTCAGGGTTCAGGGTTCAGGGTTCAGGGTTCAGGGTTTAGGGTTTAGGGTTTAGGGTTTAGGGTCCCTAAACCCTAAACCCTAAAACCCGAAACCCCGCTTGGAGGCTGGTCAAACGAGTACATGGCATGCGATTCAACGGGTTCCTGGTGAGCCAAGGGAGTTTCGGTCGAGGGTTGGAAAGATTTTGGTGCTGGGGTGTAGGGCACAGTGCTTAGAATTCAAGGGCTTAGGGGCGTGTACCCTCAACCCTAAACCCTAAACCTTAAGCCCTAAAGCTAGGCCCTGGGACCTGGCAGCAACCAGCATCTTGACGCCATCGAGCCAATCGGCCGCCAGAATCAACGCAGACCTGGGACCATGATCAGGTTCGATGTTTAGCGTTCCTAAGCTCTAAACCTCAAAAGCCTGACGTCCTGAAACCCTAAAACTCCTGAAAACCCTAAACACCCTAAAATCCCGAAAAAAAAAAACCTAAAAACCCTAAAAGCTCTAATTTTTTAAACCCTAAAACCCTACAAGCCCAAAGCTCTAAATCCTAAAACCCTAAAGCCCTAAAACCCCAAAACTCTAGAGACCCTACAACCCCAAAACCCTAAAACCTCAAAACCCCAAAACTCTAAAACCCTAAAACCCTAAAAGCCCTGGAACCCTAAAACCTCAAAAACCTATATAACAACCTACAACCCGCCCTAAAGAACCTAAAACTCTACAACCCTGAAGCCCTAAACCCCACCACAATCCTAAAACCCTAAATCCCTAAAGCCCTAAAACCCTAAAACCCTGAACCCCAAACCTTAGGGTTCCGTGACAGGACCTGGTAGAAGCAAACTCCAAAAACCCTCTTGGCCCCGAAACCGTAATGTCCCAAAGAGGGTTTTTTTTGAGGTTTAGGGTTTAGGGTTTAGGGTTTAAGGTTTTTGGGTTTAGGGTTTAGGGTTTGGGGTTTAGGGTTTAGGGCTAGGGTTTAGGGTTTAGAGGCTCTAGGGTTCAAGGCTTAGGGGCCGCAGGGTTTCGGGCAACCCCGACTTAGTCCCCCTGCACCCCACAAACCCTCATCATCACCCCCCTTCAGGGTTTAGGGTTTAGGGTTTAGGGTTTAGGGTTTAGGGTTTAGGGTTTAGGTTTTAGGGTTTAGGGTTTAGGGTTTAGGGTTTAGGGTTGAAGGGCTCGATAAGGGTAGTCCTCAAAATTGGGGTCCTTTTTAAGGTCTTGTTGAGAAGGGTGCTGTACCAATTCGGGGACCTGAAAAGGGCCCCTAATTTAGAGAACTACCCATAAGTATGGGCGCAGGACTCACCGCTGGAATTCTGCGTGTCCTGCGTCGGTAGAGGCCCAGGGCACGTTTGTAGCACCCTTAGAATTAAGCTAAGGTTAATATTCATGCTATCAGATCTCCTTGGAGCGTAGATACACAGAACAACCTTTAAGAAAAGATGAACTCCCAAAAGGGGACTGTAGAGAGAAGGTGGTTCGTGATTCGTGTTTGGGGCCGCAGGATTCGCAGAGTTGCAAGTGTATCGCAGCAAAGGGGGGCAAGGTTTTGATCTGGCGAAGGCGAAGGCTTTAGGGATCAAGTAGGCTTTAGGGTTTAGGGTTTAGGGTTTAGGGTGTAGGGTTTAGGGTTTATGGTTCAGGGTTTAGGGTTTAGTTTGGCCAGTCTAGTCAGAATCCAGGTGCCAAAGACAAGCTTCCTGTGTGGTCCTGCAGTGAGTTTCTACTCAACAAAGCCGCGGTATCGCAAGGGAGTCGCGTTTTCGGAGCTGCCGGCGTAGAACTGCGACCCTTCACGCCCGAAGCCGGTGTCGACAAACCTTAAACAGTAAACTTAGATCTCAAAACCCCCTAAACCCGAAAGCAAGCGAAGAGGCAAAGCCCCAAAAGACACGCAAAGGCCACCAAAGGCGAAATGAACGCCATGACAGGGACTGAGCTTTGGGTTGCTAGGATGTCTAGGGCTTAGGGTAAGATGCTCCAAAACCCTAAAACACTCAAAACCTGAAACCCTAAACCCTAAACCCTGAACCCTGAACCCTAAACCCTAAACCCTAAACCCCAAACCCCAAACCCCTAACCCTAAACCCAAAAACCCTCAAACCGTCAACACTGAAGGAAGAGGCTTTCGGTTTTGACGGGCTGTCCAGGGTCAGGTCCACGGCTCCACGGGCGATCTGCCTCGGCCGCATGTTGCTGCTTTGAGCTGCGGAAGTGAGGGGGCTTCGGGTTCAGGGTTTAGGGTTTAGGGTTTAGGGTTTAGGGTGTAGGGTTTAGGGTTCAGGGTTGAGGGCTCGGGGATTAGGGCTGGTTCAAGGTTCAGGGTTAAGGGCTCAGGAAATTAGGTTTGAGGTTTATGCTTCGTTTAGGGTTCACGTGAGGGCACCGACGTTCTCCGCAAGAAGCATACTAGGGGTGATGACCGCTACCCTAAACCCTAAACCCTAAACCCTAAACCCTAAACCCTAAACCCTAAACCCTAAACCCTAAACCCTAAACCAATGCCCGAGGGCGCAACTCGATGGCTGCACTGAGAGCCTGCTTCTGCCTCGAGGCAACCGCCTGGGAAGCCAGTCGCTTCAGGCGCGCTATGGCTCGGGTGTTAGCACCAGCGCGTCCCCTGAATTGAGACACCCTAAACCCTAAACCCTAAACCCTAAACCCCAAGCCTTCTAGGGATGTCTATGATTTTTGGGGTTGAGGGTTCTGTCCCCCTGGCCTTGTGGAGGATCAGCGGTGCCGCGCCGAAGGCAAGGCGCACGGCCTTCTTCGATAGACGCCCCCAAGGCCCTACGTGGGTTTTAGGGTTTAGGGTTTAGGGTTTAGGGTTTCGGGTTTCGGGTTTCGGGTTTAGGGTTTAGGGTTAGGTCAGTATCTCAAGTCCAGGCATTCATTAGTCAAGCCCGCTACTCTGGTATCGAGTATCTACCCACCCACCCTTTTTGGAATCCCATAACATTCGGATTTTTCGTCCTAGTGAACACTAGATGTGCCTAAACCTCAAACCCTAGCGCCTTGAACCCTACACCCTAAACCCTAGACCTTAAACCCTAGGCCTTGAACCCTAAACCCTTCATCCAATCCAGCCAAGCCAGGAACCCTAAACCCTGGGCCTTGAACCCCTAATCTGGAACCCTAAACCCTAAACCCTAAACCCTGAACCCTAAACCCTAAACCCTAAACCCTGAACCCGAAATCCTAGTTTCAAGCAAGGCAAGGCTTTGTGGGCCGCCAACGAATTTGGCAAATTTGCCGTCGATTTGGTTATAATAGGGTTTCGGGTTTAGGGTTTAGGGTTTAGGATTTAGGGTTTAGGGTTTAGGGTTTAGGGTTTAGGGTTTAGGGTTTAGGGTGTACTATCATCCCAAGCACACCTCGTCCTCGGTGCAATCCATCGCCCGCTCCCCAGCCATGTCTGGCTTGTTGGGGTCCTCCAGCTTGCTGGCAGGGATTTGGGCACCTTCGGGTTTGTTTAGGGTCAGGGTTTAGGGTCTAGGGTCTAGGGTTTAGGGTTTAGGGTTTAGGGTTTAGGGTTCAGGGTTCAGGGTTTAGGGTTAGGGTTTAGGGTTTGAGGTTTAGGGTTTAGGGTTTAGGGGTTTAGAGTTAAGAGAGCCTTCGAAGTCTTCAATAAGGGTCTGTGTTTTAGTTGAGCCCCAGAGTTGCTTGGGAGCAGCCTTAGGGTTTAGGGTTTAGGGTTTAGGGTTTAGGGTTTAGGGTTTAGGGTTTAGGGTTTAGGGTTTAGGGTTTAGGGTTTAGGGTTTAGGGTTTAGGGTTTAGGGTTTAGGGTTTAGGGGTTTAGGGTTAAGAGAGCCTTCTGAAGTGCTTCGAAGCCGTATGGGCTCCTGCTAGGGGAGGGGGGTTCAGAGCTCGGGGTCTAGGGTTAGGTTTATAGGGCATGCGGTTTAGATTTCGGGCTGAAGGTTTAGGGTCTAGGGTCGAAGGTTTGGGGTGTAGGATTAGGGTTTAGGGTTCAGGGCTAGGGTTTCGGGCACTTCGGGACGTGCTGTTCCGCATGTTTTGCTTCATCCATCAGTTGATGTCTCAAAAAACAACCGGACAACGTCATGGTGACCATCTGCTGCAGCCATGTAGAGTTGAGTGCTCTGCTGATCGTCGGGTTTGTCCTTGTCAGCGCAGCAAGCGGACCACGTCCAAGCGACCGTTCGCTGCAGCCATGTAGAGTGGTGTGCGCTGCTGATTGTCGTGTTTGTCCTTGTCAGCACCAGCTTCCAACAGCAAGCGGACCACGTCCAAGCGACTGTTCGCTGCAGCCATGTAGAGTGGTGTGCGCTGCTGATTGTCGTGTTTGTCCTTGTCAGCGCCAGCTTCCAACAGTAAGCGGACCACGTCCAAGCGACTGTTCGCTGCAGCCATGTAGAGTGGTGTGCGCTGCTGATCGTCGGGCTTGTCCTTGTCAGCGCCAGCTTCCAACAGCACGCGGACCACCTCCGAGCAGCCTTTCGTCGCAGCTATGTACAGGGGGAGGCTCTGCTGTTCGTCGGGTTTGTCCTTGTCAGCGCAGCAAGCGGACCACGTCCAAGCGACCGTTCGCTGCAGCCATGTAGAGTGGAGTATGCTGCTGATCGTCGGGTTTGTCCTTGTCAGCGCCAGCTTCCAACAGCAAGCGGACCACGTCCAAGCGACTGTTCGCTGCAGCCATGTAGAGTGGTGTGCGCTGCTGATTGTCGTGTTTGTCCTTGTCAGCGCCAGCTTCCAACAGTAAGCGGACCACGTCCAAGCGACTGTTCGCTGCAGCCATGTAGAGTGGTGTGCGCTGCTGATTGTCGTGTTTGTCCTTGTCAGCGCCAGCTTCCAACAGTAAGCGGACCACGTCCAAGCGACTGTTCGCTGCAGCCATGTAGAGTGGTGTGCGCTGCTGATTGTCGTGTTTGTCCTTGTCAGTGCCAGCTTCCAACAGCACGCGGACCACCTCCGAGCAGCCTTTCGTCGCAGCTATGTGAAGTGCAGTGCGTTGCTGATCGTCGGGTTTGTCCTTGTCAGCGCCAGCTTCCAACAGCAACCGGACAATGCTCTCGGGTTTGTCCTTGTCAGCGCGCGCCTTCAGCGCCAAGCGCACCCCAGACGGGTATCCCATTTCTGCAGCTGCGCATAACGGCGGGCAGGCGTCGGGTTTGTCCTTGTCAGAACCAGCTTCCAGCAGCAACTGAACAGCATCGGCGCGACCGAGACGACAAGCCACCCACAGAGCAGTTCGCTCCGTCGCGGAGAGAAGATCCGGGTGCTGAGGTCCTTCGCTTCTTGTGGAAAGATATGATCAGTTTGATCAGATCTCATCTATATTACAGTAGATGCTCCCCCTGTCAAAACAGAAACTCAAAAGTACCTACACACCAGCAGACGAGCTTCGATGAAGAATGCGTTCTACTTCATCCACTCGATCTTTCTCGACCGCGGTGATAAGCTCTTGCGCTTCAGCCACCGAGGCATCGGCGAAAGGCAGCAGCACCAGCTCCAGCTCAAGAGGTGCCTCCAGGGCTTATTACTATTATTACTACTATTATTATTACTATTATGATTATATTACTATTGTCATTTTTATTATGATTGTTATGATTACGGCTCCAGCTCAAGAGGTGCCTCCAGGGCGGTACCCTCGGACAAGATGGACTTGTCCTTCGTGTGGAGCAACTTCTGACAAAACCTGGACCTCCCACACAGCGGGTGAAGGTGCCGCATGAGGCCGCGCAGGGCCTGGCCGTCTTTGAGGGCAAGGAGTGCGAGGTCCTCCTGTGAGAGGGCAGTCAGCTCTGCACCTGTGGCTGCCCGAACCACGCGTATCATCTCCATCTGGCAGAAAGGGGAGGCAGCCTAAACCCTAAACCCTAAACCCTAAACCCTGAACCCCAAACCCTAAACCCCAAACCCTAAACCCTAAACCCTCCAAACCCACAACCTACCCGATGAACGTCAGGAACGTGAGAGTTCGAACCCCAAACTTCATAGGTGCGCTGTTTGTGGCCCAAGTGGTCGCAGGAGCGATTGGGAAGAATGGGCAAGGAAAAACGACCGCGATTTGATTTTGGGGTTCAGGGCTTAGGGCTCAGGATTTATAGGGTTTCGGGTTTAGGGCTTATTTAGCGTTTAGGGTTGGGGGTTTCATCCTTTGCTTGTATAAGTTTCCATTGGGATAGCAGTGAACTTAATTGTCCAGTATCCTAGGGCAACCAAAGATCAACCTTTGGGAGTCTCAAGGGAATATAGGACCCAAAAAGGTCAAAGGTCACCACCTTAAACCCTCAACCCTAGACCCTAAACCCCAAAACCCTAAACCCTAAACCCCATCAACTACTCTACTACGAAGGGAATGAAGGAAATGGCCGTCCGGACTTCTGTTGAGGTCCCGACGCTCGGATACCCATGAACCCTAAGCCCACGAAGCGAATTTGGATCCCATGGAAAAACCCCAAGAGCCCTAAAAATCCGCAGCCCTGAAGCTCTGAAGCCCTCAAACCCTCAAAGCCCCAACAACACCTAAGACCCTAAAGAACTTAAAACCCAAAATTCCCAAAAAGAACAGCCGACACCCTAAACCCTAAAACTCACAAAAACCTATGCCTTGGCTCCAAGATTCTGTTTCACGGCCTTTGGGGTCTAGGGTTTAGGATTCACTGCCGTTCGGGGTTGGGGTTTGGGGTTTACGGTTTCGGGTTTAGGGTTTAGGGTCTAGGGTTCAATTAGGGTTTAGGGTTTAGGGTTTAGGGTTTAGGGTTTAGGGTTTAGGGTTTAGGGTTTAGGGTTTAGGGTTTAGGGTTTAGGGTTTAGGGTTTAGGGTTTAGGGTTTAGGGTTTAGGGTTTAGTTAGGGATGAGGGTCTAGGATTCACGGCCTTGAGGGTTTAGGATTTCAGATTCAGGTTTGGAGTCTGGGGTCCCCGGCGCCCTTGCCTTTGATGATGAGCCGTGCACACTCTGCGCGCCGGTCTGCGGGCCCCTGCGCGAACGCTAAACCCTCAACCCTCTTTGGGGTTTAGGGTTCAGGGTTTAGGGTTTAGGGTTTAGGGTTCAGGGTTTAGGGTTTAGGGTTTAGGGTTTAGGGTTTGCTGTGATAGGGCGTAGATGCTGTGAAGGTTAGGTTTCGGAACAAGCTCGAAAGCTTCGTGAGGTGCGAAGAGCAGCTTTGGCCCGATTGTGGAGGGCCATCTAACACTTTTCTCCCACCCCACGCCGTCCAACCACGCCGTCCAAGGCGGCAGAGCCACCCAAACCTATTCCTTTTAGGGTTTAGGCCTAAACTCAGACAACAGTCCACTTCCAAAAATTTATTCAGTTTCATGACGTTTGTTGGGTCCGAGAGTCAAAACAATTGGGGGGTCGGGAGGCGGTTTCAGGGAGGGTGTCAGAGACCCGGGCTCAGGGGGAGGGCCAAAAGGGCCAGGCCGGGGGGGGTGCGGGGGGTCGGTGGTGTTTGGGCACGCGGGCCCCCTAGGCTGGGTCCCTGGGAGTACCCCCCCCTCAAAGGCCAGCCACGCCCAGTTACTTTATAAAAAGGGACCAGTCCCGAGCGGTACCGGGCCCATCACGCTGCCGACCCCCATGCTGTGGGAGGCGGGCGAGCGATCTGGCTCGGCTTGTGCCATCGTGGTCAAAGGGCTTAAGCGCCGCGGGGGCGGCCTAGGCCCTGAGTTTGAAACCGAGACCCGGGGCACCCTACGCTCAAGACCAGCTGCTCTTGCTTGGGGCTTGAGGATTCCGGCCTTACCCCCCTGAACCATCAAACCCTGCCCTAAACCCTCAACCCTAAATTCAAGAAGCCTCAAACCCTAAACACGACCCCCTTTTCGGGCCCTTGCCGCACCCGTCCGAGAGCGACGGCATGGAGCGGAGTAGATCCGCGCAACCTGCAGCGATGGGTCGAGTCATCCCTGCACGAACCCCCCAAGCCCTAAACCATAAAACCCCCTAAACCCTAAACCCTAAACCCCTAAACCCTAAACCCCTAAACCCTAAACCCCTAAACCCTAAGACCCGACCCCCCCTAAACCCAAGACAGCTCCCTAAACCCCTATAAGCCTGTGAAAACAATCGAAGGAACCTGACCCTAGCTCCCTTACAGGGTTTTTATAGGGTTTAGGGTTTAGGGTTTAGGTTTAGGGTTTAGGGTTTAGGGTTTAGGGTTTAGGGTTTAGGGTTTAGGGTTTAGGGTTTAGGGTTTAGGGTTTAGGGTTTAGGGTTTAGGGTTTAGGGTTTAGGGTTCAGGCTTTAGGGTTTAGGGTTAAGGGTTTAGGATTAATCAAACGTTTGAAACTCTCTAGAGAGGCAAACCTGAACCCCCTAAACCCCTTTCCATCCCGCAATAAACCCTTCACCAGCCTATATAAACCCTTTGAACAGACACCCAAAAATCCGCAACCCTAGTAAACCCCTTTACACCCCAAGCCGAAAACCCGAAATCCTAAACCCTAGGCCGTATACCCTATATGCCCCATACCCTAAACCCTAAACCAGAGACCCTAAACCCGAAACCCTAGGGTCTACACCCTGAACCCGAAACCTGAACCCCAACCCCTACATCCGAAATCCTGAACCCTGAACCCTGAACCCAGCCGGCCTGTTGGCTACGTTTGGATCGGCCCGGGCCTCTAGAAGAACCTGCAGGCGCAGACCGAAAGGGTTTGGGGTTTGGGGTTTAGGGTTTAGGGTTTAGGGTTTAGGGTTTAGGGTTTAGGGTTTAGGGTTTAGGGTTTCGGGTTTCGGGGTTTAGGGTTCAGGGTTCAGGGTTCAGGGTTCAGGGTTTAGGGTTCAGGGTTTAGGGGTTTCGGGTTGCGGGACTAGGATTTCGTGTTTATTGGAGGGTTCTTAAGGGAGGGGTGTCCAAGGGGGGTATATATGTAGCCCAAGGTTCCGTAATACTCCTCACTACTCCCTAAGGCTCCCTAAGGCTCCCTAAGCTTCCCTAAGGTTCCCTAGGTACCTGACCCCCATGAAGCCCCCTCCCTTAAGAACCATATAAGTTCAAAAAGGTTCTGGCAAACCTGACCCTCCGCGTGGGTTTGCGGTTTGGGGTCTAGGGTGGGGTTTTAAGCGCACCCAAGCTCACTGCAGGATGGAGCTAAACATGCGGAAACCCCAAACCCTAAACCCTAAACCCTAAACCCTAAACCCTAAACCCTAAACCCTAAACCCTAAGCCTTCCAGAGGCCAAGGGCGGGCCAAGATTGAGTAACTTGGGTTTAGGGCTCAGGGCTTAGGATTTGGGGCTTCCAACTATAGACCTCCCCCCAACATGAACGCGCTTTTCTGGCATGCAAGAAATGCGGCCCATTCACCACACCAAATGAGGCTCAGATTGCCCTTGCTAGAGACAACTTCCCCTAAGGGTTTAGGGTTGAGGGTTTAGGGTTGAGGGGTTTAGCGTCGAGGGTTTTCGGTTGAGGGCTTAGGGCTGAGTGTTTTCGGAAACCCAAAACCCCAAACCCCAAACCCGAACCCAAGGCTGCTCCACCTCAATACAAGCCCCCTTCCCCCCCCCCATTTGTGCGGGGGCGAGGGGGTCCAGGGTTCGAAAGTGCTACTCCGTGGGATGTTCCCTCCCGTTTATTGAGGGATTCTGGTAGGGGGTACTACAATCCGTGTTAAGGACTGTTAGTAAAAGTCCCAACCTACACCCCCCCCCCAAACCCTGAACAAACCCCAGACAAAAGCTTCGCTCTGGCCTGCACAGAATCCACACTTCCCCACATGGCCCCAATGTGCAGCGCGCTCTGCCCCACCCTGGGACGTTAAAAAGGGTTTAGGGTTTGGGGTTTAGGGTTTAGTGTGAAACCAGAAGGTGAATGCTGAGCGTCAGCAGCTCGAGCACGCACAAATCGAGAAGTATTGCCGTTGCGGCGACGATACATAGAAGATTAGCATGGCCAAACGTGCTGTTTGGCTCAAGGCACACGGGTTTCTTCTGCTCTGTGAGGAGAAAAGAGCGATGCCGCTCCTTCCAGTTTCACATTGGTAGCGGAGCCTCGGGGCCGTTCCCGGGGTTCATGTCGGTCCTGGCGCTGTGTGTCAGCATCCTTGTTTACGTCGTCGAGCTTTGCGAACTCCAGAAAACTTCTCTGCCGTTAGACCGTGCTCTGGGTTGGAGATCTTTTGGTTTGGCGCCGTCGAGCGCTACTTTGTCTCCTTCGTCTTTAGATTGTGCTCTGAGGCGGAGATCTTTTGGTTTGGCACCGTCGAGTGCTACTTTGTCTCCTTCGTCTTTAGATTGTGCTCTGAGGCGGAGATCTTTTGGTTTGGCACCGTCGAGTGCTACTTTGTCTCCTTCGTCTTTAGATTGTGCTCTGAGGCGGAGATCTTGTGGGTTGGCTCCATTGTGTGTCGCTGTTACCTGCGCAACTGCGTGCTTTACAAGTACGTCCTCTCGGCAGGCATCGTTTACAACAACCTCGGTGGCAACTTCGCCCGCTGCGACACGACCATCCCGTTTGCCGACATCGTCTACGACGAGGTTGCTCACGCCAGTACCCTTCCAAAGTATGCCGTCGATGTCATTAATATGTACATTCTCAAGATGTGCGTGCGCGCCCTTCACGAGTACATCTTCAACGACGTCACCTTCTTCCAATGAAACATCCACATCGAGATTCTGCGCGACCACATCTTGTACCCCGCTGTCCTTTGCTGACACTTCAGCAGCATCTACTACGGCAGCTACATCCTTGACGGGG
>CAJNDS010002248.1:0-307500 GCA_905221605.1 Symbiodinium natans
CCCCCCCCCCCCCCCCCCCCCCCCAAGACCAACGACAAGACCACTTTTGTACTGGCAACACTCCACATTCCAAAAAAATTGAAAGTCGGCCTATTTTTTTGGGTATTTTGGGTTCAAAGTTTAGGCATTTAAAGCCTGAAGCTATAGAGCTTAAACCTTCAGGGCTTCAATTTTGGGTCAGAACCCTCACACCCTTTAGGGCGCTGAAGGTATACATGTCCAGACCTTAGGTTGTTAAATCATTAAACCCTACATAGTTTAAAGGTTTAGGGTCTAAGGCTTAAATCCCTAAACCGTAAATCCCATAGGCTTATGCCTATGTTTGTAGGGCGCGAGCCCCGGAGACGCGAGAATACTGTGAGCAAATGTCCTTTCACCATTAAGCAAACTCTACCGACATATGAAGGAATCCAGGTTTTGCTTGTCGGGGGATGATTGCTTGAGACAGTTTTTAGGATAGATGTCATGTTTTGCTTATTGGGGCGTGATGGCTTAAGACATTAAGTTAGCAAAGGTACAGTGCTTAGTGCAGACTTCAGGTTTTGCTTGTTGGGGGATGATGATTGCTTGAGATATCTTAGCTAAGGTATAGTTTTTATGCTGGATGTTTTGTTCTGCCTATTGGAGCGTGATGGCGTAAGATATGTTTGATAAGGTACAGTGTTTAGTACAGAGTTCAGGTTTGCTTATCGGGGGATGGTTGCTTGAGATATCTTAGCTAAGGCATAGTTTTTCGGATAGATGCCACGTTTTGCTTATGGGGTGCGTGATGGCTCAAAATATGTTAGCCAAGTTACACTGTTCAGTATACAGTTCTGGTTCTGCTTCTTGGGGGATGCTCGCTTGAGATATCTTAGCTAAGGTACAGTGTTTAGTGCCGAGTCCAGGTTTTGCTTGCTGGAGGATGATTGCTTGAGATATCTTAGCTAAGGTATATAGTTTCTAGGATAGATGTTTCGGCGTGATGGCGTAAGATATGTTTGATACGGTACAGTGTTTAGTATAGAGCTCAGGTTCTGATTATTGGGGATGATCCTCGCCCCTCAAATTCTTTAACTCAGATTTCGATCTTAAGCATGCATGCCTCGCGGAATTAACAATTACCTCGCGGAAGTAGTGCCTCGCAGGCCTTCGAAACTAGACTTGCAGAACCAGCCACATCTAATTAGCCCGAACTCCGAACCTAAACCCTAAACCCTAAACCCTTTTTTGCCGACCAGGACTGAAGCTGGCGCAATCTCCAATGGAACACTCCAAGCATGCACACTTCTGATGCACAACCAAATTAACACGCACCCCAGCTGTTTTAGCCAGATGAACTATCGAATCTATGTAGGGCCGTCGCCAAAACCCTAAACCCTAAACCCTATACCCTAAACTCACGATCCCCCTGCCTCACAAAAGGCCGCAAGCAGTGATGGAATTCCTGTTTTGGGCCTTTATGTGCCTCTGTTCCAGACTTCCAGCCAGATACGAGAAGGCTCGGGAGGCTGGGAGGCTCCAAGAGGAAAAAGTTCAAAAACCGTGCTTTTTTTGAACTTTCAGCAACCAAAAATGCAAAAACCAGTGACCTGGCTTGCCTTGAAACCTGTTTGGCTCCAATAGTGGTCGGCTCGAATCCCCCTGGCCTCACTAAAGGCTGAATATATGTCGTAAGTATATATTGGGGCACTATGACCCGGACCTCGGGGACTTGTCAAGACCAAAACCAACAAACCACAAAAACGACCAAAAAAAAAACAACAACAAAAAACACCCCCCAAAAAAGAAAACAAAAACAACACACTGGGGCACTATGACCCGGACATGGGGACTAGTATGGGGACTAGTCTCCCAAACATTCTGTTTTTAATCTTTATGTTTATGTGTGTTTTTGGCTTTTTGTTTTTTGGATGTCTTTTCATGTCTCATTACTTGATTTATTTTTCCCCCCTCTGGCTGCTCGCCATTGCTCTGACTCTTGCTTCTTGCTTTTCGAATCGTGTGGGGTTGGTCTTGGAGGGACGGGGGGGTTAGCACATATATATATATAAGCTCACCCCCCCCCAATGGACCCACCGCGGATGGCAGCCGAGTCCTAGCCAGATCAAGGCAAAAAACAACAAAACAAGAAACTAACAAAAACCAACAAACCAAAAAAATCCAAAAAAAACAAAAAAACCAAAAAAACCAAAAAAACCATCTTTTCCAAAACTATGGGGCTGGGGCCTCCAAAAGATGGTTTTTTTGGTTTTCTCGAGAAAAAGATGGTTTTTTTGGTTCGAAACCATCTTTTTCTCGAGAAAAAGATGGTTTTTGAGCAGCCGCTCTTCTAAAAACCATCTTTTTCTCGAGAAAAAGATGGTTTTACCAGGACAAGACCTCCAAAAACCATCTTTTTCTCGAGAAAAAGATGGTTTTACCAGGACAAGACCTCAAAAAACCATCTTTTTCTCGAGAAAAAAATGGTTTTTCCAGGACAAGATCTCCAAAAACCATTTTTTTCTCGAGAAAAAGATGGTTTTTCGAAGAGCGGCTGCTCAAAAACCATCTTTTTCTCGAGAAAAAGATGGTTTCGAACCAAAAAAACCATCTTTTTCTCGAGAAAACCAAAAAAACCATCTTTTGAAGGCCCCAGCCCCATAGTTTTGGAAAAGATGGTTTTTTTGGTTTTTTTGGTTTTTTTGGTTTTCTCGAGAAAAAGATGGTTTTTTGGTTCGAAACCATCTTTTTCTCGAGAAAAAGATTGTTTTGAGCAACCATCCTTCGCAAAACCATCTTTTTCTCGAGAAAAAGATGGTTTTACCAGGAGAAGACCTCCAAAAACCATCTTTTTCTCGAGAAAAAGATGGTTTTACCAGGACAAGACCTCAAAAAACCATCTTTTTCTGAAAAAGATGGTTTTTCCAGGGTAAGATCTCTAAAAACCATCTTTTTCTCGAGTAAAAAATGGTTTTTCGAAGAGCGGCTGCTCAAAAACCATCTTTTTCTCGAGAAAAAGATGGTTTCGAACCAAAAAAACCATCTTTTTCCTCGAGAAAACCAAAAAAACCATCTTTTGGAGGCCCCAGCCCCATAGTTTTGGTAAAGATGGTTTTTTTGGTTTTTTTGGTTTTTTTGGTTTTCTCGAGAAAAAGATGGTTAAGTTTTAGGGGTTTAAGCCTCATGCACTACAGGGTTATAAGGTTCTAATCCTATAGGTATTGCCTTAACCTTTAACCCTAAACCTTTAACTTTAAACCCTGCAGAGTTAACCCCGTGAGAAATTTAGAGATAGACCCCGAAAAGACCCTAAACCTTCTTACAGGGTGTAATGGTTTAAAAACCGATAGGACATGTATACCTTCAGCGCCTGTATGGTTCAAGCCTTTGAACGTGCTAGACCCCTATAGGGTGCTAAGGTTCTGACCCTAAAGGGTTTAGGATTAAGGCTTAAATGCCCTCTAGGTTTAAATGCCTAAGTCTTAAACCCCAACCTTTAAACCTTCATCCTATGGGGTTTGAAGGTCAAGGGTTTAGGCTTGATTGCCGAGGGCTTTAGGGTCCTGACCCTAGAGGGTTTAGGGTTAAGGAATAGATGCGTAAACCTTAAACCCTTAAGGTTTAAACTCTATGGGCTTAGGGGGCTTAGTTTTTTTTTAAACCCTAAGCCTTTAAACCTTCACACTACAGAGTTTAGAGGTGTTAAGGGTGACAAATTGATTACATACTTAGCTTTAAATGCCTGAATCTTAAACCCCAAACCTTTAAACCTTAACCCTATAGGGTTTAAAGGTTAAGGGCTTAGTGTTAATCGCTGTCTTAGGTTTAAATGTCTGAATCTTAAACCCTAAAACTTTAAACCTTCACCCTATAGGGTTTAAAGGTTAAGGGTTTGGGTTGAATCGTCAGCTTGGATTTAAATGTCTAAGTAAAGAATCCTAAACCTTTAAATCTCATCCCTATGGGGTTTAAGGTTAAGGGTTCAATATGAACTGCCGGCATAGGTCTACATACCTAAACCTTAAACTTAAACCCTAAACCTTTAAATATCTTAACCCTATAGGGTTTAAAGGTTAGAGGCTTAGCGTAAATTGCCGGAATAGGTTTAAATGCCTAAATCTTAAGCCCGAAACCTTTAAAACCTTAGCCCAACAGGGTTTAAAGGTTAAGGGTTTAAAATTAGTTGCAGGCTTAATTAGGTTTAAATGCCTACATCTTATATCCTAAACCTTTAAAAATCTTAACCCTATAGGGTTTAAAGGTTAAGGGCTTGGCTACAGGTTTAAATGGCTAAATATTAAACCCTAAGCCTCTAAACTTTAACCCTACAGGGTTTAAAGGTTAAGGGTTTAAAATTAGTTGCAGGCTTAGGTTTAAACGCCTACATCTTAAACCCTAAACCTGTAAAAATCTCAACCCGATAGAATTTAAAGGTTAAGGGCTTAGCTTTAATTACCGGCATAGGTTCAAATGCCTAAATCTTAAACCCTTAACCTTTAAACCTTAACCCTACAGGGTTTAAAGGTTAAGGTTTTTTTTTTTTGCAGGCTTAGGTTTAAATGCCAACAGAAAGAAAAACCCTCCGTGCGTGTGTGAGAGGGTGAATTAAGGAATACAGTCAAAAATCCGGTCACCGGAAAATCACCAGAAAGCATAGGTTTTATCGGTATTTGCGGTACTTTTGCAAAGATCAAGGCCCGCGGTGGGTCCATTGGGGGGGGGTGACCATATATATATATATATATATAACCAAGAAAAAGTATAGAATGTAAAATATGAATATATAGCCTAAATATAATTTAGCAATATATAATGTGCAGGGCGTCTAGATTTCAGGGAGGCAAGGACTGGCAAGAGTTCGGGGTGTACCTGGGCACAAGCTCCGATGTGGGCTGTGGGTCCGGTGCTGGACGCACGGTGCTTGAGGCGTCCGCATTCTCAAGGGCGGAAGCAGCTCCACGCTCGAATTCAGCATGCATTCCTTACCCTGAGGCCAGCATACATACCTTGACCTTGACGTGTTACAAGCCTGGCTCGAACCTTCGCACTTCGTGAAGCCATGTGTCATCATAGAGCAATCTGAAGAATTGATCGGCCATTCCTGAATGATTCGCGTAGCGGACGTAGCCCTTCTACTCGTGATCGCAAGTTGCAAAAGTTCGAGCGGTTGCAGTCTTCTGTGAATCGTTCTAATCCTATTGCTTTGGGCGGGCATTGACAAGAAGAGCTTTTCGATCCTCAACTTCCTTGACCGAGATTATAAAGTTGGCGTTGCCGTAAAGCTGCCCACTCCCGTTCGTGCAACTGAGCTTGCCATGGGATCTCTGCTCAGCAAAGTCGGCACACGCTCGACTCGAGCTCCTGTCAGGTGTTTCAACAGCGGACTCACCCTCCGGGGGAGCGGACAAGAACAGAGACCCATGAAAACTTGCACACGGCATCTCGTTCCAAGTCTGTGCAAACATCGAAGCCGGCGATGTGCGACCCTTGTACTCTCCAGCCCCGACGCAACGCCTCCTCCACAAGCCCTTGGTGGTCGCCATTCCGCACATCATTAAGGGCCTTCCGGCGGCCATCTTTCAAGGGAAACAGCCAGTCATCAGTCATCTGAGGTGCGACCCTGCCTGCTCGCTGGTGCCCTTTGCCTTTTGATATATTCTCGGGCTGTCAACAGTTGGAGCTTGTGTCAACAGTTCGCGGTAATTGGACCTTGGCACGTACAGACTAGACCAGGCACTTGGAGGAGTGGTGAGTTCATGACTTCATGCTTAATCCTTTATAATGCGGACTCTAGATGGGAGTGTGAGGATCTGTTTCAAGACTCATGTGAGCCCTACAGGCTCCTGCAGGACACTGAGCAAAAAAACAAACTTTCCTTGTTCACGTACGTGGGCGGTTCGGTTCTTCCGACTTCACGGACCCGAAAATCCTAAACCCTATAGCCTATAGCCCTAAACCCCAGAAACCCTAAATCGGTCCTGGATGCTATAAGAGGGCAGCTCCCATGGAATGCCGCTGGATGACCTCCCGGGTTTCTCCCAAGGCTTCGGCCCTCAGCTGACTACCCTGAGGCCTTCGAATCCCCACCCTAAACCCCAAACCCCAAACCCCAAACCCCAAACCCTAAACCCCAAACTCTCAAGGGCCTATACTGCAATATGAGGATTTCGTGTTGTTTCCCGGCCTCGCCCTGCGGGAGACAAGAAGGGAGACCAAAGCCCCAAACACTCCAACATCTTGAAGGCTTGCATGTGTAAGTATGGCAGATCGCGAAACTAGATTTCCGCTGCCCCTCATAAGAGCCTTTGAAGAAACAGCTGACTCAAGGGGTACTTGTACAGCATGAAGGGCTTTAATGCTCCACCTCGCAGTGGCGCAGCCGCATGACCCGGACATTCACATGCAGTCTACTTGACCGGGGACGGAGAATTTCCACAACCTTTAGTACGCTCAGAGCGAAGCCCTCAAAACCATGGAAGTCATGTAAATACCATCGCAATCGGACCAAGGGCGGATGCCTCTGTGACACCCGCGCCCCAAAGAGGAGCCTGAGAGCTCCCCACTGCACAAAAAGGCTATGAGTGTATAGAGACGACTGCGATTATGAGGCCCCTAAACCCTTGGACAATACCGACTAACAAGACCAGAAGATATCTGAAGAGATCTGAGAACCTTCTGCCCCGCAAGACTGAGGCTGGCAATGGAACCCGAGCTCTGCGGCCAGCGTGCGCGTGTGCGTGTTGCTTGCGTGCATGTTATTTTCGTGCTTGTTGTTTGTGTGCGTGTTGTTTGTTTGTGCGTGCGTTCTACTGTAGGGATGCTGGCGTGCGACGCAGAAGCCAGACCGCTCCAGCAAAAATCCGAGACATTCCGAGACCCTGGAGCTTCATCTTTGAGGCCCCAGCAATCTCGAATTTGCAACAGCCTCGGTACGTGCTATTGGGGATTTAGGCTTCGGAATATCATGCAGTTGGGGATTTAGCTGTCATGTTGTTCACTTACAGAGGTTTCTTAGAAGATATGCTGTCACCCTCCGAGCCAGCGAGTCAGCAAAGGTTATGAGAAACTGCAGCCCGCACCAAGAAATCGAACGGCCGATTGCTGGCGATCTCTAGGCTTCTTGTAGGGTAAGTCAACAACACCACTAGCAATTCGGGCGCCTGGACTAGACAATCTGCAGGAAATCTGCTAGCAATGAAGCAGGCGAGCCGCCTTGGACCAGCTCGCTATGGCTGTGGTGGTGACGACGGCGAAACTGAAAGTCCGCGTGTATAGATGCATATCTGTGCAGGCTGATGCAGTGCTGAGGGCAGTTCCCCTAGATATGTTCTTGCCTAGTGGCTCCTTACTGGTGGTCAAAGATATGCTAGTTCACCCGTGGCTTTGGGCCAACGATGACAGCGGCTGCGGTTTTGGCAGTTCGGGTTTGGGGTTTAATTAGGCTTGTCGGGTTTGGGCGTTAAACCGGTAAAGCCCGTTAGGCTTGAAGCTTGTGTAAGCTTAACATGTAGGGCTTAGGCTCCACCAGGCCCCCGCGCCAGAAGTCGGATACAGGAGCTAAATACAGAATATGCCCTGGCTGGTGGGCATGCCATACCCCATCAAGCAAGTGTCCTACGATAGTCGTCTGAAAGTTGCAGCTTTCCTTGCTTGGCGCTGTGCGCCGACAGTTCATGAAACATGCTAGCCATCTGCACCCGTTGCGGAGAGCCTAACCGATCCATGTAGGAGATCTACATCACATGCGCAGAGTGGACGTCACCAGAGTGGATACTGAAAGTTGCTTTAAACACAAGATGCCACACACCTTCAGCAGGACTCACCCCCCCCAAGAGACATCTGAGCTAAATTGCATCCCGGTTCACAAAACAGCCGCGGCACTAAAGCAACCAGGCGTGCCCCCCCCCCCCCGCCCCCCACCAAGTCCGGCTTGAATTTTCGACAGGGTCAACAGCGCCCGGGTCCGGAAGCGCCGGCTCATCCACGTCACCGGCCTGATGCAACGTTTTAGAAAAGGGCTACCTGAACATGCTGTGATCTGACAGTCTGACAGCACGCACATGGTCTGACAAAACCATTGGAAAACCATTGCAAGGCACAGCCGAGCTACCACTACAAAGTAGCTTTGATGCTGACGCCCCGCGTGAAAAAAAAGTGTCTCACATCAGCAGAAAGGCTGTGACTATGAAACGCTGGTTTGCTGCACTTACAATGCTGGGTGTCCCAAAACTCTTCCCAGAATGCTAAAACAAATAGCTCTCCTTGTATTCTTGTATTCCTAGTCAACTGAAGATACGTAGAACAAACCAATAAACAATGTGCCTGTAAGCGAAAACCTGGGCAAAAATGAGAGCTGCCACGCCCCACTTTGCTATTGAGGGCTGTCCTTTGTGTCCTTAGTCAAGATTAATTGTTGGTACTTGCTGATGGACAGCAAGCGCGTGAAATCAAGATGTCGCACCCTATAGCTTCCGGGCGCGAAGGACCCTCACGGGAGAAATGGCGTTCGTCGCCACGTTTGTAGTCTTTCGCGTTTACATGCGTCTACTTTCGCGAGCTTTCCCCGATGATTTGCGTGGCCGAACAGATGCTCATGATGTCCGGCGCCGAGGCTCGGGGCAAGCCAAGCTCACCCTCACGACGCTCGTCCAGTGCAGCACTCAGAGATGATGATGGGATGGGAGGCTGAAGGATTGCCCTGAAAATAGCAGACCCTTCCCAAAACCTGCTGCGATTTTGGGAAGGGTCCCTCCATCGAAAGGAGACGCGGGCAAACCCCTGGCTGCTCAAGGCCTCCAGCGTGGACCGTCCTTAATTCTGAGTGTGGGAGTTTTCTGCTCAGCCCTGCCCGATGCCCGATTTTCTGACCGACCCTGCCCGATTCGCGCGCGCTGAGCGCCCAACTACGAGGGCTTTCTGATCATGCGCAGCTGTGGTTCCAGCGCATATGAGGGAGAGGATTGAAGGGCCCCAATTTTTCGCTTATTGACCCAGACGAAGACCCACTTTTTCGCTGCGCTGAACTCTGATCCACACCGATCTTGAGGGGGGCTCATGCTTTTGGGATGCGGCATCTTAAATATTCCTCCAACTAAACGTCGTGGAGACTTCACACCCTGACTTCCTGTAGACTCTCCACTGAACCTCAGGCCGGGCTTGCCCCTTTAAAGGGAGAAGGTGGCTGGGTAAGTACCCGGCCAGCATGTAGCCCTCGTAGTGGAGGTGCTCCGCCTCCTCGCCCAATGATTTTGGGGCCTTTCCCGAATTAATGGCACACCCCGCCCTCTAAAAACATAGCTCGTGTGACATGGCAGCACACTTTTGCGCAGGGCACACTGGGAGTGAGAAGGATTGGCACGACTTGCGGAACGACTTCCGCACCTACCATCACCTACCCAGAAGCTGGCGCAGCGTCCTCCTCGCCTTGCAGCCACTGGATCGCCCCCACCCGAAAGGGCAGGCGGCGATGTGGCCAGCCGAGGCCCTGAGCGACAGGATACTTTTTCCTCCAGCTCTCTCCAGCCCCCCCCCCGCTTTCCCAGGCCTGCGCGTCCGCCAGCAAGAGGTCAATGAGCGGGGCCTCGAGCAGGCCAACGGCGAACCCCTAAACTTCTTTACGCTGCCTTCTGCGACTGAAACAGACTGAGACACGGTCCTGGCGCCGTTCGCGCGCTGACTCCCGCTCCTCGTCATCCTCCACCAACGCCGCCTGTGCCGATGCAGAAAAGGAAGCCCCACAGCACGCTTCCCATCGCTTCCCTACCCCACGCCCATCCACACCTGCACTGACCCGGCTTGCCGGCTGAAATGGACCCACAACGAACGCAGTATTGCAGATGTTGCTTTCAGCAAATCGTGTGCATGATTTTTATGGCAGAGACGCACTACTCCGTCTACCGTGAAACTTGCCAACTTGCCTACCCAAAGTCAACGTGGCTCCCTGAGATTCAGCCGTATGTACGACACGTGTTGTCAACAGCATTCCGATTTCCCCTGGCGTGAAACAACTCCTGACGCGCAAAGCTCTGGGCTCATGACTCATGGGGTTGTGACGGGTTGTGTGCCTCTGATCTGAAGACACCAGGCAACATCAGCAACGTAGTGAATCATTGAACGAAGTGAAACCGTGAACGCAATAATGCCGTGCGAAGAAGAGAAATTAATGCACGGCGGTAATATTAATACGCGCTAGTGAGGTGATAAGCCCGTGAATGAAGGTAATAATGGGATGTGAGGTTACGTTCAGAAAATTCCTGCGTCATGATTCTTTGTGTCGTTTACGCGGGCTATAATAATAAAAGATATGAATGTGCCCGCGATATTATAATTAAAGTGTAGAGAGCATATGAATTAACTTGCAAGGAAACGAAGAGAACGCGCGAAGTTAATGAATTTGCGAACGAAACCCCCATAGAATAGAATAATACTACTAATAGAGAACCAATAAACGCAAAGAAACAGATGATGACACGCCCATATGAATCCGTGAGCCAGACCACCTATACTATAATGACTTTTATCGCGGGGCAAAAGTCCACCTTCGATGCCTATCTTGAATGAGAACTCTTGCGGCCCCATAGGCACCTCCAGGACCGTACGCTGGGCGAGCGCATGCGCCTGCTCGAGAAGCTCGCCCGTGCAGGCCCATCCGGTGCCCACACCGATCTTGAATGAGAACACTCGGGGCTCGTGTTTTCGGGACGTGGGGTCTCGGCATCTATTCCCCCAACTAAACGTCGTGGAAATGTCAAACCCTGACCTCTTGTAAGGCGGCTGGGTAAGTTCCCGGCCAGCATGAAGCCCTCGTAGTGGAGCTGGTCCCCTTCCTCGCTCAATGATTTGGGGCCTTTCCCGAATTGGCACACCCCGCCCGCTGAAAACATACCTCGTGTGACATGGCAGCACACTTTTGCGCAGGGCACACTGGGAGTGAGAAGGATTGGCACGACTTGCGGAACGACTTCCGCACCTACCATCACCTACCCAGAAGCTGGTGCAGCGTCCTCCTCGCCTTGCAGCCACTGGATCGCCCCCACCCGAAAGGGCAGGCGGCGATATGGCCAGCCCGGCCCTGAGCGACAGAATACTTTTTCCTCCAGCTCTCTCCAGCCCACAGCTTTCCCAGGCCTGTGCATCCGCCACCAGGATGTCCGTCAGCGGGGCCTCGAGCAGGCCAACGACGAACCCCTAGACTTCTTTACGGTGCCTTCTGCGACTGAAACAGACTGAGACACGGTCCTGGCGGCGCTCGCGCGCGTCCTCCTCCTCCAACGCCGCCTGTGCCGATGCAGAAAAGGAAGCCCCACAGCACGTTTCCCTACCCCACCCACGCCCCACCCACACCTGCGCTCTATGGACCCGTAGCGACTGCCAGTGTAGCAGATGTTCTTTAACAAATCGTGATTCTGGCAGAGACGCAAAAGACTCCGACTCGGGGGGTTGTCGTTTACTTGCGAGGAACGTGTAAACTCTGCCAGCAAAAACAGTCATGGGTATCCTGGCCACAGCACGTCCGACCCAAGCTCAAATTCACCTGTCCACTGCTTTAGTCAAGCGGAACCTCAGGCATTTGAGGCACAGTCTCCAGTTCCGAATGATTACCAAACCCCGTGGAATCCTCACCTTACCCAGGACCCTCGAGCATTCTAGAACGGAGCTGGCACATACAAGGAGCATAAAACCGTATAACTCGACCAACTGTAGCAGATCCCCAACTCTCCATTACCCCCCAGCGCTGGCAATCATCCTCTAAGCGAAGCCCTCTTTGCCTCGGCTTTGGCTTGGCGCCGTTCGGCCTCTGTTCGTGCCTTGGCCTTGACATCAGCAATTGGGGCATCTGTTGAGGGTTCGATGGCTTGGGTGGCGCCGCTGGATTTATTGGCTCCATACTGTACGTCAAACATCCTTGTCCACCCAAAGCCGCTTTGACCCTCTCTCCTCTGTCCACCTCGGCGGCTTTCGTACTCTTCGGCAGTGTCCCCCCCGACCGGCACTACACTCAGCCATTCACTCCACTGCAATGTCAGACGCGACCCCACTGACACCGCGCCTCCTCCCCCAAGGCCCCCGGATGCCCACGCATGTCACCCACCACCCAAACACACTTCATTCCACTGCAATGACTGACGCGTCCCTTCCCCCAAGGCCCCCCGCAGCACACTCAGCACCCAAAAACAATTCATTCCACTGAAATGTCAGACGGGGAGGCCCCCCGCGCTACACGCACAACAATTCATTGACACTATCTGACGCGCCTGCTCCCCCAAGGCCCCCGCGCTACACTCATTGCCCAACAACAACTCAATTCATTCCATTGCAATGTCTGACGCCCCCCCCAAGGCGCACCGCACTACACTCAGCACCCAAGAACAAATTCATTCCTCTGCCATGACGGCCGCCTCCCCCAAGGTCCCCCGCATGTCACCCACCGCTCAAACACACTTCATTCCACTGGAACGCCTGACTCGTCCCCCAAAGGCCCCCGCAGTACACTCACCACCCAAAAACAATCATTCCACTGCAATGTCTGACGCGCTCCCTCCCCAAGGCCCCCGCACTACACTCAGCACCCAAAAACATTCTATACTGCCATGTCTGACGCGCCTTCACGCGCCCTCCCCCAAGAACAAATTATCATTCCACTGCAACTAGTTCCACCACAATGCCTTACGCACCCCCCTCCCCATTGAGCCAGAGCAAGAACAAGTCATTCTACTGCAATGTTTCTACTGCAATGATTGATGCACGCCCTTCCCGAAGCCTGCCGCGAAACACATTGAGCAGCACCAACACATTCATTCCGCGGCAATGTGTTTGCGCACCCCTCCTTCCCCTCCCAGCATTAGACACTCGAGAAACCGTTTATGCACTTGGCAGTGGCCTGCTTGGACAGTGCTCGCCCGGGTTTTGGCTGTTGGGGGCATTGCATGGCGGCATCATGTTGCCAATTATCATAGACATTGGCGGCTCCAGCATCTCCAGAAAAGCCCTGACTCCCAGCTCCAGCGTCGGCACCCAAAAACACATCCCCGGACCAGCGTGTTTTACATCCGACCCTCACCCCCACCCACCCCCCCTGCCCACACACACGACACACAGAACATGTCAGCACCACATTCAGCTCATTCCACCGTATTCCACCACATTGTACGCAGAACCTCAAGCCCCTTGTGCATTCCACTCAGTGCCAACAACGACAACAGGTCATTCCACCGTCTATCCTCTCGTTCCAGCGGCATGCGCATCTCCCCCCCCCCCCTAGGCACAGTACTCTCAGCACATCTCACCGTGATGTTTTACGTAGCACCTCCACCGACTCCACCGAGGTCTCCATTCGTTCCCACCACAATGTTTCACCACATGCCCAGGCACCCGGCGCGCTAGACGTAGCACCAAAAACAATGCATTCCCCGCATGCTTGGGAACTGCTGGGCCAGGCCCCACTCCTAACGGAGATAGAAACGAAGGAATCGCTGCGCTAGCTCTCGTGATTTCATCCAAAGAACATCTGGCACCCACGTCGAATCTGACCCTCCTCTCTTAAAACAGTCGTGTTATAATTCCTGGCCCTAAACCCTACATTCTAGACCCTAAACAACCCAACAAATTTGAGACTGGCCTGAGCCCGACGTTGAGGGAGGCTCAAACTTCTAGACTTTCAAGCTCTCTTGTTGGGTACGGTTTAGGGTTTTAGTGCTTAGGTTTAGGGTTTCTATATTCTTTAGGGTTTCGGGAAGTATCACACCTTCCGCACCGTTGAGGAATCCCCGTTGAGGGAAATCATACTACTGCAATGCAAGGAAGCTGGAAAAAAGGTTGCAGCTACTCGTGCAGAACCTGCCTCAAGGCAGAGACGATCTGCGGCAAGATCAAACCCTGCGGGCCCTAATCCCCCATCAGCACATCTTGGAATCCAATCCAAGCAGACCCTGATCCCCATCAAGACCAACCACAGCAATTCATGTGCCCCAGCCCCAAATTAAGCTGATGCATCCATGGTCATATCTCCCAGCCCATCGACCACTCAGCTTCGCACTGATGCCCGCGCTGGTGACCGGATTCCAGCCAGCCTCGGGCGCAGGTACACAACCTACTATTCATGTTCGTGAGTGGACATACGCAGGGGGTTGTGTGCACTCACCTGGCATCGTCATGAAAATCGAGACCTTCGACATGCGTACCCGCACTGTAGCCCATGTACCTGCCCTTTTTGGGCTACGAACCTTTGGAACATCCACCTATTGTTCGTCACAGGAAACAAAACAAATAGCACTCCTTGTATCTCTTGTCAACTGAAGATACGTACAGGAAACCAAAAAATCATGCATGAAGTTGTACTCGTGGCATCTGGGTCTCGAAACATGAGTTCTTGAGCACCAGATTTTGCTGCTGACAGAATCGAGCCTCAAGTGAAACATAGCTGAGCCCAAAACAGAATCCCATGAACCTATAAGCCACTAAGCATTCGCTGCCGCATCCCATGCATTTTGTTGCTGCTAGTAACTATGGTTGCCAATGTTTCAACATTCCCGAAGCTCAAAACCTGAGACTGCCGGGCTCCGGACCTCACGCCATGATCCTGAGAAGGCCAGGAAGACTCTGGCTTATTCTAACCAAAAGGAGGGAATGGAGTGGGGGAAGCTTCGAGCAGATTTTCGCGTCCATTGGCTAGCAACATTGTAGGTGTTCCCATGGCCAAGTTTAGGTGGCAGATACCGATCATTAGCCTGTAAAGGCTCCGCAGTACAAAGCTTTGCGTGCAAATTGCGGCCAAGGTGGCAATCGACGCGACATGTGCAGTGCAGACGTCAGACCGAACTCGGAAATACAGCATTGGCAGATACTCGCCTTAGCAGCCACAATTTCCCCAAGCCCCAAACCCCATCAAGGCTCACGACACGTACAAAGCCCCACCCTGCTTCGAAAGCAGCCCGGTCCTTCTGGGTTTGCATGGGCGCCGTAACCCTAAACCCTAAACCCTAATCCCTAACCCTAAACCAACCGCACAGCTCGCTGCTGAGAGCCGAAATGCGGACACGAGTCCCATATTGCAGTGCTCTTTGACCTGGGCCAGTTATGGCTAGGCTTGCCTCAGGATTTCTCAGGACTACTCTCATGATTGCCATGGCTGCTGCAGCTTCAGTCAGGACACCACCTGCGAGAAATAGTCCGGAGATGCCAAGACTGGCAGGGTGTTAGGGCCAGGTCCGGCGATGACCAAAAGGGGTGGACATCCAAGATGAAGTGCTAACAAAACAGAGCTGTTGGCACACCATGGCGTTATTCATTCTAAACTCCCATCCCAATGCTCCGATGAGCACGCCCCAAAGAATCGGGGAAGGCTTCAAAGCCTAGTTTGGCGGAGCCTTTGCCTTGGGACACTTTGGCCTTACGGCTGATGACATCAACTCCCAGTCACAAGACTATACATAGACTTCCCAAACATTGGGGCCGTGTCTCTCGCCGGCATGTTGTGCCGGCCGATGTCTATGCGTTATGAACCGTCCGGTCCTAAGAAAGTGCAGCCGCCAAGGCTAGCAACGCCAGCGAACGTGAAGCGGCTGTCCCCGCCCGTAAAAAGCATCTGCAGCAAGGCATCACTCAAAATCAACCGACGGACCCTGTGGGCATGCAGCGACCTTTTCTCTTCGCATGATTTGCCGAGCTCACCTGCACTCTCTTGCCCCGAAGCATCCTACTCCACGTCTACCTGTCTGCAGCATTCTGCAGTGGGGCTGGTTCCCAACCGGGACCGTGTACTCAGTACCGTAAGCTTCGCAGACTGTTGCTGTTCACGCCCCGCGCGCAGGCCTGCTTCATGACTGCGCGGCTGCCCAATCGCAGCGGGCAGTTCCAGGGTCTCAGTGTGAAGTCCCCCTTCTCAGGCTTTGTGGACAGTGTATTGATTGAACAAAGTCTTAAAAACCATCAGGGGAATATGGGGAGTTGAAGGATTCAGCCCCATGTTGAGAGACACCGAAGAGTTATGCTGGCAGTCGCGCCCCGCAAGCAGTTGAACCAAGGGGGGCTGGGAAAGTGTGTCCAAGTTTTGGGCCGAATGGAACTGCCTGCCTGCGCTTGATCGTCCTTCCATGCCGCCATCGCCACTTTGTTGGATGGCCTTTAATAGCTGTCGGAGCCGGTCGAGGCAACGTCCGTGCCCAAACCCGCTGCAATGGGACTGTTGTAGCAAAGTCGACGGATCACCTCACACTCCCTAACCCTAAACCCTAAACCCTAAATTCAAACCCTGAACCCTAAACCCCAAACCCTCGACAATTTTTTTTAACCCGGGCTCTCTGAGGTGCCGGCACTGGAGAAGAAGCATCACTAGACCCTAAACTGCCCTAAACCCTAAACCCTAAACACTAAACCCTAAACCCTAAACCCTATCATCATGAAGTGTCCAGTTTCGGACTTGCAGCGCTGCATCGGCCACAGCCCCGAGGAAGTCTCTGCAAGCATCTTGAATTGCCAGTGCAACGGCTCCCCTCTCCAACCCCTGAAGCATATGGGCATTTTTTTGGGTTTAGGGTTTAGGGTTTAGGGTTTTAGGCATTTCCCAAAATAGGGGTACATACCCTGTCTAACCCAAATTGAAAAGAATTCCTTGAAAGGGAACCCCCAAAAAGGGCCAAGTAGAAGAGAGTCCGCTTAAAGGGTACCCCCTGTTTTCGGAAACCCCCATATCTCAAACATTGTCGGAACCATCTGGAATGCTACAGCATGCTGCCGCTACGGCATACTGCCCCTAACACATCCTCCGGCATTATCTCCTAAACATTGCAAAAGGGGCTGTAGGTTTAAAATTGGGGGATGGGAACTCCATAGATCTACTACCTTGTCAGCGATGGAACTGGCGCAGCATTTGATTACAGCTGGCAACTCTGGGCCTCAGTCTTCGAGGGAGCCGGCACTGCAAAACGATGCTTGCGCGTGGTATTGCAACGTAGCCTCGTGACGCTGCGGGAGGGAAATGCGATCGAAAGATGTCTGGCACAAAGCTTCGTGGAGGCTCCGGCTACTGTGCTGCCGTAAGCTCGAAGACTTCTGTGTCAGCTATATACAAAACATCCAAAACCAGTATAATTAGTTGCGCCGTTGTAATTGCCCGGGTACTGCGCACGACTAGCCAGAGAGCCTCTGCGCGAAAGCTGAGACCAACCTGATTCATGGTGGGCAGCGGCACCAGAGGGTGTGGCCTTTTGAAGGTGCTCTCGCCTTCCTAACTATAAAGATAAACCTCTCCACCCTAAGAGAAAGCAAGCCATAGCGAGCCTACATAGAGGGAGCTGGTACCAATTTACCAATATGCATGCTTTAGCTCTTTCAGTCACTGTGCAGCTGCCCCCAGTCAGGAGGGTGCAAAGAGGCTTCAAGGCTTTGGAGGGTTGATGTAGCGCTCAGCCTGTTTAGGTTACAGTATATGTGCTCCAATTTTCCCCTTCCTACACAGGCAAACCAGAAGCCTATAGAAGCTGCCTATAGAAGCTGCGCCAAGTTCCTTTTTTTAGCTGCAGGAACTCTTCAGAAGTCGTAGGCAAGATCATGCTGCCCGTTGATTGGCGAAGTGCGGTCGACTCGAAGCCTCCTCAAGCCTTGAGACCATTCGCTTGCGCACGGGGCGCTCGCTGCCAAACATTGCAAGCCCTTGTGGCTTCCCAGCTGGGCGGAGGGGCCTCAGGGCTGGAAGAGCAAGTGCTACGTGATCTGGAGGCAGAGTTGCCGGGTCCGGACTCTACTCTGCGACACAGGGGCGTGCAGGAGCTCAACACGATGAATGAGCGGAAGAAAACCATGTCAGCCTCTAGCCGAAACCCGAAACCTCAGCGCGCGGCAGCCGCTAGGGGCGCCAGTTCGCCACGGCTGCCGTCCTGCAAACAGCGCGGAACAGCCTCGGAAGGCGCTGACAAGTGGCTTTTTGGTATGAGGGCTGACTATGCCCTTGGGCCAATGCACTCCTACATATGTGCTGGGATGCTTTGGGTTACCTTGGGCTGGGCTTGAAAGTACCTTCGGCATGCACAGTCCGCGAAAGCTGTGTTGCTAGCAATGCACGTCCTGGAATCCTCTTTGTACATTCTGACACGAACGAGTGCGAGCCGCAAAGCTCCAATGCACTGTGCTGCTCCCGAGTCAGCGTACACTGCCGCTTGCTTAAGCTGACTTTGCCCGCGAGTGTTTCACTACACCTGCGTCGCTCTGAGGTCCAACAAGCCTGCCGGTATCCGAACCCTTTTTCTGCACAACTGCTGACGAAAGCTCTAGACTCTAGACCTTAACAAGGGCCCTTCATAGCCCTAAACCCTAAACCCTAAACCCTAAACCCTAAACCAGGGTTGGTTAGGGGGATTGTAAGGCCTAATAGCCCATGCTGGGATGAGGATCCAGGGCCCCCACCCGAGTCGCGAGCCCACGTGGCAGGGGATGCGATCCGCAACCCAAGACCCCGCACCGCGAGAGGTTTTCTTTTCAGAGCTTTAAGGGGCTGCATGGGAGTCGAACCTAAATTATAGACTTGTGGGTGCTATAGACATCTGTGGGAGGTGGGAGGGGGTTGCGGATCCCGGAACCATCCGAACTGCCAGAGGCAATCCTCACATGTCCGGCATTTCCGGATGGTACTTTTTGATTTCCTGCGCGCGCACAAGGCTTCTCAAGGTGAGGGCAGTTGAGGGACGGAAGGGGGGATGTCGGGATGCTTGGACTGTGACTGCTTTGGACAGGGAGCGGCTCATGTTCAGGGTGGGGTCTCAGAGCTCAAGGGTTGCAGCCTTCAAGTTCGCAGTTCATAGACAGTCTACACAGAGGCGGGAAGCACCGCACCCGAAGACTTCGAAACTTAGCTTGCCCCACACGTGTCCCCCGAGTAGGGACGTGTAAGGACTACGGCACGGACACCCAGCCGCAATTGAGGCGTTGGTGCTGAATTCCAAGAAGCAAGGGGGCGCCACAGCGACCCACTCCCGATATGTAGGGTTTAGGGTTTAGGGCAGGGGTTTAGGGTTTAGGGTTTATTAGGGTTTAGGGTTAACCCGAGCCTTGCAAAAGTACTTCCTGAGGAGCTTTTCGTCCAGGTCAGGCTCCTGTAGGTCAGGGCTTGGGGGTGCGGAGGACCCTTTGTGACTTAGGGTTTAGGGTTTAGGGTTCAGGCTGCGTAAGGGCATTCGGGGGGGGGGGGGGGGGAGTTTGGGGACTTGATAAGGATTGCTCATATAGAGGGCGCAAATGGTAGATCATGCGCCTGGCACCCTTGCACTGAGCGCCGCATGCCTAGTATTAATACAGGGCTATGCAAGGTGGGCCTTTTCGAATTCCAGCGTCACGTACTTCGGTGCCGACCTCGGCATGCAGTAAATCATAGTCTGCAATCCGCTGAAGTCGTGTGGTTCTTGGGGCCCGGGTTGAGAAATCCTTGCGGGATGTTGACAGCTTCGCGTTGCCACCCCCACATGGGCCCGGCATTTGCAAACAGGGGATCCTGACTCAGCTCAGCATCTGATGCCTTTGAAAGACTTTGTAAAGACAGTCTCGAAGCAACTCTGGCCCTCCCAAAAAACCGAGTCCTTTCCTACCCTTTCCAGCTGAGGCAAAGTCGTTTCCCTTGAGGGGTCGCGGATGACATTGGGCCCCGAGGTGAACAACCTGCGGACTGGTCCACACACTGACAGGCCTACATCACAGAATGTCGCAGACACAAACCCTGCTAACCTTGACAAGTCTTGAAAGGTGCCCCCCCCCCCCCCCCGCCTATGCTCCAAGGCTTCAGTCACTGCAATGCGGTCCTGCAAGGGTCTTGCTTCCACTTCAAGACAACATGCGAGCACTAACAGTTTAACAGAATGCGACTCCATGTTTCTGATCGCAGAAGGAGAGAGGGTCGCAGCCATGCCCAACTTGCATGGAACTTACTTGGGCTTGTTTTGTGGGGGCGGGAGGGGGGGGGGGGGGGGGGGAAAAAATGCTCCCCAGCAAGCTAGCTGCTGGGGCAGGCACGAAGCCTTCGCGAAGAATTGTGGTCACTCTTGCCCACCCCCCCCCCCCCCCAACACGCAACGCAGGAATTCACAGCTTTCACCCGGAGGCTCCGAAGCCAAGAGCCAAGGAAATCACGCGGAGACTTCACGGTTCTGCACACCGCTTTTGCGGAGACTCGCTCAAAACCCACACTCCCCCCCCCCCCGACAAAAAAAGAAGACACCCACCCCTAAACCCTAAACCCTCAATGACTCAACCCTCAACCCTAAACCCTAAACCAAATGAAGCCTGTAAACCCTAAGCAATCTTTGGTCCTTGGGGTTGAACCGCAGCATTCGATTCAGGATGTCGATGGAGTCCGCCTGTTGCGTGGATTTTGATGCATGGGGACGCTCCTGTTGTACTGCCATGTACTACCTGTAACCCCAATTACCTACAGTTTTATGGGTTGCACCTATGCCTATTCATCAAAGGGTAGCTACTACTAAACTGTAGGCAATTGGGGTTGCAGGCAAACTCCAACAAAACGACGTACTAAGCAAGGTCCTGAACCTAACGAACCCTCACAGAGTCCCAACGCCCCCAGCCGCCTCCACCCCGGGGAACTTCACGCCCAAGCCCTCGCCGTCGCGCCTGGGACTTGTGGAGTTGGCGGGCTTCTTCGGAGCTTTAGTATGTTGCAAGGGGTTAGGCTTTGAGTGTCGGTACGGGGGCTATGACTACTGGCCTATGGGCTTTGGGATCATATGTGTTGGCCCACCACTTCTCACGAGGTTTCACCCATCATGGCTCGGCAGGGGTGATATTCCTTTACCGGTCGCATCTTTGCTGTCCTTTTTTCGATCCTGCTGGTTTTCTGTGAACTTCAGCTGCGCGGATCCCACACACATGCACACAAACACGAGTTTGCTGGGCTCCGTGCGCTGCAAAGCAGCGAATGTACCTGCAAATTCCACGGGGCTTGCTTCGTGATTCTCAAGACCGTTTCAACTCCAACTGCTCGCTCCGTGCCGGTGGTCTAAAGGTCCGTACTTCAGAAATGTGTTTCGATGCCTCTTTTCCTCAACGGGCCTGAATGACATCCAGTGAACCGACTTCGAGTTCATCTGGCATGAGTGAGTTGAGCGCGAAACTTCATCGGCCTCTTTGCATCTTCTCGCTCCAGCTGATCGACGTCCGGCTCCCCTGGCGTTCCTGCGGAGCAACTGGGAAGCTTCTCTGCTCAGGGATGGCTGGGGCCTCATGGAGCCCGAGCTGTACGATGGTGGCAGGAATAGGTGCCAATCTCTGCTATGCTCTTCGTGCTCAGTGGTAGGCACAACTTCAATCACACCTGTGTTCAAGGCCCGAGCCAAGGAGGTTAAAGATCATGTTCAGCTGGTCATGCTTCCCTCGCCTTGAGCAGGGGGGTGGCAAGCCGAGGCGGCTGCGGATGAAGGACGTTGATGATGGGAGGAAGCTTTTCAGAAGCAAGTCTCAGGAACGGCGACGGAAATTGATTCTGAGTTGAAGTGACGGACACAGCTTTGGGGTATGAGGGCTTGTGCACGGAGGGAACACAAGGCATGCAACATCCTCCTAATTACTCTTCCGCGAGATGCTTTCAAGACGAGCACGAATGCAGGTGGAGCAGCGGCTGGGCGCCGGGCGTGTGATACTTGTAGTCCGTCCTTGGCTTCAAGGCCGTGGGAGTAACAAAGCGGATGCCACAGCCCAAGACTTCAAGAAAAAATGCAGCCAGCCAAGCTGACACTCAACATGAATAGGAAGGTTGCCAACAACTTCCGATCCATTCCCGACTCGGCGACCCGGAACCTTGAACTCAGAGCACTTGGGACTTTATGTACCTGGAGTTTAGCAATAGCCCTGAATTAGTATGCATAACCTATAAAAATTGCAGGTAAAGAAGGTCCCAGCTATCCTCTGCTTCCAGGGCACTTGTGTTTGTGATCTGGCGACAGCGGGAAGCAGGAGGATCCCGGGAACAGTGGCCCTCGATCCTTGCAGCCCAGCTTGAGCTTCAAGTTTAGGGCTTCGACTTTCGCACTCGCTGAAGCAGGCAAGGTTTAAGGCTTAAGGCTTAAGGCTTAAGGCTTAAGGTTTAGGGTTTAGGGTTTAGGGTTTGGGGTTTGGGGTTTAGGGTTTGGGGTTTGTTTAGGGTTTGGGGTTTAGGGGTTTAGGGTTTTTTTTGGCACCCGCATAGCTGGTCGACACTCCACGCCCCGTTCAAACCCAAAGAAGTCAACCCACGTGTCCCTGCGCACGACTGCGGGGTTTAGGGCTTAGGTTCTGGATGATGGTTTACAAGGGCCAGTGGCAGGCATGGCCCAGAAGAAGATACCCACCAAATCCATCATCATGAATATAGCCCCCCCGCCCACTCAAACCCTAAACCCCCCTCAAAAAAGGGCGCCACTCGGTAGGGAAACCCTCCTTCCACATGGTCGGGTCCTGCGTCCGCGTGCCTTCGAGCATGCCAAGGAGCTCGGCCTGGGGCCCAGAGAAGTCCGGGGGCTTCAGGGTTTCTTATCTAGGGTTCATAGGGTTTAGGGTTTAGGGTTTGGGGTTTGGGGTTTAGGGCTTAGGGTTTGGCTTGCCTTATAGCTGCAGTACCCCAAAGATAAGTCCCGCTGATTCTCTTGTTGCCAAGAGGGGCTGACCGGTGTCGCTCTCCAGGGTTGACATACGGCTAGATGGGTTTAGAGTTCAGACTCTGAGGCTTTACCTATACATACCCTAAAACCGTCAAACCTAAGAAACCCTTGCAGTCAAGGTTGGTCAAAAGCATCTTCCTCAGATTCCTGAAACGGCCATAGCGACAGCCCGGAGGATGAGCTTCCGGGCGTAGATGCAGCCAACCGACCAGATGTCAATGGCCTCCCACAAAACTCAGAGCTAGAAGGGAATGAAGAGAGAGCCAGAGCAGCGTGACCCGTCTTTCGAATTGGACTTCCAAGATCGGTAGGGAACGACGATCTCGCTCATGATGCTTCTTGTTCTACTCTAGCTCTTACGACGGCGGGAATTCCAAGGCATGGGGCTGCTAACATGCTAAGTTGAAAGTCGAGCCCCAATGAAACTGTTCGAGCCAAGGGGCCTCCGTGTAGTTCTCCTGGAGCAAGATCAGCTCTGGGGCTCGGTACCACCTGGGCAGGTGGAGGTTGCTTCTCAAGGGATAGCTGCCACAATTTAAACGACAATGCCCCAAGGTATCCCGACATCCCTGAACGTCTGAAACCCTCGAAGAACTCAACATACTCAACCCCAAGTCCTCCCCCCCAACACCCTAAACCCTAAACATTGAATCCCCCGGTAAGGGCGAGGCCTGGTTACCACGTGGCCGGTGAGGTTCCTGTGGGCCCAGTGGCGCAAGGACAAGCTCCGGTGGGGCGGAGCTCCATGCTCTACTTGTAACCCCAATTAGCTACAGTGTATGGGTTATCCTCATGAAGTGAAGGGAAATTCCTACTAAACTGTATCAAGCTGGGGTTGGAGGTACATCTTTGGCTGCTGCCCTTGTTGCCACACTCACTCCAAGGCAGTCAAGAGCGTTGCGGGGCTGAGTGGTTGGGGTGTTTCAGGGGTGGTTCATGGGCCACTGAATTCTGAACCGGCACTTTGAACCACATCCATCTCTTGATCCTGTTCTTAGCTCAGGCGTAATGGCCAGGCCTCTTCAGACGCTGAGTGTGGGGCACCCCGGGCACTGCCTCAGCGTGGAACTCTGGGATCCGAGAGCAGAAAGGTCTGTTGACATGAAACCCTTCAACGAAAAAAGGAACGACAGAGCCACCCTTGTCAAACCACTCCAGGTGTGCCCTTCTGTCGTTCAGGGCGCGATCATTGCTTAGAAGTCTGTGCCCCCAAGCGGCTTATATATGCTTGCACATGTATAAATATATATATATATATATATATATATATATATAACTCTGAAGCCTCAGGGCCCGGCGTCATGATCACCTTCACCGCGCGGCCTGGAGCTCAGAGTTGTTACAAGTTCTTGGGCTGAGTTTAGCAGCAGCTGTGTTTTTGGCCGCCTGCCCATCTGACACTCGGACGCACTGAACGCCCGGTTTGACGCACGAAAGATCGAAACACGGACATGCCGGCATTGCTCGCAGCGTGGCCTGCCGTCCTAAGACCTCAACCCTGTCTAAAGCCCAAAGCCTGCCGACCCCCAACACACTCCAAAACCCTTAACCCTCAACCCGGACAAACGCTTGCCTCACTCAACTTGCACACTCAGGCGCTAGCAGCCAAATCCTCTTAAGCCACTGCTTCACTTGTGCACTTGCACTGTCCGAGAGGCTCGTTCGCCTAATTGCTAGTATTGAAGCGCCTCTTTGTAGCATTTTAGTGTCAGCCTTTTGTGGAATCGCAGAGCCTACTTCAGCGCGACTGAAGCAAATCCCGAATCTCCAAACCTCAAGGCCTTGCAAGAGTGTCGGCTCACACTGAGTCGGTGACGTATTCGGGAGCCTGGGCGCGGGTGTCTTGAGGACGGGAGGCTAGAACTCTGATAGGGTTCCGAGACGAAACATGTGCACATCTACACAACAAAACACATGCCGAGTGAAAAGTGTCAATCGGAAGTTCGCCTGGAAACCTGACAACCCGGGATGTGAAGCCTCTCTGCATGATCTGCCAGCCCTGATCCCTGCTTGAAACAACTTGTTCAAGCCCAATGGTAGAGGTCTCAGATTTAAGATTCAAAGCAGGGCTGAGGGTTGCGCTTGCACCCTGCGCCTAATTATATGGGAGTCGGAACAATTACTCATAGCATTCCCTTGTTGTCCCTTTATAACTATACTACAAGAACCCCCCCACAGCCCTGTTGACAATTCTTAAGGCCCCTAGAGTCTCTCCCGGTAAGGCCCGGGCGCGTGCAGGTGCGGCTGCTCGGCGGCCTCGATGGCTCGGCTCAGCCCAAAGTCGCAGATCTTGACGGAGCAGTCCTATGCCAGCGGGACCGATGCCTTTCTTGCAACCAGGTCTCTTGCCAAATTCTAAAGCCCCCCAACATCCCCAAACCCCTAAACCCGATAAGCCCCGTTTGAACCAAGAAACCACAAGCTCCAGGCTTTCTACCTGCGTAGAAACGTGTTCACAAGTCCTGGTTGACGAGGCAATTGGCCTCAGTATGGAAGCATTCACGGCGACTTCAAAGCAACATACCACGGCACGAGCAACAGAATATCCTAACCATCTCAATCATGGAGCAAGGTGAGGCGTCACACCTTACTCTTCAGCACCTGCAACCTCGTCGGTGCAACGGTGTAGTAGGGGCGGGATCTTTCGCAAGGCATCATGGGGCACTATACAACCTTCGCGCCCCCGAGGACTTCCTTCCTTGCGAATCGGTCCAAACCCTCAAAGACTCTTCCCCCTCCAAGCCCCCCAAACAACCCACGGCGTATGTATTAAGTGCCCAAAACCCTGTAATCCCAAAAACCCGACCTACACACTTCAGGGCCCGCTGCCGGCTTCAGGTCTCGGTGGTAGATCCCGGCCTTGGCCGCGCCAAACATTTCTTCTGCAAGGGGGGCTATAGGGGCTATACTAGGTTCATAGGCCTGGCCTTCCTTTTAGGGTTTAGGGTTTAGGGTTTAGGGTTTCTGGGTAAGACTTCTTTTGCAACTTTGCAAGAGTGTTTTTGGGCTTAGCATGAGGTAAACAGGGGCGGCTTTTGAGCTGAGAGTGGGTAAACGGCTTCAGCTTGTGCGGGCACTTTTAGAGTTTCGCGAGGGCATATTGCGTCGCGTGATGTCCTTGGGGCGTGATTCAGCAATAGCGACGCTGCGCTGCCATCCCTGCCGTTTGCGTGACTCCCATGTTTTGGCCTTCCTCTGGCCCGCTGCCTTCATGCAGCCTCCTTTAACGAAGGAATTCAGCCCCTACGTGCCTCCTGCGATTGTCGGACTCGAACCCCGGGTGTGCCAAGCTCGCGCGAGCAATGGCATCGGAAGGTGCTGGGCCCTGGGCGGAGTGCAGGTACTTGAGCCCAACCAGCAAGTTGTAGAGTAACGTGTTGATGTGGAGCGGTGTCAGCGTCACGTCCTGGCGCCCGAGAGTTCTGGAGCCGACTAGATCCCAGCCCATTTAACCTAGGATGGCCCGTAAAACCCTCTGAAAAAGACTCCTAAGCATGGCCCTCTTTACACCCCCAATAAGGGGAAACTAGAAACATTCCGAGTAACCCTCAACCCTTTTTACATCCAGGCCTCGTGACAAATGCCGGGTAAGCAGCCCTAACCCCTAAACCGCCCAAGTGCTCTCCCCTCGGCAGGAAGTCCGTACGGCACAGCTTCTTCAAGTCGGAGTCACAAATCTCCATTACCATGTAGAGCTCGTCGAACCTGGCAGGCTCAGTCTCAGAATCCTCTTACTCTAAACCCTATACAGGGCATCCAGCGTTTGTTCTGGGACTTTGGGGCAGTTCTGCACTTCCAGACTCCCCCAAAGTCTGCAGTTTAGGATTTGGTCTCCTGGCCTGAGCATGGAAGACGCTTCTCCAAAGCATGCTCTGCTTCAGGCTCATTCGCCACTTAAAGCCCTTAAGGACGTGCGTAGCAGGTGTACTGATTCGGCACCTGGCATTGCGGGTGCCTGCAGGTCTGCCTGACATGGACCATTATAGTGCCCGTACTCGACACCCAACTAAACGATATCCCAAGTGCAGGTCAAGAAGGGATAGTGACCCGTAACTAGTAACCCTAAACCCTAAACGTCAAACCCTAAACCCTAAACCCTAAACCCTAAACCCTAAACCCTAAACCCTAAACAGCAACAGGCCGGCGCGACGTGTGAATGTTGCTGGGGGCGACCTGGGCTCCCAAGGCTACCACCAGCAAATCGCGGAAGACTTGCACGGGTGATGACTCGCTCGAACTCAGCCGCATGTTCAGGGCATCATCACAACATACAGCAGAGAAAAGGTAGGCAAAGGTAGGCTGGGTCCGGCACGATATCGTAGATCTGCACCTCGGCCATGCAGCATTCAGAATACGCGGGCGGTCAAGCGACACTGCAGGTCTCGGAGCCTTCCCTCCCCCCCCCCCCCAAAAAAAAGGCTCCTTGCACTTGACCCTAAAGCTCAGGACAGAAGCACACAGTCTCACAGCAACAACGGCCCGAGCGAACCTTTCAGGGTCCAGTCGACATCCTCAAATCTCAGGTCCCAGATTCTGATGTTTTGGGACATTTGGGTGTGGGAGCTCCGGGATGAGCCCTCTCTTTGGTATGCGTGGGCCCCGGCAATGTTCTCGTGCTCCAACTTGGAAAGGATCGCGATCTCGCGCAGAATTCGCCTGGTGCTGACATGTTGCTCAATAGAGCCTCACAGCAAATGCCTCACTGCAACTGCAAGTAGTCTGCAAGCCGGAGATGCGGATGTCAGGTGGATTTCCGTGGCTTTGAAATTGGCAGCACCCATGTGCAGGTGCCATGGGCTGCTGAGAAGAAGCAACCACATATGGCCATACTTTGATTTCTACCCGGCTCGTCACGATGAAGAGTGCAAGAATCCGCAGTTGTGCAGATTTTTGACTATTAAAAAGTGTCTTGTAGGTCCAAACCCCTTAGCCACGTCGGGCTTGCAGCCGCCGGCCGCTACTACACACGCTGGTCCCTGTGGGTCTGCGCCCCCAGCAGGCCGACCCGAAAGACCCGAGATGATTTGCCATCGTTCGTACCAGAGGGCTTCTATGCAATTACCTACCTGGCCAGTGCAATATAGAGAAACCAACGGTAGGGCATGCCACCCAACGGCACACCAAGAACGCTCCAACTTCTACGTGCGGCCAGTGAAGCAGCCTGTCGTGTTTGATCTGGAGGTGTGCTGGCTTACTCGTGACGAGTGGAGGGGACATTTGTAGGGGACCCGCTGTTACACCCTCAACTACTCAAACCCTGTTTGTAGAAACCCCAGAAAGCCAGTCATCTTAGGGTAGTTACATGGTCCCTTAATATGGCCCTTGAACTGGGACCGCTTATGTACCGCTTATATACCCTATGCAACCCAAGCCCTGTAAAGGCAAGACCCACTGACTCGGGGAATCCTCACAGCTCCCCCGAGGCCGAAACTTGCAGTCGATGAGGTCTTCGAACATGTGCGCAATCCTACCAGGGTTTGGGGTTTAGGGTTTAGGGTTTGGGGTTTAGGGTTTAGGGTTTAGGAAGCTGGGGGTTGAACTCCCATGTTCTTTGCAACTCTGGTGCAGGCCGTGATGTGTAAGTCCACTTGTTCTGAGGCTAGAAGCCAGCAACTCTCACAGACTGCTGCCACATTGAACCTGAAAGATAAAAGCTCGCCACACTTGCTGGCCCGCTGCAGCTGCGTGGGTGGAGGTTCTTCGTTTAATTCAGCATTTTGATGTCTCTAGGCTTCGTGGATTGAGGTCGCTAAAAATGCCATGTCATTAGACTCATTAGACCGCACACCACCCTCTGACAATGGCTTGTACTTCAGGATGGCAAAACTAGTTCAGACACAGGTCCCCATGGTCAAGGGAGCCTCTTGATTGCCACGAGCCGCTTCTTGTTGGTGTCGAAGGCCTGTTTGGAGGTGGATGCGACAAACCCTTAAATCGATCGAAATCTTGTCCATGAGCACTAGGCTGGCATCAATCCACTACACGCCTGCCATCTCCACCCCAGATAGTGTCGTCACAAGGGGCAGTCATTCTCAGTAGTAGCTGCTTGTCTTTCACTCAGGCCCTCGGCTTCCCCCCGTGCAGATGCCCTCTATCACCCAACGAGCTGTCTCGGTGCTTCAGGGGGTTCATGGGCTTAGGGTTTAGGGTTTGGGGTTTGGGGTTTAGGGTTTGGGTTGCTCTTTCCGGCTTCGGGTGGACACCCTGTCCCGCACCGGGAAAGCCTCGCAGACGCTTCCGTAGGAGCCTGTACCGATGAGCTGCTTGACCTCCCGGCTTTGCATGATTTGCATGGGCGTGGAGGAAAACGTCAGGGTTTAGGGTTTAGGGCCGTTTAGGGTTTAGGGTTTAGGGTCAGCCAACTTCGAGTGCTCAAGGGTTGTGTGACCTCAGGTCCCAGGTTCAGCGCCACAGTGGGCTTGAGGTTTGCACACGCCCGACTCCAAAAGAGACAACCGCTGCCCTGAGCCGAGGCCCCGAAGCTCTATGCAGATTTCTGGCCCAGCATGACGTATACCCAAGCCCCGATGGATCCCGCACCCCGAAGCCGTCTTGTCAGAAAACCCATGTTCATATAAGCCCCTGCAGACCCTACAAGTTAATAAGCCCGACCCTAAACCCTAAACCCTAAACCCTAAAACCTAAACCCGAAACCCTAAACCCTTTCTTCTTGCGCCTCATAGTTGGGTGGGATCTTCCATCGATCCCCTGGGCCCTTCGGGATGCTTGGCCCAGACCTCAAGGGGGAGGACGGGGAGGGCGGGGGGGGGTTTAGGGTTTAGGGTTCAGGGTTCAGGGTTTAGGGTTTATCGACTCTCACACCAGCGCACGCGCAGGCAAGGCTTCGGAGGTCCTCGTGTCGTTATGCTACAAAACACATTAATCGGAGGCAGCTCACGTTGCACTAGCACCGCCCTAAACCCTCTCTGCATCCGGACTCCCGTGGGAGCTGCCAGAAACTGCCCAAGCACAGGCTCCCAGTGCTACTGACTGGATTCCCATACTCTAGCAAGCCAATCATCAGGCCCTAAACCCTAAACCCTAAACCCTGAACCCTGAACCCTAAACCCTAACCTAAACCCTAAACCCTAAGGCTAGGGTCGGTCTTCCCTTGAAGCAGGATGACTAACAGTATACACCGAACAAACCTCAGGAACTCCCAACCCTGCCCGGAAACAAAGGGGCGCACGTCCACGTGAAACTTTCTTTTGCATCCAAGTCACACGTGCCATAGAATGGAAAACGAGCGTCTCGGGTTAAAAGCGCCAGTACAGTCTGTATCGTGCCGTGAACGCCGGAACAGGGCATTGTGCCCAAGCACAGGGCGGAGGTCTCTCTCACGGGTTGTCCTGAGAGCCTCCATCCAAAGCGGCGATGTGAGGGACGGTCTCAAGAAGAGCTCCCGAAATGAATGCACTGAGGGAAATGCGGCCCTATACATATATATGTATACCCTTTCAGGGGTTATTCTGAATCTTGTCGTGCAGATCTCGGGTATGTCGGACTTGAGAGCCGCCAGGAAGCACGTTGAACTGCACTGAGCACGCCGCATGCCTTCGCAGTTCGCGGAAGCACGCCGCAAGGAATGATGGTCTCCAACCATACAGTCACAGTCAGGGGCTGCAAGCATGGCCAAGCGGCAGGGCTTCTTTACTCTCCCCACTACTCCCCACTACTCCCTGAGGAGCCTTTTTGGCTTCCCTCCGAAAGGACCCTAAACGTTCAGGAGGCTTAGGAGACTAACATCGCGTGCTTACGCTCCGAACACCCTTGCCATCAGCCAGGACTCGTGCCCCGAAATTCGATTATGGGTTGACAAAAATGTAACAGCCCATACATGCTGCCTATCATCGGCTCAGGTCGCCATTACCAGCGATGGTCCTTGCCTCTCTTGGCTTTTAGAGGTCCGCGCAGTCCGAGGTCGATGCGATGCCGGCTGCGGGTCCGTTGGTGACCGCGGCCACCATGTCGGAGATGTCGGCAGTGCACAAGGCCTTCTGATCAGCGCCCACCTGACAGTCGGACACCGCCAGCGCCGTGAACTGGGAGATCCAGGCGAAGGAGGAGATGATGTTCATGATGCCGACAGCGCAGGCCTTCGGGTCCGGGCAAGAGCTGGCAGCGGAACGGATCTGGAGGATGACTCGCACAATGTAGGAGGCGGAGTTGGTCACATCCACCACACACTGCGTAATGTCGAAGCCTCGGTTGCGGTTCGCCTCCTGGTGCCCCTTGATCGCCAGGATCTTCTCCGCTTCTGGGCCGGCGCCTCCGGGGACGAACTGCGCCCACGGCGGGCTGACAGGGTCCGGGTTGGTGAGGATGGAGATGGCGTTCTTGCCAAAGTCGCAGTCGGCCTTCACGGCGGCACCCACCGTGGCGATCTCACCGAAGTTGGCCATCAAGGCCGTGAAGTCACCTGCGCAGAGGGCGCCATTGTTGACGGCCTGGCCGCAGGCGTTCGCAGCGAAGGACAGATACGAGGCAATCCAGCTGATGGAGGTGATGAAGCCGGCCACGCTGGCAGCGCAGCCCACAGGCGAGTTGTCCGGGCACTCCAGGCCATTGTAGTCGATGGCCTTGTACAGGAACACGACCGCTTGGGCCAAGTAGGCGGCTGCTTGCACTGTGTCAATCACACATTCGGTGCGGATCCATGGAAGTTCCTCCGGCACCGAATCGTAGAACAGGTCATTGAGGTTGCGCAGGGGGTGCTTCGGTTTCAAGGATTGCGCCTTGAGAATGACCTTGTCCATTCCTGGAAGCTCCTCCCAATTCTCAATCTCGTCCAAGGTCTTTGACTTGGAGAGCGGAGAGTGGGACACCTTGGCCACGACACCCACCACGGCCAGGGCCGCCACTGCCGCACCTGCGAGGTACCACTGGCGCTTGCTGCGCAAGTGAGGCCTCTCCACCAGGACCTCCTCCTCGGAAAGCACGAGTGCCATGGCGAGTGCGGAAGCGGAGGGAGAGCGGAATTCGACACTTTCGGGCAATGAGCAAAAGCGGCTTGGGGTTTAGGGTTTAGGATGGCCGTTTCCCGTACACTACGTCTACGGGGTGCCCCTGAAATCCCCCCAAAGATCATCGAATGCCCCAAGAAAGGCACTACCACTCTTCGGAAGGTGCGATATACATAGGAATTGCAGGAGCTCAGAGGCACAAGAAGGCGCGTGGACTGCACCGAAACGCTGTTTTCACCCGGACGTCGCACAGCGCTCGCGGCCGGAGCCGTGCGATCAGCGCGTCGGTCACCGCGGCATGCAGCCGGCGCAGGAGCCGCCTGGGACACAAGGCTCTGTAGGCTTGGGAGGCATGGTTGCTCGTGTAAAAAGAAGTCTTATTCGTCATATTAAAAGTAATACCGCCCCGATTACAAGGAGGCCCAGGCAAGGTCTGCAATCCAGGCCAGCGACTGCGACAGCAGCGCGCTTCGCCGGCAGCTCCGAAACATTGCCGCCTCCAGTCGCCTTTGGCTGCAGCATTGGCCTCTGCGTCTCCAGTGGAGCGCAATTACGGTCTTCTGCTGCAGGGAGGATCCCAATCCCTACTTTAGGGGAGTTTGTGGGAAGAATGCTGACCTCCACCTTTGAAACTCCTCAGCCGCGAGGCGCACAAACTAATCTCCAAAGCCCCAAAATCGAAACTTCTAGGTTCTAAGCTCAGGCCATCCACCCTACTAGCCTTGAACCCATAAACGGCCGGCTTAGGGTTTAGGGTTTAGGGTTTAGGGTTTAGGGTTTAGGGTTTAGGGTTTAGGGTTTAGGGTTTAGGGTTTAGGGTTTAGGGTTTAGGGTTTAGGGTTTAGGTAAACGGCCCAAGCCCGAGCGGCAGCCGCAAGTGCCCGCTGGGGCGCCAGGTGGCGGCGTGGTGGGGGTGAGGCAGTCCTGGTGAGTCTTTAAGTGCGAAACCTCAACATGCCCTGGTCAAGGAAACAGATTCGTGTCCCCCGAACCTTAAAAGAAACATGTTCCTGTAAGATCCTGTAAGCACCAAGCACACTTTGGCCCTTCCGAAGAAGCCCTTTAACAAAAAGTGTCCGAGTGCCTGTCCTTGCAAAGCTGGTGCACGACTCGGAACCTGAGTGACGGAGACTCCCGGTTTCTCTCGATTTCTCTCGATACCCTTCGCCGAGTGAAAATGCCCCAGCTTCGTTTCCACTGCCAAGGCCCCCAAAATGCACGACAAAGTTGCAGGATGCCGGCAAAGGGAAAACTTCGTTCCCCGCCTGCAAAATGATGTGCTGGAGGTACTGGGAATTGTGGAGGCGTCTTGAGCTTTTCCATTTCCCAGATCCACCTGTGAGACGCAACGTATTTAAGCCCCTGTCCTGTGCAATCTCTTGGCTGTTCTGTCATGTGGTGACACTTCTGCGTCCTGTGGCTGTGGCGTCCTGCGCTCTTGCTTGTTTTGTGTTAAGTGGGCGCACTCCCGGGTCTTGCGGTCACACTCCCGTGTCCTGGGCTCTTGCTGGTTGTGTGTCGTGTGGTCTCTCTCCCGTGTGTCAGGCAGTCACACCCCACGCATTCGGAGCATGTTCACCCGGGCCTGCACAGGTCTTGGGACGCCCCTCGCATCGGCATAATACATAATGCACCGCCTCCTTCTGCTGTATATAGCAACAAGGGTTTAGGGATCGTAAGCGCTAGTTTGCACGGCACCGGGCCCACCGAATTGCTGGATCAGCAGGCTGACCAGGCTATACATCCATGAGAGCAACTAGCTTCGCGCAAGAGAGCCCCCACCCAGTAGCCCAGTTGCTGCTCAAACAACCAGCCAGGCCACTGGATGGCCTCCATCTTGGCGCCTTTCGGGAGGCCTTCGGACAAATCCTGGCGCGTGGGGGTGGAAGCTTCTAAGAGCCCACCTGGGTACACGTCTTCCTAAACCCCTGAAAGGACCAAGGGTGGTCAGTCCCTGGCTGCAGCGAGCATGGCCCTGAACCGCAGAAACATATCGGGACCCTTGAGTCCTGCAATCCTAAACCCAGAGCCCTCTCCAAGCTAAAGCACAAAGCTCACACCCCACGACGCTCAACTCATGTTCTTAACACAGCTTTACCCTAAACCCTAAACCCTAAACCCTAAACCCTTTGCAGGGCATGGAGCCGGGTTTTGGAAGCGAGTCAAACTCAAACACAGACTTGAGCTGAGGCTGTTTGCCGGCAGATGGGCTTCCACGTCTTCAGAGGGCCGAGCCCTGAAACCCTAAACCCTAAACCCTAAACCCTAAACCCTGAGCTTCCGCAGTGGCCTGGGCGAGGGAGAAGGAGAACTCAGTGGAGGCCGGCATCTCCGTCGTGTGGTACCATGCGGCCGTGTCGATGAGTAGCAGGTCCCCCTCCTGGGAACCACTTACACTCCCTTTTGATTGAATAGGGAATAGGGGGTGGGGGGGCCTTCTCGGCCTTTCTTTGCTCTGGTTGCCAACTTCGCCTTTTTCTAGGTCCTGTAACCAATGGTGCTACAGGAAGGTCGACTTCTGTCTGGTTTCTGTCAGGAACTTAACAGGGTTGGTTGGGCTCTGGTTGGGTTGTGTCAGGAACATAAACAGGCTTCTACAACTCTCCGAATTCTGTGGCAATGTGCGCTATTACACATGCTACGGCCCCCTGATCCGCCGAGGGACGCTGCAACTTACCTCCAAACGTCCGCCATAGCAAGATGCCGACAAGACCGGAGCACCGCCAGCTTCACTGTTCTCCCAGTTTGGGCATAGCCTTACTTGTCCAGTACCTAGGGGAACTAAAGGTTAACCTTTGGGATTCCAAGGGGGTTCTATTACCTCAAAAAGGTTAGAGGTTACCTACTTTACTCCTAAGTAGCAGGTTGGGCCGGAGCTTCCAGACCTTCCTTCCGCAAAGCTGAGTGTGAACGGTGATGGTTCCAGGAGCCAACTGGTCCACATGCTCAGGCTTTCCCTGCATGCTGCTGCTCGCAGCATTTGCCCCAAAGAAGCACCACACAGTCCCAGTGGGCCTGCACTGTTCCTTACTTCCAAAAAACTTGCGGAAGAAGGCTTCAGAGAGGGCTATATTCTTGCCTACCGCGCTTTCGGCTAAGAATCGAACTTGCTACTGCCGTGCTCGAGCACTGCGACGACAGTCCCGACGCCCGCCATCCCAAAGCCCTACAGCATTGACCTACACAGCCCACGTGACTGACATCGTTTAGCCGAGGAAAGAATGCAAAGCCATGGAATCAGAGAGCAAGCAGATAAACAACCGCAGAAAACTTTGCTGCCAAGGCTTCCATGGGGCTTGGCCCCACACCAATGGCAGTGAAGGCTGCCAGCAGGCTCTCTGCAGCCTGACTACTGCCCTAGCCTCTGGACAACTGGACAACTCTTCAACGGACTTGTCCTGCGGTTTTTCAGCAATGTTCTGCTATGAGCCTAGACGTGCCAACTCGGCTGCATGTTGATCTGAAGACGAAAAAAGAAGGACGAGACGGCCCGAGTGGCCTCGCCCTCCACCACAAAGCTGCCATACCATCCCTGACTGACCGGCCGCGCGCCGGCCAGTGCCTCCTGTGTGGCAAGCTGAAATTCTACAGCGCCCTGCTGGAGCATGAGGGCTTCAGGGTTGAACAAGGGAGGAATGAATATGTGCAGGAATAATCTGAATCTTACGGTCTTGCCCGTGTTTTGGCCAATGCGATCTTGGCGGGCTTCGACAAGGCTGCCCTGGCAGTAACCAGCTAAACAATTCCGAGCGTAACGTTAAGCAAGACGGACGGGCACTGAGCAACCCCTTTAGCCCATAGCCACAGTCCTTCGCGACTTGCGGTGAGGCGCCAGAGGTCTCACAAGTCCAGTTCCGTGCAGCAGCTCCCTCGTAGGTACCGGAGAGGTAATCCTCCACTCACACAGAGCTTGGGGGGCGTCAGGCTAGTCTTCGGCTTTCTGCATCTCTACCTGCTAAACCCCTAAAAAGCGTGACGCGGTTCAACGGGCATTTCGGGTACAGCCACAGCACTACTTGCAGAAAAAAAGAGAGCTGGTTTAAGAATTTTCACGGCCTCGGCCGAGAGCGGAGCCCAGGTCCATTAGGGTTCAGGGTTTTGGGTTTAGGGTTCAGGGCTTCGACTCTCACACTGGCGTACACGCTGGCGAGGCTCCAGGGTTCAGGGTTTAGGGTTTAAGGTTTAGGGTTTAGGGTTCATGGTTTAGGGTTTAGGGTTTAAGGTTTAGGGTTTAAGGTTCTTTTTTTTTTAACAGGTTCAGGGTTTAGGGTTTAAGGTTTAGAGTTCATGGTTTAGGGTTTAGGGTCAGGTCCTGCAGCGCCTTCTTGGCCGCTGCGGTCCTCGGGAGGCTTCCTGGCGCTCACATGGCATGGGACTTCCGCACGTCCTTGTGGCACCCTTAAGGGCCCTATTATACCCTACACTCTCCTTTAGCTGTTGCGACATGACCGTCCCTAAGAACCCAGGAATCGACGAAGTAGGTAGATGTAACGATACTAGTACACAAGAATGTAGGTTGTGGGATCTCCAGGTTCTGAAAAACACAGCCACGTTTCCCGGCAGGTGTAGGAGGCGATGTCGCAGGAAGGCTTGGAAGATATCCGCGGAGGCGTCGGGCTGTTGGAGTGAGGGCACGGCATCCAGCACTTGCTGCTTGGCAGCCCGGGCCATCTAGGAGAAATTTGCTGCGCTGTGGATTCATCTGTGCTGGATGCTCCAACCGACAGGCTTCGAATTAAGTACGTTCCGAGGACACATGCTTCCAGCTGAGATCCTCAGGACTTCGTGCTTGCTGTGAGTTAGGGTTGTCTGCTCGCATGTCTTGAGCTGCGTAGACATTGCCTCCAGCCTAGATCTGGGTATGGGAAAAGGATTGTGTTCTGCATTTCTGGGTGAGATATCTTCTGAAACTCAGGGCCTGGTTCCAACCCTACAAAAAGCCCTAAAGCCCTTGTGAAAACCAGTTCTGGAGGGGTCAGCACTCATTTCATAAACTTCGGAGAGGTCCCCGCCCCTCATCCTGGCGCGCTTCAAGGCTCCGGCTTGTTGTCGTCTGCCTGCACCGGTTTGGGCGGATGATGACACTCGAAGCTGTGAGACTTTGCTGAGGCCTGGTAGCGTCATGTAAACAAAGCTGCGGGGGGGTTGGGTTCTTTGGCTCTGGCTCTTTGACATTGTCTCGCCCCTCTTCGTGCATGGCATGTCTTGTCTGCTACGAAACTAGGGGTGGTTTGAAGTACCTAAGTACTTGCAACTTACAACAGCGCTTGGCCAGAGACAGACTTCAACGTCCTCCGCGCCTTCTTGTCATGGGCGTCGCTAAATGACACGTGCCTGCATTGCGGTTATGCTGCAGGCCGGTGCATCTCGCACGATTACTCCGTGCTGTCCCGCGAATGATTCGGTTTTCGACGAAACAGGTTCCTGGAGGTCGGAGGCCCATGCTACACACGTTCTGGCAATCCTCAAGCCCGATCTGACTTGCCGCAAGTCCCTATCTCCTTGCGACAAAGACCCAGAAGTTCCATTTGTAGTACTATTTTTCTGGAATCAGGTACCCACAAAACCATACTAAATAGGGTTTCGGGGTACCTTATTCCATAAGATTCCTAAATGACTAAATGGACCCCCAGAAAAAAAGAGAAGAAACGATTCTGGGCCTTTTCGCTTCTTTGTCCATGTCGGCTTTGCTGCCTGGGGGTGCCAGGGGCACACTGGATACCCGTCCGTTCCTCCAGAACCCCAAGCCGCAGTTTAGGGTTTAGGGTTTAGGGTTTAGGGTTTAGGGTTTAGGGTTTAGGGTTTAGGGTTTAGGGTGCATGCATCCAACTAGCACAAGACCTCCTACGACTACACCCTACCTCTGTTAACTTCTGTACACATTCTACGCACAGCAGCAACGCCGATTCTCTGAGTCCATCTATACATGCCGTACCGTACATAACCCTCCCCCTCAAGGCAAGAAGGACAAGGGCCGAGGTCACCGCCCGCCACGCGCGGTTCAAGGCCTGCAGTCGAGATCCGCCTGGGCGTAGACTTGAGTAGCTAGATCGGCATAAGGGCGCGAAGCATGGGGTCCTTGTAACCTTATTGCTGAACCCTGGTTGCACCGGGTTTGCCCCCGATGCCCATGCCACCTTCACTCTTAAGTTGGGTCTGACATTCCTTTTTTTTCCGTAGAAAGCCCGGCAAGCAAGAAGGCCATGCAAGCTTCACAAGCTGGATGAGGGCCTTCTGCTTACCTCTGCCCTGACGCAAGCCTGACCTGCGACCTCTGTGTCTTGAGCTTTCGCACAACTGTTTGCTTTGCATGTGCTTCCCCACGCACATCGGGGACCCGCAGCTTCTGCATTTTTCCAAGATTTTCAACCCCCGAGTTGATGAGTGCAACCCTCCAGGATACTTCGTGTATGATTAACGGCTCCTGAGGTGCTTCAGCCCACGTGCACACTTTAAAAATGAGCATGCTCACTCGAACACGAGTGCCACAAGCAAGGGGCCCGATAATGCCATCCCAGCCACGCAATGAGCTGGGGGCAAGCGGTGCTTTCGCTCTCCACCCAGGCTGGACTTCAACTGCTTAGGTCGATCTTGTGAGCCCGAAGCGCGCGCAGATGGCGGATCGTGGGGTGATGGGGATCGCCAGGGACCCTCTCCTACAGTTTTGTGGGTTGCACCTAGTAATTAAGAGTAATCACTACTAATCTGTAGGTAAAATAGAGTGCCCTTCTGGGGACCGGCACTGATAGCTACTGTACAGCCTTACACGAACAGCACAAGCTAGCTCGGGGCCAGCAGCGCCATGAACCGAGACATGCCGACCCCCCTTAGCCCGTAGCCCTGAACGACCCAAGCCTCGGAAGCCCTGCAAGCCCTACCTGGACCCCCAAAGTATGTAAAAAAAACAGCCCAAAACCCTTAGAAGGGCCATTACTTTACATATTTTGGGGTTGAGGTAAGCCTTTCAACCTTGTCAGGCAAGACTCTCAACCCCTCAAAACTCCAAATGGGGCTTCAGCTCGCATGCCTTTTGCTCTTCATGCAAACGATGCAGGACTGCGCCGCCCGCTACCCCTCACCCTGCACCCTTGAAGCCTTCAAATGGCTCTGAGGCACACAGGGTTTCCGCCAGGCGGTCTAGAGGGTGGCAGGATAGTAGTGATTACCCGTAATTAGTAGGTATAGCCCAAGAAACTGTAGGAAAAAAGGGGGTGCCTTAGCAGCAACAGGAGCTGTGGTTTCGACGGTTCTCAGGCTCAGGGTTTTGAGGTTTCGTAGCTTGGGCCGTCGCTGCATTAACTTTAAAACGACTCGTTGCGATGTGTTGCACAGCTCGCAACGCTGAACTACCTGAATGCTCGGTTCCTGCAGCTTGGCTGCGACTGGCCCTCGGCAAGCCACGCTGCTCAACATGGAAGCCCCGGCACCGATTTGCAAATCTGCGCCCTAAGCACCGCCCAGACGCTCTAAACCCTAAGCCCTAAACCATTTTTGCATCCGGACTTGATGACTCAACCCTAAACCCTAAACCCTGAAGATGTTTGAAGTGTGCAGGGCTACGGGCTTTGGGGCCTAGGCGGGGGGGCGAACTCCAAAGCCTCGAAGTCCTGGAGCCCCACACAGGCCAGGCAGGAACCGCGCCGCGATGCCCGTTCCCTGCCGAACTCTGCCGCCCCCTTTTTTTGTGGAGACGATGAGGGAGCCATTTGCCCTAGAAGCCCCTGTGAGTCTACTCAGCTCTGGACCCCCGAACTTCGAACCAGAATGTTTTGTTGGGCTGTTTTTGGGCAGGCTGAACGAGGTTGCAGGCTCTCATTTGCTCATGGCCACCAGCGGATGTGCTTGGACCTGTTGCCCAAAACCCTAAACCCTAAACCCTAAACCCCCTCCCCCGCCCTCAAGGATGGACTCTTCTGGGCTTGGTGGGAAAAGGGGGGCCAAGCTCATCCTAGGGCCCTAGGGCTTAGGGAGTTCAGGCGCCGAGACTTTGGGGAGAGACCCTTGCCCTTGAAAGACCAGCCGCAGCGAGACCAGCGTCCCAGATGCCCCTCGCCAGATCTTGAACCCGAATCCTCAACGGCCACACCTTGGGATGTTCCCCCTGAAAACTAACAGTCCTTCATGGGGATAAAAATAGGGGGGTACTACAATCTCCATTAAGGACTGCTAGTCCAAGGGTGAACATCCCAAGGTCAAACGCAACAGCAGCAACCGAGAGAGAAATTCCCCCCCCAAGCCCGGCCGCGAGGCCCTCAGCAACTCGACTCGCGGTTGAAGCTTCGGGGGCCTGGCGCTGTACAAGGCTGTTTAGGGTTTAGGGTTTTTTTCGCTCCCGCATTAGGGTTTAGGGTTTAGGGTTTGGGGTTTAGGGCTGCATCGGTACAACCTTAAAAACTGCTACCACAGGAGGCGCCCTGCGGGATTTGTTGTTGGGGGGTTTGGGCACTCCAGAAGATACTCGCTGGATCTCTCTGGGTGGTGAACTCTCTACTGACCCCAGATTGCGAAGCCTGGATCCAACCAAGATGCCCCTCTTTGGGTTCGAGAGTTGGACTATATATGCATATTTTATTACATATATATATATATTATTGTATATATATGTATACCTGTATACATATTATATATTATATATATGTATAGATATATATATATATATATATATATATATATATATCTACATTGTCATGTCCAAGAACAGCCGCTGAAGGAAAGGCCTCTCACATCCTCAAAGGTCCTGTCCCAGCCAGTGCCTGCCGAGCATGCTGCGCTTTGAGAACGAAAGCCCTCAAAAGTGTCACCAGAGGTCATCCCACTCCTCCTCCCTGTGGAAACCAAAGCCACCAACCACCTTGAACGAGGAGGGCGGGTTGTAACCACGTCAAGCGGGTGTAATTTGTAACCACGCCAAGTTTTTTTGTTACCACGGCCCGCGTTTTGATGTTTACCATGACAAGCAGTATGCTCGCCTGTCTTCCGCAAGCCCAGGAGCCACAACTGCATTAGGTTCGCTTGTAGAGGGATGGGCAGGTAAACAGACTAGCTTCCCTGGCAGCTCCCTAGTCTGTTTACACCCTGGCCTGTCTGGGAGGCCCTAGCAAGCCTTGGAAACCTTAAAAAGGACCCTTAAGAGAGGTTTGGGGGGGGAAGAAGGGGGAGGTAAACAGACTAGCTTCCCCGGCAGCTCCCTAGTCTGTTTACGCCTGGCCTGTCTGGGAGGCCCTTGTAAGCCTAGGAGACCTTAAAAAGGACCCTGAAGGGAGGTTTGGGGGGGGAAGAAGCGGTCCCTGTCAGCTCCCTAGTCTGTTTATGCCCTGGCCTGTCTGGGAGGCCCTAGTAAGCCTTGGAGACCTTAAAAAAGGACCCTTAAGGGAGGTTTTGAGGGGGGAAGAAGGGGGAGGTAAACAGACTAGCTTCCCTGGCAGCTCCCTACTGTAGTCTGTTTACGCCTGGCCTGTCTGGGAGGCCCTCGTAAGCCTTGGAGACCTTAAAAAGGACCGAGGTTTGAGGGGGGGAAGAAGGGGTAAACAGACTAGCTTGCTTGGCAGCTCCCTAGTCTGTTTACGCCCTGGCCTGTCGGGGAGGCCCTAGTAAGCCTTGGAGACCTTAAAAAGGACCCTGAAGGGAGGTTTGAGGGGGGAAGAAGGGGTAAACAGACTAGCTTCCTGGCAGCTCCCTAGTCTGTTTACGCCTGGCCTGTCTGGGAGGCCCCAGTAAGCCTTGGAGACCTTAAAAAGGACCCTTAGGGAGGTTTGAGGGGGGAAGAAGCGGGAGGTAAACAGACTAGCTTCCCTGGCAGCTCCCTAGTCTGTTTACGCCCTGGCCTGTCTGGGAGAGCCTTAAGTCAGGTTTGAGGGGGAAGAAGGGGTAAACAGACTAGCTTCGCTGGCAGCTCCCTAGTCTGTTTACGCCTGGCCTGTCTGGGAGGCCCTAGTAAGCCTTGGAGACCTTAAAAATGACCGAGGTTTGAGGGGGGAAGAAGGGGCAAACAGACTAGCTTCCCTGGCAGCTCCCTAGTCTGTTTACGCCCTGGCCTGTCTGGGAGGCCCTAGTAAGCCTTGGAGACCTTAAAAAGGACCGAGGTTTGAGGGGGGAAGAAGGGGTAAACAGACTAGCTTCCCTAGTAAGCCTTGGAGACCTTAAAACGGACCGAGGTTTGAGGGGGGAAGAAGGGGTAACAGACTAGCTTCCCTGGCAGCTCCCTAGTCTGTTTATGCCTGGCCTGTTTGGGAGGCCCTAGTAAGCCTTGGAGAGCTTAAAAAGGACCTTAAAAAGGACCCTGAAAGAAGAAGCGGTCCCTGTCAGCTCCCTAGTCTGTTTACGCCCTGGCCTGTCTGGGAGGCCCTAGTAAGCCTTGGAGACCTTAAAAAGGACCCTTAAGGGAGGTTTGAGGGGGGAAGAAGGGGGAGGTAAACAGACTAGCTTCCCTGGCAGCTCCCTACTGTAGTCTGTTTACGCCTGGCCTGTCTGGGAGGCCCTAGAAAGCCTTGGAGACCTTAAAAAGGACCGAGGTTTGAGGGGGGAAGAAGGGGTAAACAGACCAGCTTCCCTGGCAGCTCCCTAGTCTGTTTACGCCCTGGCCTGTTGGGGAGGCCCTAGTAAGCCTTGGAGACCTAAAAAAGGACGCTTAGGGAGGTTTGAGGGGGGAAGAAGGGGTAAACAGACTAGCTTCCCTGGCAGCTCCCTAGTCTGTTTACGCCTGGCCTGTCTGGGAGGCCCCAGTAAGCCTTGGAGACCTTAAAAAGGACCCTTAGGGAGGTTTGAGGGGGGAAGAAGCGGGAGGTAAACAGACTAGCTTCCCTGGCAGCTCCCTAGTCTGTTTACGCCCTGGCCTGTCTGGGAGAGCCTTAAGTCAGGTTTGAGGGGGGAAGAAGGGGTAAACAGACTAGCTTCGCTGGCAGCTCTGTTTACGCCCTGGCCTGTCTGGGAGGCCCTAGTAAGCCTTGGAGACCTTAAAAAGGACCCTTAAGGGAGGTTTGAGGGGGGAAGAAGGGGCAAACAGACTAGCTTCCCTGGCAGCTCCCTAGTCTGTTTACGCCCTGGCCTGTCTGGGAGGCCCTAGTAAGCCTTGGAGACCTTAAAAAGGACCGAGGTTTGAGGGGGGAAGAAGGGGTAAACAGACTAGCTTCCCTAGTAAGCCTTGGAGACCCTAAAAAGGACCAAGGTTTGAGGGGGGAAGAAGGGGTAACAGACTAGCTTCCCTGGCAGCTCCCTAGTCTGTTTATGCCTGGCCTGCTTGGGAGGCCCTAGTAAGCTTTGGAGAGCTTAAAAAGGACCCTTAAGGGAGGTTTGAGGGGCAAGAAGGGGTAAACAGACTAGCTTCCCTGGCAGCTCCCTAGTCTGTTTACGCCTGGCCTGTCTGGGAGGCCCTAGTAAGCCTTGGAGACCTTGAAAAGGACCCTGAAGGGAGGTTTGAGGGGCAAGAGGGGGTAAACAGACTAGCTTCCCTGACAGCTCCCTAGTCTGTTTACGCCTGGCCTGTCTGGGAGGCCCTAGTAAGCCTTGGAGACCTTAAAAGGACCGAGGTTCGAGGGGGGAAGAAGGGGTAAACAGCTGGCAGCTCCGTAGTCTGTTTATGCCCTGGGAGGCATTAGTAAGCTTTGGAAACCTTAAAAAGGACCCTTAGGGGAGGTTTGAGGGGGGAAGAAGGGAGAGGTAAACAGGCTAGCTTCCCTGGCAGCTCCCTAGTCTGTTTACGCCCTGGCCTGTCTGGGAGGCCCTAGTAAGCCTTGGAGACCTTAAAAAGCTTAAGGGAGGTTTGAGGGGCAAGAAGGGAGGTAAACAGACTAGCTTCCCTGGCAGCTCCCTAGTCTGTTTACGCCCTGGCCTGCCTGGGAGGCAATTAGAAGGAAGCCCAAATGGCTGCAGTGTGTGTCTTCCGTAAGAACTGACTCTTGTCATGTTAACCTATAACGAGCTTGTCCCTGTAACGCATGGTCTGTGTCACTGTAACCCAAAACCTGTCACGGTTACATATGCCCCTAACCTTGAACATGACTCGATGTTCCGGTTTGCTACCTGCGGCTGGGAATCCCAGGCTGACTGGCGATTTCTGGCGAAGAAAGGCTCACGTGCAACACACGATATCTCAAATGGCAGCCCTGCGCTCCATTCTGATTGACTCGTCACTCATTGACTTTATTTCTTTTGGTACATGGTATTCAGCGGCCGAGTCTTTCAAAACACTCTGAGCCCTCAATGCGAAAGCCCTCACTCCTTGTGGTGGCATCCTGAAATCCCGCCGCTCGACTTGTCTGGGGGTTCAAGGCAAAGCCTAAGTGAACCCCTTACCCGAAAACAACTTGTGCAAACCGCCGGGCAGCCTAGAGTGGGGGCAAGGCAACAACCGGAACTATCCTCACCGAGAGCGAAGGAGGTGTCCACCTGGGTCTCTGTAGGCCACGCAGGGCGGTCGCGAGACCTGCTCCACCTGCCCGCAACATTCGCTGAAGCGCGTTGGGGGTCTTGCTGGGTACAGTCACCCGTATATTAGATACAAAACGGAATACAAGTCACGAGAAGTATCAACAGGCATAAATGAATGTACAGGTATTCGACCTGTGTATACACATTGTTGCTTTTGTTGTCGACGCGTATATGTTCTAGCTGAGGAATCCACAGCCCTTGGTCTCAGACCGGCTGTTGCTGCATCCAGCACTACAGCATGGGCACCGCTCCAGGGGGTTGGAGGGGGGGGCGGATGCCCTCAAGTTGCCCCCAAGGATCCCTAAACCCTAAACTCTTTTGCAACCCCTAAACCCTAAACCCTAAATCACCCAACAAGGGAGCTGAGGATGGGTCGTCGAAGTTGGCAAGGCTCTCTGCCCCTGAGGGGGGGATGTACCTGGCTTTCGGATTTCAAGAAACCGCCTCGTGCACCAGGCTGAGCTTGTGGGGGTCGCTAAGAGCTGTTTCAGGACAGGGCCACACATGAGGGCACCTCTCCCCAGAACAGCACCCTAAACCCTAAACCCCAAACCCTAAACCTCAACGTCTAATCAGATCTGCAAACTCCGGAGTCCAGCTCCAGGGGGCACGGGGCTTCCAGCGTAAGCGCGTTGAGCTGAGACCAGCTGAAGTCGGCGTACCACTTGTGCACCTGCCCAGAGCTCGAAGGAACCTTCCCTGAGTCTTTTGAAGCCGGGCTTGATGGAACCTCTGTAACCATTCCTAAACTCAGGCCTTGGGATCAAAGGTCCTCCTCAAAACTGCACACGTGCGCACACACACACAGCAAAGTTCCATGGCTGCCACACAAAAACCCAGTCAATCTCCCTCTCAAGGTCCCAAGTACATCACGACAGCCAATGCAAAACTGAGAAGCCCTGCAACGAAAAAACCAAAACCCCAACAGTTTCAAACAGCTCCCCCGACCACCCAGCACCTCCACGTTGGCCACTCCACCCTTTCGCATGGGCAAGCGCTCCGATGGCGCCTCTTGTGCAAGGCTGATCGAACTCGAGCTTGAGCTGTTGGTTCCTAAACCCTAAATCCTAAGCCTCCGGTTGTCATTTTGAGAAATTGCAGTGACTGTCGTCGCGCTTAGTGCCAGCTGGGGTCATCGTGGAGAGGGCATGGAGCGGCATAGATATTCCCAAATAAGAGACTCTTATATCCCAAGCTCCGATAATTACCTAGGGCTGTTCGGGCGCGTGGCTAGGTTGTTGAACCCTAACCCCCATAAACCCTAAACCCTAAATTACTAAACCCTAAACCCTAAACCCTAAACCCTAAACCCTAAACCCTAAACCCTAAACCCTATACGGGGTGTCGGCTCAACCCAAGCTTCCCTTCCCGGGAGCCTCGTGGCAAAGTTGCTTGACCAAGTTCGCCCATGGCCCCGAACCCCTCGGAAAGTAAACGGCCTGGCAGAAAGAGGGTCCGGTTGCTGCGGGGTTCCCAACATCTTTTCTGGGCGGGGGGGTTTGCTCAAGTTTCGTAGTCAATGAGTTGTGGTTTCGGACCCTAAGCCCTAAACCGCAAAGCGGATTCTGCGGAACGTGGAGGGCGATGCCAAGGACTTGCATGACAGAGGCTATGAATGGCGACTGGCGACAAGAAGAAGGGAATACGCAGTGAACAAAATCAAAATGATTGCTCTTGCCCAAAACACCCCCAAAGGTTGAGTTTGCATGTCACCAATACCAGCTCAACGCCCCAGCGCACCTGAATTCCAGCCTGAATTAGTCGGAATATCTGGATGGGCTCAGAGGCCGTGAAAGGCCTCGGCTTCAGCTTTCATCTCTCGACGTGTTCGAGGGGGGCTCGTCTAAGGCCGTCTTGGGTATAGGTCTTTCAAGCGTTCAAGAGTCGTACTTTAAAAGGGGCAAAAGGATTTCTGGGCTGCAAGAAAGCTCGAACTGCGTGCAAGACCTTCTGCTTGCCTAAGCAGCGCACGTCTCGCCGGTCATGAACTCGAAGATGAGCACCTGGATAGTAGCCACTCTTTCGGGACTCTCAGATTGACGGGAAGCAGTGTCCCTGCCAAACAATGATCGGTGAGGGGCGGCAGCCCATCCAGAAAAACAAGGCAAAGAGTTTCCCAGTCCTGAACTGAACAGTCAACTTGTTGCTAAACCCTGACCGAAAACCCTAAACCCTTCTGGCTTGAAACCCTAAAACCCTAAAAACCCTAAAACCCTAAAAGCCTAAACGCGGGAAAGCCTAAAAGCCTAAAAGGCTAAAAGCCTAAACCCCTAAAACCCCTCAAATCCCTAAAAGCCTAAAACCCTAAAGCCCTAAAACCCTAAAACCCTAAAGCCCTAAAACCCTAATCCCGGACTCAGCTTCCTCAGGCTTCTACACCCAGCGCCCACCAGTCCACCTGTTTGCGGCTTTCTGACGCGCTTTGTTTGGTTGAGCTCGGACAGCGGGGGTTGAGGGTTTAGGGTTTAGGATAGCTGGCCGAACCACAAAGCAGGGTCAATAGGGTTTGGGGTTTAGGGCTTAGGGTGGGTGCACGGCCTTTCTGCGCATGTAGGGCGTTGGTCTTTTGAGCGTTTGGAGGCATTGCTTAGAGCAGACGTTTGGGGGCCGCTTGGGGTTGAGCCTGCTTCAGTAAAGAAAGGAAAGCTCAGACTCTCGACAAACCGTTGGTGTTTGCAGGTGATGGTCAATTACGCACCGAACCTCAGAACCATGCGAGTCATTGATTCTTGAGGCCATCCGCTTCCCTATGCTCGACCCCGTTGACCCCACAGGACCCGAGGGGATATAGTCCGACATTCCCCAACTTTTCAGCTGCGCCCCGAGCTCGCAACTGCAAGGAAAAAAGCAAGTCTGCACTTGTGTACGCTTCAGAGGGCTTCTGTTCCGAAAGCTCCCGCTGCAATACTTGATCTGTTCCCCGCATCCTTTGAGGGTCGCACCGCTGCGTTGTGACCCACGTGCGACACCTGCGGTCCGGTGCTCCATCGAGTTTCTACTAAGAATTGTCTACTTAGGAAGCCAGAGTGGAAATCGAACTCGGCAATTGGTAGAGGCTTGGGTGTCATGCTGAGCTTCTTGTGCAACAAGCCCGACATCTGAAGTTCCCAAGCTAGCAAACCCAAGTTCCTTCATCCACAATTCCGAAGCTCTCAGGACATGCAGGGCTTTGAGTCTCGGATCTACGTGCCCTAAACCCTGAACCCCCTTGGGAGCAGGTAAGAGCATACACAGACCTTTCAACTTGCAGCATCCACAGGGCCACCCGGCCATCTCAGGCGCAAAGTACTCCGGAGTACCACAGGTTGTGTAGGTGTGGCCTGGCAACAGCGCTACCGGACCTCTCACAGCGCAGCGCGGGGAAGCCCTGAAGGCCTCCAAGCAAATCCCATCATCTCAAGCCAAGCCCTTCGAGCCCAGCAGCCTCTGCAAAAGATCATAGACCCGAGACGAAACCAAAAAAAAAAACACATCAAAAGAGAACCCTACAGGCCACGAATCTGCATGCCGCAACACTGCCAGGAATCCGTGAGCCACGCACGCTGAAAGCCTTGTCATTCATGCCGATTCAAAAAACTCTACAGTTGACCCCATCCAGATGGGCATCAGGCCGATAACGAACTTGGCCAGCCCGAAGTCGGTCACCTGCACCCCCCCCCCCACCCCCGGTTGCCAATATCAAGGGACACTTCCTGGGCTTAGCAATTCGGGGAGGGCGTTCCGAGCTTGGCTGCCTTTGATCGATTTGAAGGCGGGTCTCGACTCTCACCCTTCCGCAAGCGAGTTTTGGGGGTTTTGGTTTTGATGAACCGGTTGAGAGTTCGTATCGGGCTCAATAGGTTGGGGGGTAGGCTTCTCTTGGCTTCGTGGGTTTCGAGGTGGGGGCTCATCGGGTTGGGCAGACCCGCTACTACTGCTCGGGCTCGACGCGGGGTTTTCGCAAGCCCTTGAAAGGGTCGAGTCAGCACAGCCAAAACGATGTTTTTCACTTTGCTACAGGGCCGGCCAGCAAGGAATTGAGCTAAGATTGTTCCTGGGGCTTTTCGTGCAATGAGCCTAAGTAACCTGCATCATGTGGATGGTGATCTTTCTTTCGCTGAACCGCCCCTCCGAGGCAGGAGACTTGAAGCCTTCTTCAGGGAAGCGTCTTCGCCACGTGTGCCCTATACAACCCCTAAACACCTTTTGAAGCCCAAACCCTAAACCCTAAACCCTAAAACCCAAAACCCAAAACCCCAAACCCTCAAACCCCTTTTGAACCCCCTAACCCCAAGCCACGCCTTGCAGTAGCCCTGGGAGTCCAGTAGCAGGTTCTCCGGCTTCCTTCAGTCAAGCAAATGGGCTGCAAGGCCTGGGTTAGGGTCTAGGGTTTAGGGTTTAGGGTTTAGGGCTTAGGGTCTGGGTTGCGAAAGATTCAAGGGCTTGAGGGCCGCTTTCAAAGCTCAATTCACAAGTCTGAGCTTGCAGGGTTCTTCTTGAAGGCCCAGGTTTTGAGAACCCCGTGCGCTCTCACAGCTCAGTCGAAGCTGGCCATATGCCACGTCTGTCTGGTCGCTTCAGGGCAGGGCACATATTCTGAGCCTGAGGCACTCCGGGAAAACAGACCGCAAAAATCCGCAAAAGCATGTATGTTGAGTTGACGAAGCGCCCATCGACCAAAAGCCCCAAATCCTTATTACACCCTTCATGAAAGCTAGGCCTGCGTAGACTCAACCCGGAAGCGAAGAGCCACGAAAGGCATGGTTTGTGTGGAAAATCACTTCAGACTTGAGGGATGAGAACATGGAGCCCAATTCCTGCAATCCCGAGCCCCTGCTGGCAGGCCGCATGTCGCGGTAGATGATGTGGCGCTGGTGTAGGTGCTGGAAAGCCCGGACGACGCAAGCGGACTGAAAACAGGGGAGTGCAGATGCAGCAGATGCAGCAGATACACAAGCGCATCACGTGACTGGGGGAACCGGAAACACCCATGCCAAAGCACAGCGGCTCAGAAACCCTAAACCCTGAACCCTAAACCCCTTTGAGACTTTGAGTCTCGCAAAAAGGATCCCGGAATCCACGGACCGAAGGCAAGAGTGGAAGTTGATGTTGCACTCGCCGGATGCTGTTTCGACAACGGGGACTCGTTTAGAGGGCTTCGGGAAATTCAGATACTTCGAGGTTCGGGGCTTCTTGGCAGCGCTTCCTTCACCATGACCTTGCCCCCAAAGCTGGTCCAATCTGGGATAGCTTGGAGAGGGCAGAAACTGGGATGCCAGGCGTAGAACTTGGCATGTGGCGCCGACCCGTGAAAGGGCTTCTTGGTGTAAACCTCGGCGTTGCGATGTCCTAGGGGCCCGAAACCCTAAACCCTAAACCCTAAATCCTAAACCCTAAACCCTAAACCCTAAACCCCTTTTTTTTCAGACTGGAACTGACGCCTGTAAACCCGAAACCCGAAACCCTAAACGGTGTCGGGGTCTCAGGGGTTCAGGCCTGGAGTGCGGCTGCTTGAGCTTGGGATTGCTGGTGTCAAGCCGCAAAGTGTATAAGAGCTTGATGCTACTAGAGCCGAAGCAGCCTTCGTGCCAACGCTAAGGGATGCGGGCAATTGCGCGAGCTCCAAAGGGTGTGTTGTCCTGCGATATACCTCACTCTGCAAGCCCTCTCGAAGATTCCGAGCCCAAGACAGTGAACAGGTCCCCTCCCATGGCCGGCCTCACGAAGCAGCTTCTGCCGGCTCAGCGGGCGCACCAAAACTTTGAAATCACAGGCTGAGCGCGATGTCCAAACTGCTACGACCCTGGGACATTCGGACAAGGGCTTGCGCATCGTGGGCGATTGAGTGTCGGGCTCCAGCAGGAAGTGCAGATACTGCGCTTCTGGCGAGGCATGCTTTGCGCTGTTATGATGGGTGTTGGGGGGAGCCTGGGCCCCAGACCTCTGCTACAACCTGATGTGATCCAAAACAGGGGCCGCTTGACTCAAAGGGCCACGGGTCTGATGCGGCAGATCGAAATTATTGGTCTGTCGCCCTTTGCAAGGGAACTTCGAATGCTGAGCTGCTACAGTACGCACTCAGCCCAATGGGATTGCTGATGCGAACCCTCTTTGAAGCTGCACAACAGGCCAGTGACACCATTGAAGGTTGCCGCTAAATGGACGATGAAGGGGCTGTTGGTCATGCGGAGGATCTGCTTCTCGTTCATCACGGCCAGCTCTTGCCTCGTGTGGGGTTGAAGCCCTTCATCCTAATCCTGAAAGCAAGTAATTGATGATGCGTCGCTCCTGGGATGTGGGTTTTCGACAGGCAAATGTTGGTCGCCCGACTTGGATGGCAGGCAAAGGTTTGCTTAAGGACGGCAGGGTAGAAGGGCAACTCAGCGTCCAAGGAGTGACAGACGGCAAGGTCATCCCAATGAGGGATACATCATAACACAACAAATGCATCTGCCGAGCACAGAGCCCTCGCCGGACCTGAAGATCCAACCCCCAAAATGGCAAGCTGGGGCCCCAGCCGCTGCTGAACGATGTAGCCTGCGTGGCGTATTTCTTAAAGGGTTTGGGACTTGGGGGTGCAAAGGATTGGAAAGGTAAAAGCATGCTTCAACAAACGAGTACAGAGAAAGAAAGTATTGGATGGTGGCTGGTGGATGTTTCTGAGGGCATGCATGAAGCATTGAACCACGGAACATCAGGAAACCATGCAATGCATCTGTCATGCTGCATCCCTGCCTCACCTTCAAGCAGGCTGCTACAAGCTACTCGCAGTCAGCTGCATTCGGAATGACAAGCCCTTTCTGCAGGCTTGATGTTGCCTTCTCATTGACAACACAACCTCTTCCTTGACTCAAATAAACAAACCCCCCAAAAAGCAGGGAAACAAAAACAAGCGAGCAGGAGGCTCCTGCTAGAGCTGCTAGAGGCCTCTATTCAAATTGGGAATTCCAACCCCCTTCCCAGAGAGATGGAACCTGGAACCAATCAAGGAGGGGGGTGGGGTTGCGGGCGTGGGGTTGCGGGGGTGGGGTTGCGGGGTGTGGGGTTGGGGGGTGGGGGTGCGGGGTTACTAAATGTGATAGCCGGTCGGCCTTTGGACAGGGTCTTCAAGGCAAAGAGGTTGCCAGTGAGCATGCACCTCGTCTGCCAGGCTTCTGAAACTAAGTTGTCTCGGAATGTTTCGGTGGGTTCGAGTAAAGTTCGTGGCTGCTGGACTCCACTGAAGAATCTCTCCGCATGGATAGTTGCATTTCGCATGTAGTCCTAAGCGCTGTATTCTCTCTCTCTGTCTCTCTCTCTCTCTCTCTGCCGTGCCATCCTCTAGGGTCTACTGTATTGCTGTGCCCATTTTCGATCAGTGCTTCTCTTTGCCTCCCCACCGCTAAGCCAGCGTCAAGTTCGAATGCCTTTTTGGGAAATTGTAACGATGATGATGTAAAACTTTGCGTTCCAAAGAATCCCAAAGAAGAAAAAACTCATTCAATAAACTATGGAGGCGAAAAAGCGACAAACAAGATGATGAATTTGCCTTTGAATTAATTCAACCAAATACTGTAATAGAAGTAAAATATAGTTTCGCGTATACTAGGCAACTTTTCCACAACATATGAAGTGCGCGCAAGGACCTGTAACCCCAGTTGCCTACAGTTTTATGGGCTACACCAATTAGTTTAAGGGTAATGGCTGCTATACTGTAGGCACTTCGGGTTACAGGAAGGTGCACTTTCAGTTATTTGTTGCCACCCTCCAAGAAGACCAGCTGCACTGCATGAGCTTGAGCTTCGGCACTTGGTGGCCCTAGCAACCACATTATAAAAAGGGCACCCCTTTTTGGGGTTGGGTTACTGAAAAAAAGGAAATGGAACACCAGCAAAAGGTGAAAAAAGGGGTGGCAATGGGCTATCAAGGCTACAGTCTCCCTTCCCCTGAGTGCCAAGCTTCCGTTTCTTGCCGGGGCTCCCGCTTGCGAAGCGTGACGGTTCCGAAACCACCACAGCCTCAGCTCTTGCCAGCAGTGCTGGGATCCACAGGAAGTAAGATTGCAATGAGGCAATGAACCTATATATCCTTAAACTCTATACAGGTAAGGTTACGGGCAGTTAAGGGCGTGGATTTCAACCTACAATTCGGCTCCATTCTTGGACTGCAGGGCTCAGGATACGATACTTCGTGGCTTCGGTTTTTGGGATTCAGGGTTCAGCTGCCCACCTTAGGGTTTAGGGTTTAGGGTTTAGGGTCAGTTCAACAAATTACACTCAAAGGAAAATGCTGAACATCGATTGATAAACTCACTGAGCCTTGTCACGAGGGGGAGTGCAGGGGCTTGCCATAAGCAAACCCTCTCCCTGAAGTCATGTAATTCAAAAGCTGCCCCCTACGGAAGTTCCGAGGGCCTGACCCAGCAGACCCTTGTACTGCAGGGCTTTCAGTTCGTAGCTCACCGCTTGCTTCGGGCCTCGCAGGTGTCGGAGCTTAGGGCTTTGAATAAATTAAGGGCTTTTTGAGGTTTAGGAATGCTATGGGATGCTCAACGGTCAGATGTTCACAGGGTCGGGATTGTACAAAGTGTTGAAGTTTGGAGCCTGCTGGCAATATAGCTTCTCGAGCCTTGTGCTTCACGAAGTCTGGCACTTCGCGATTTGCTTTACCGCAATTCCCAACTGCAACTGTTCTTTGAGCCCCCTCTTGATTATTGAACCCCTTGCTAGACAATTAGTTACGAAGTACACTTCTGGACCCTAAAGCAAAACTGAGCAAGTGAACTATTAAGAATACTGCTTTCCGCAGGACTGAGCGCGCTACTCAGTCCGTGCACCATCTGGTCGGGGTTCCTGGGTGCTTCTTCTTGCGGGCGTTTTGGAGGGCTGGCTATTAGGGTTGATATGCCTTTTGAGACACTGGGGGCCCTGCACGACCATCAGGAAGTGCTCGCCTTACGCAGCTGTTTGGACAGGAGGTCTAGATTGCATAGGGGCGTTATAGGGGGCTCGGGCCACACGCCGGCCCCGCCCTCCCTGTGCGCATCCTGGTGGACCGTGACGGGGCCTTATTACACCTCAATCTTAAACCCCAAGCCCTAAACCCTCCACAATCATACCCTAAACAGCCCTGCAACTACAGTTTAACATAGTTTAGCGACCTCTTAAACCCTTAAACCTTCCTTTTGTTGGACTTTCATGGCCGACTATGCAGGGCTTCCGAGGATCCAGCGGTCTAACGCGAGCACCATCACCTGCGGGCAGGGCTGGTCCTCTTGATAGGAGAGTTGGGGGGGTAATTAGACAGGAGGGTGTAAGGGTTTGCGGAGGTATGTCGATAAGCAGCTCCGGCCGAGCTCTGCACAGGCAATTTTGAGCTCAAAATCAGCACATAGGACTTCAAAGCCCAGGAACCTGCCACAAACGAGCATTCCTGAAGCCTCTATCCCAAACAAACCCTAAGTAACCAATAGTTGAAGCCTCTCCCAAGGTAGCCCGAAACCCGAACTTCTAGCAGGCAGGACCCTCAAGGAGGAGGCGCCAATCTACGGCTGCTACTTGCAGGATGCCCCATCCTCTCCTGGGCCCTCACAAGTTGGGGTGGGAAGCTTCGGCTCGGGCACCCCTGGCCCACAAGAACAGAAGTTACAGGGCTTTAGGCCTTCGTGAGCGTGGGTTCTCTTGGCTGCCACATGGAGCAGATAAACCCTTAATGACAGGGGCTGGCTACACACAGGCACATGGAAGTCTCTCGCTCTCTCTCTCTCTCTCTCGCTCGCTCGCTCTCTCACGACATTTCGGGAATGAAAAGACCTGCTGTTGGGGTCCCAGTCAGAAGCCAAGGCAGGGCGGTCGCCTTGTCACTGTTCGCGACAATCGTCGCTGCGCGGGGCTCATCCTTGAGTACGTGGGCTTTTTTCTGTTCGTTCTCCAAGCCCCCTGCAGGTTTTCAGAGCTCGGTTCTAGGGAGGTGGGATCTCTGCGCCAAAGCCTGCCCAAGTAGAAGTCTGGAGCCAAAGCAGAAATCCTTGTCCACCACCGGCCCAGGTGTTCGTTAGCGCTGCTTGCCTGCCTTCTGAAACTATACACCTCTTTGGAAGTACCGGGCCAAACACACCTCAACTTGAACAAAAAACACAACACTACCCACCTTCGACACCCAGGGGCCCACTCTTAGCCGATCAAATGCCCTCGTTCAACCCCTCTCCAGCTTTTCTCCGGGTCCGCGGGCATTCAAGAGCGCCCGCTCGCCAAAGAAGTTGGCGTTGGAGTTGGCGGTCTGAGCGTTTGCAGGGCGTTGGGGAGATAGCCTTTCGGGAGCCCATGCGACGTTTTGCAGCACATCAAACTTCTTAGAGAAGGTTAAAATTTGCTGTAGGTCTGCTGTGGGCCCTCTAGAAACCCTTGCAGGGCTTACAAAGGGCCTTCGATTTCCTCATTCCCTACTAAGAGCCAGCCGGTAACTTTGAGCACAGGGCTCCCTGAAGCTTGGCGACCTCCTGGTTGTCCACAAGGACAGAAACCTGGCCAGGCGAAGGGCAGACCCTCATCTCAGTGGGATGACCAGGGGATGGCTGCCCTAAACCCTTTTTGCTTCAGGGCTCCTGTGGTAGCTTCCCCTGAACCCTATATAACCTAAGCCAACCCTGCAACCTAAGCCCTAGACTCTCCAGCTGAGCCAGTCGGGTCAGAGATTGGAGCCCACGGGAAAAAGCAGCCTGTCTCGAAAGCGCCAGCTGCACCAGGGCTACTTCGACTTCCTCCGGCCTGCCCGTCGTAGAGGATGTAGAAAGTGTCGCCTTCCTCGCCCTGCCTTGGACAGTTCATTCCGGGAAGAGGGGGTTTAGTAATTCAGGGCGCCAGGGAAGGCGGGGGGGGGGCGAGATGTGGATTTGAGTCCAGGACAGGTGTGATGATTAATGATGTGGCCCGAACCCTTGACTGTAGCCCTCCGTGGCCCTCATCGACCAGCTTTGCCAAGAAAAAACTGGACCCCGCTCTGCACGACCAGACCTGCGGAATGCTTGGGGACTGGTAGGAGCGCCAGCAACGCCCTGAAGCGGCTCTTTAGTTCCCTAGGTCTAGCCCAAGATACCTCAGCTCGAAGGCTCTCATCACAGGTTCAAGAGCTGAGGCTTCGGAAGAGAAACATCCAAGGCCCTACTTTTCGAAGTAGAGTGTTGAAGTCTTTTGGATGGCTTCCCTTCTAGACACGTTCTACGCAAACGTCCGGCCACTTCAGAAAGTCCGTGTAGGAAGGCTTCTGAGGTTCCTCACAGCACCCCAGCAGCTTCCAAAAGCAGATGACGCCACAACGATGCCCTCAAATACCCGAGGGCCGTGCGCAGCACCCTGAGAAGAATTCCCCCACAGAAATGGCATGCGCAAGAAGATCCTTCATGGGCTTCCCCCCTGAACCTGCACTCTGCACAAAAAAGGTCCACCAATGGTTCATGCTCTCGACTCGGGGAGGTGCTGGATGATGGTCTCACCTTTGTAGAACGTCATCCTTGGTAGGAGACACAAAACGGTTCTTGTGCGGATCCAATCTTCAGCTTCGCAAAAAGAACGAAATTTGCATGCACTGAGCTCTGATCAGCACAAAACCTCCCTTATGCAGGGTAGGGTCTGCCTTCCCACTTCATTGATAGGGTGGGTGGCTTTGAAGGTCTCTTCGTGACGCGGACAGGTCTATGAAGCGTCTCAAGGAAGAGTTCGGGCGTTGCCACACACACAGACCCTAGAGCACATGGCAGCCTCAGGGCTAAGGTACCTCTTTAAGAAGAAACACAGAGCCAAGTAGTGGCTTCGTGCAGAAGCAGCTGACATAGCCACTCCTTGCTGAGCTTTGGAGTGCTTCGGCGGCGAGCTTCTAGGCAAGTGGCTCATGAAAACTCACAAAAAAAGTTCGAAAAAAGTATTCGTAGTGCTTGCATTAAAAAAAAGACTTATCTTGTTCATACTTCTATTCTAACGCTGTTACTCGTATGAATAGTATGAATATTACGCATATGATTGACAACAACATTCAGCTTTATCACGCAGCTGGCACTCCCAGGCTGCCCGGCTCAATCAGGGCGTCTGCAAGCATGGCCTGTCGAGTCCGTCTTTCCGTTCAGAGGTTGCAAGGTAGGTTTTTTTCCCCCCCCCCCCCCCCCCCGTGTCGCAAGCGTTTACGGGGAATATAGGGTTTAGGGTTTACCTGGACCCCCAAAGTATGTAAAAAAACAGCCCAAAACCCTTAGAAGGGCCTTTTTTTTTGCATATTTTGGGGGTTGAGGTAGGGTTTAGGTTTTAGGCTTTCAAGGGTTGAGGGTTTCAACTCTCACACTTGGAGGTTGAGGGTTTACTGTTGCGCAGCTTCCCAGGTGTTTTGACCCTGCGCAGCCGAGCGAACCGCATCGCTGCCCCCGAAATTCTTGTGCCCCAGGTTTTTGGTTGTCCACATGATAGGAAAAATCACTCTGCCAGCCGACTCATGGATGTACAAGAAGCTACACCTCACCCCGCCCAAACACTAACAGACAGTAACCCTCGCTTCTCGCACAAACGCGCAACTCAACCTTTTGCTCCCTGTGCAGTGAGGGCAGCCCTGCAGAATATTCAAGCCAATGGCCTTCTCGTCATTCCCCAAATGTTTCAGGATGTCGACACGCCCGAGCCTCGTCATTCCAGAGGATCTTGCTTGCAGCTTCTCAGGTTCAGCCCTCTTCGCTTGCGCAGACTCTTCGGGGCCCGTGGATGTTCTTATAAGATCTCGGGCTCTTGAAGGCTTCAGGGCCAAATTCCTCGCCATGTCCACGTTCTGGAGTCCCAGGGTCCCAGAATCCGCCTGAAGGCCCCCATTTGTTGGGTCGGGCGGGGCGCTGGGGGGGGGGGGGGGGGGATACCTTGTCTTCTCTGTCAGGGCGGCTGCATCTTCGCTCTCCTAACCCCTAAACCCTGAACCCTTAGCCCCGAAACCCTAAACCCCAAATGAACTCCACTATGAAAACTCGATTCCTATTTACGAATATCCTTATTCTATGTCTATTATTATCACATCGGTATAGGAAACTACTAATTGGGATGTTCCCCCTTAGACTAGCAGTCCTTAAGAGGGATCATAATAGGGGTTACTAGTAATCCCCTATTCAGGACTCTTGCTACAACGAAACCCGGAAGCCACCGATCTCCGATCTGATTCTGGGCCGCTGGCAGTGTCGCAAAGCCTGCGGCAGCTGATGGGGTGGAGAAATGCAAGATCCCCCCCATATCGTACCAGGGACCCTGTCTACCTACAGCTTTCTGGGTGTTGCACCTACCAAGTAAGGGTAATTGCTACTTAAAGTCCCAGACCGTAGAATCCCAAAGCCACTGGCCTTCTGGATAATGTGAGATGCGTTGACACTTGGGACAATTTTGCGGCATCTAGGATGCCAGGGCTTAGGCTTTGGGGTTGCATCCTGAAAGCAACCCGGAAACCACCCATGAAACCCTTTGACTGGCTGTGTCGGCTCTGCCTTCTATCTTCTTCTTCAGCGGGGCCTGCATCACCACCCGCAGCTCCTGTTCTTAAGAAGGAGATGTCAGGAGCTGCCATCATCGGAAGCAAGGGACCCTCATCCCCAAACCCTGAACAGCCGTTGCCTTCACCCCCCCCTGCCCCACTGCTGCGTTCATGCCATGCCCCAGCCTCAAGCAACCCCAACCCCCATGTCCTGTCGTGGAATTGCGAACCTGAGCTGTCTTCAGCTGCGGTGTAAGCAGAGCTTCGGCATTGAGACCGCCAACGACCCACTATTGTGCACCTAGGCCTCACTTCCAAAAGCTTCCTTGGAATTCATATATGGGGGGTTTTCCGCAACTAGGGGCACCTTATTGGGGTCCTGGCTACCAGGGGATCCTTCAATATGGGGGGGGGGTTATTTTGGGCCTCAGGTTCATAAGCCCCCATATATTCCTTGGATGCTTCGGTGCTTCATTCCTCAACTCCTATTGTCCAGGCTGCCTAAACTCGAAACCCAAAAACCTTAACCCTAAACCTTAAACCCTAAAGCGGATGGGACAACAGTCTCCTAAGTCTCTGCCCGGACACAGCGTGGCTGCGGTCAGCGAGCGCACCGTGGCGGCTCGTGGGGCCTCAGGGAGTATTTAGTGTTTTTTTTTGCCGGTTTAGGGTCTAGGGATAGTTTCGAGCTTGGTGATCTCAAGGAAAATGAAAATGAGGGCAAGGGCACGCAGGGCCCCCTCAACCAGGATCGTCGAGGTCCGTAGGGTCTTTTTGCCGGACTGTTCAGGCTTTCCAGTGCACACTTGACCCCCCAAAACCCCCCAAATCTCGAAGCCGCCACACGTGCCAAAAACTCAGCTGCGTGCCCGATACAGCAGAGCCAGTTCGCCAAAGGAGCCTCCGTGCTCGAGATGCTGGACCTGCTTTAAATTCACAGCTTCTCGTGTAGCGGCCCCCTTCTTCGATAGTGAACTTCTCGCATCTTCTCATCGTTCACGCTCAAGCAGCCGTAACAAGGGTCAGGAGTCCTTTCAAGGCCTGTGTTGTGTTGACGTCTTAACTGGAGACGACTCTACAGGGCCAAAAAGGAAGTGTCCTAGCCGGGAGAGGAGGACATGTCTTAAGTGCTTGAGAACTAGGGTGGCGTGTGGGATCATAGTCCTTCGCAGGGAGACCAAAAACAAAAAACTTCGGGCCTTCTCCCCGTCTTTCTCGACGACCAGCTCGCCGGCAGACACAACATAAAAGTTGTCAGCTTTGACGGAGCCTTGCTGGATGACCTGGGGGCGTCGCGATGTCACAGAACCGTCTCACACCTCGGGCCCTTTGTCTTGGCTTCTGTACATGGCATATCAGTTCTAAACGAAGCCTGAGTTCATTGTTGCCCAAATCCCTTTGGAATAGGGGCTCAAGGTGCCGAATTGAAGGATTGAAACAGCACCCTTGAGTCCCTCGAACCTGATAAGTCCTAGATTGTCCGAACCCACATGTAAGCCTGAACGTCTGCTGAGCCCGTTCTGAGGTCGATTCTTGCCATGAGACCCACGGCCCGCCAAAAGTCCTAGACCTCCACCCAAAACCCCCTCAAAGCCCTATAGAGCCCTGAGCCCTAAGCCCGAAACCCTAAACCCTAAGCTCTAAGCCAGAAACCCTAAACCGCAGCGCCTCGAAGGCAGGCTCGACGTCAACGCGGACAGCAGCAGCGGCCACGACGTCCTCCCAGTTTCTTCAAGGATGTAAAGTTCCTCGGGTTTAGGGCTTAGGGTTTAGGGGTTGGAGCTTTAGTGCCTTCTTTCTCGGCTTAAGAATAAAAGCCGAAGGGCTGCAAGAGATGTACCAGATTGTCCAAATTGGGGTCTGGGTGCGGGGCTCTGAAGATTCGTCGGGATGCAGGGCGTTAAGGTCGTTAAGGGGCTCAAGAGATTTACAATGGTTTCGTTTATCCTGTATGGTCGAAGCAACATCGGTGGGAGGTCAACAATTTCACCACTGTCCGGTTCCAACCACTACTTTGGGAGTTGAAGAGAAGTCGGCTGGTCAGAAGATCGGGGAGGAGCAACTCTCAAATGCAACCCTCTGCGGCCGGGCCTTTTTTGCTTTTCCCTGGGGCCGAAGAATGACTTCAGGGCATCCGACACCCATTTGCAGTCGTGGCAAGTGGAGCCTCCACACTAAAACGAGCTAACTAGACATAGGGTACCCTTTAAACCCTAAACCCTACACCCTAAACCACTAACCCCTAATTGAACCCCAAACCCTAGCCGCATCGTTGCTTCATGAGGCCGGTGATTTCGGCGGTGACTTCGACGAAGGTGACTCTGGTGGGGGCGCCCCGCAGCAGGAAGCGACACGAGACTCCAGCGCCTCTGCCCTCTCCTTCGCCTTCTCCCGCGTCTGTGCGATCCGGTTTTTAACATCGAGTACCGAGTGGAGCTCGTGAAGCATCTTCTCAACTTTTGCAAGCTTATAGCGAAACTTTCCAACAATCCATTCAATTCCATCACGAATCCAAAACATCGAGGGCAGCAACAGCGTCCCCACGAGGAGTGCACAACCAAGAACGGGCGCAGCCGCGTTCAACATCATGCGGAAAATTCCAAAATACATCAGCAAGGCAATCTCGAAAGGCAGCAGCACAGCGAATATGATCTTCATTCTCGCCCTCCAGTGGTGTTTCCGTGCATAGCCATGTTCACGAACAAACTCTTCCTAGTGTCGCATGGACATTAGTACAGGACATGGCGAGAGTTGTTTCCAATTTCCACAGAGCAAAAGCAAAAGACACCAAAAGGAACCCTAAACCCTAAACCCTAAACCCAACAGGCTAGCTTCGTCGTCTTCATCGTCATCATCTCTGTCAAACACTATGTCTATGGCCGTATGGAGCAGATACCACGCAAGGGTGAAGACAATGATGATTACCCAGCCTGGGTCTTCACGGCTTTGGGTTTAGAATTTATGGTTGTGTGGCGATTCCCGGCTGAAAGGGGGGGTTTCTACCTCAACCCCAACGCCATTCGACACCCAGCCCCGACACTGCCGAAACTCATCCACAACGCAGCTTCTCAAGTGCGTAGCGGAGACGGTTGATGTAGCCATAGAAGAAACCACAGCTCTGAGCAGAGAAGATTGTGGGAGCACCTTGAGTGCAGCTGCGAGGGGCTACATGGAGCTAAACTGCAATGATCTTGCCAGTGGTGTGGAAGCTAACCATCCCTTTCGGAAAGTACTCCCCGTTTGAAGCACCAAACCCTGCCCTTCCCTGCCGTGAGCACATCTCCACATCTTGATGTCCGTGATGTTGCCTTAGGGTTTTGAGAATGCGCAAGCAAAGAACGGAAACTCTCAAGGGGCTATTACAAGTTGACATAACGCTCGCAAGTCTACGTCATATAAAGGGCAGTAATGATCACGGGAGGTTTGGCCCCATGGCCCTATGAATTGCCAATGAGTTGCACACGTGAGGCACAAACTTGAGGTTCTCATCCTTGGTAGCCAAGGGTGGGTTACTTGATAAGGGAACCCAGAACCAATTATTTTACTTCGAACATCCCCACCCTCTCTTGGTACTCTGGGGGTGGGCACTCCGAGACTCTGGAGCTGGGCACTCCGGGGGACACTGTGGAGTTGGTCACTCCGGGGACACTCTGGGTTGGGCACTCCCTCTGCTCCGGGAACCTGGGCTCTGGGGTTGGGCACTCCGCCGGCAGACTCTGGGTTGCGCACTCCAGAAAAACTCTGAGGTTGGGCACTCCAGGGACTCTAGAGTTGGGCACTCCAGGGAGGAGAAGAGTTGCGGGCGAGGAGGAGAGTTAAGGTTTAAAAATCTAACAACCCCACACCGAGGGTGGGCTTCCAAGCATCAGCATCTATGGTGCCGTTGCTTGCCATCAGCTGGGCACAAAGATACACGGCGTCAGCCGCACTCCTTAGGACGTGCTCAAGTTCAGGGGTTGAGAGGGCTCATTTGCAGTACCATTATGGACCTAGGTACCCCAGAGCCATACAAAACCCTAAACCCTAAACCCTAAACCCTAGACCCTAGACCCTAGACCCTAAACCCTAAACCCTAAACCCTAAACCCTAAACCCTAAACCCTAACCCTAAACCCTAAACCCTCTTTTTGAACCCGGACTTGCTGACTGCCAGGAAACGGAGGGCGAGATGAGACAACTCCCATGATATTCATGAGACAAAAACATGCGATTAGGCGACGACTGTCCATGTTGGAATGTGGGCTCAAGGTATCTCGTCCGTTTTCGGGACCTCGTTCCTCCTTGCTTCGCGTTCGGCCCGTCTCTGCACTTTGAAAGCCAATCTCTGACATCTATGCTGCTCCCTCACGAGTCCCAAGTCTGTTGAAGCATCTGGAAGCGTTACTGGTCGAGGCCATTGACACTCACTGGCGCGGACAACCGGCGGGGATGAGGAGGACGCTTCATTGCTGGGCTGTGACTCCGGCTGTGCAGTTTCCTTAGGATCTGCATCAGTGGGGCAACATTTGCATCGCTGCTGGAAAGATTGAAGGGTCTTCTCTATCTCAAGCAGCAAAGACTGACACCTCAGTATGGCAGCCTCACTTTGATCAGCTAGTCTCTGCATGAGTTGTTCACAATGAGGTCGCAAGATGACATCAACCTCAGTCTGGGCAGCAGCTTCACAAGCGGCGTGGTAGCACGTGTCAGGAACTTGGAGCGGTTTCTTCACCTCTGGAAGCACTTCATCTGGTTCGGGCACAAAACTTTCCTCCGGCCACAGAGCATCATGCAACCTGAGCGGGCGTCGTTGAATTGCAGATTGTCCAAAGACAGATTCCGTTTGGCTTCCAGAACCGTGAACCAGGAAATGCAAAGCGCACCGAATCTGGCTGGCTGCCTCCTCACATTGAAGGCGTTTTGCAAGACGCTGGGCATGCCCCAAGCAGGAGATAAGCTTCCCACAGGAGGCAACTCTTCCCACAGCCATGGCAAGCAAGGAAAGTCGTAAAGCGCGCAGTGAATTCAGATGTCCGTTTGGACCTCGTAGCCTTGAGCCAAAATGGCCCTAAACCCTAAACCCTAAACCCTAAACCCTAAACCCTAAACCCTCTTTTGGGTACCTGATTCCAGAATAGTACTGCACGTGGACCCTCTGGTTGGTGTGACGTCGGCAATACCTGGCTCTTATAGTTCTTGCTGGGCATGCACCTGCCCGCGACGGAGTCGACCGTTACCTGGCCATCTATTGCAACATCCTGCACGGAATTGACATCTGACTACGACGACAGACATGCTATCTTCACCAACATGGTCCCTGGAAATCTTTGGCCCTCAAAACCTTACATGTAGTTTCAAGACAACCTGCACAACGTCGTATTCTTTTGCCATCACCGAGGTCCAAGCACGCCCATCACTTCCTTCTCCAGATCGAAAGAATTATGCAAGAATCCAAATTCGAATTCGAGGGCCCGTAGTGAAGTGCGGTAGTGGTAGATGACGAAAGTTCAATACTTGAATAGAGTTCGGGCGCCTTCCATCAAACAGCTTATGCTTATACAGCACCAAAATAGCAATGATGCACAAATTTATGAACTCTTATGGTCTTGCGGGACCCTCCCCGGCCTCCGACCACACGCCCAGCGACCCCCACAAGACATGGACCTCTACCAGAGACCCCCAAGCCCCACCACCACCACACACTATGCTCACTATACAGTACCCAGACCACGTGCCCACCATCCCCCGCCAACTACCCGCAAAGCCCCATCCCCACACATCTCCACCATTAAGCCTCACCACACCCCCACAGTACCACCTCAAGGCCCCCACACTCGCTACAGTACCCTAAACCCTAAACCCTAAACCCTAAACCCTAAACCCCAGCAGAGTCTGGACCCTGCAGTGTACCGTGCCGGCCCAACATTGCTCGACCCTGAAGCGTCCAGGAGTGCAGGCAGGGAGCCATGTGGAGTCCAGGGCATTCCCTGCCACAGCTGCAGCTGACGATGCGTCAGATGCGGCGGAAGATGCGACAGCTGCCGATTCCTGAGTGTTGCAAGTGCGCAGATCCGAAAGCCTCCAGGGGTGAGCCAACCGGAAGTACTACAAGCCCCTCTGTAGCCTGCTTGAGAACCTTCAAGTCAAAGAGAGCCCAACTCGTGGATACTCGAAACTTAACCCTGAATGCACCTCAAGCCACCAACAATCTACCCGAAGCGCAGTGAAGATTCGTTCACTACGCTTTCGACTGTCCAGAGAACAGTACTCGCGTTCAGGTTGTCGTCGGCGCCGTCCTGGGCACAAACGCAGGAACACAGGTTCCGACAAAACTTTCGGCAGCCTGATCTTAAAAAGTTTTTCGCGAAGCCCGTAGCCTATGAGGCTTAACAACAGTAGGACCACCCCAAAATGCCTAACATAAATTCCATTCCCGCCAAAAAACGTCCTACATAACAGCACCCTCAGGGCACGCCCCCAAGAACTGATACTCAACTGCTTTCCTCCCCTGCCCCCCTCGACCCGGGGGCATGTCACTGTTGTTCTCAGGGTGTCGAATTTCGGCCGGATACGTCCTAAACCCTAAACCCAAAACCCTATAAACCCTCTACTTAACCCTGAAGCGTCTTCGTCTGCCAGGTTGCCGGCGAGCTGAGGGTCGTTTCTCCATGGGGAAGGCCTGCGGAAGGGACGAACGACCCAAGATCCCAAGTCGATCTAAAAACTCGAATCATCCCTTCCCCCTCATATTTAACACCCCCCCCCCCCCCCCAATTTTAAACAACCCGCCCCCCATATACTATAATAGAACCATAATGGGGGGGTATTTTATTTTGGGGGGCAGGGGGGGGGGGGGTGGTTTAATATTAGGGGGAAGGGATTATTTTTTTGAACATATTTTGGGAACAGTCCTTAATAGGGACTATCATAGGGGGTACTATAATCTATAATCCCTATAAAGGACTGCTAGTATAAGGGGGAACATCCCAAAAAAACATATTGCTAAATTGGTATGTTGTTCTTGTCATATATCTTTGTTGGTCTTGGGTGGTTGAAGCAAGGCATGTTGTTTTTCGGCATGCCCCGGCTGCCACAAAACCTCAATCACAATCCTACAGTACCCTCGGCCTCTTTCTAGCCCACGAGCTGCGAAGACTCAACCTTCCAAAGCAAAGACCCTTGTCAATCCCACAAGTGCGGAGAGGCCTAGAAGATCACGGCGTGTCTCCATGCCCCCAAGGGCCGAGGCCAGTGTGCGCTCCTGCCGAGAATGCGATGTCAGGAACTCGATGGGAAATCTCGACCATGAGGATGTCACCAGTGCAGATGTGCTCGATTCAATTCCATGGCTCGTCAAGTTTCTTGAAAGGAACTAGCGGTTGGGTAATGGAGCCTCGAGCCTCGTGACGACCCTGCCTTGACGGAAACGCAGATATATAAAACAAAGCAATGTAAATTGCTAATGTTTGTCGACCCTTCCTGGTGCGCTTAGAGGGCTCATCGCAAGCAAAGCACAGGTTGAAAGGGTAGGGTTCTGAACATTGTCATGCACCGTGCCGAAAGACGATGACGAACTCTGTCTTACTTGGGGACTTCCGAAACTAGGGGTGCATATTACATATTACAAGGGAATCCTACTGTGTGGGGTCCATATTAGGGCTCCCCTACTTTCGTAAACCTCCCAGCTGCTCAAAACAGAAGCATACAAAGTAGAAGGGGCGCACATCGCGGGCCTGAAGCCAGAGATCCTCAAGCTGCTGGTCAAATTCCTGTGATGCCAGGACCCTCTTCGCCTGCGTGGCCTCGCAAGACCATGGGGCGTGGTTTCCGAAATTCGGGGTACCTTATTCGGCTCCTTATTCTAAGGGAATCCTGCTATTTGGGGGTCTATATTGTTTTTCGCAAACCCCCATGTGAGAGAACGGTGGGGGGGGGTTTGGGACCAAATGAGCCCTCGAAGGGTTTGAGGTTCATATACCCTAATAGGGATTCTAGCAGGAGAGGGTATATGATCCCAACTGGCTCATATACAGGGATTATCGTAGTAACAGGGCATGGGATCCCAACGTTTCGGGCACCTCAGCTCTCTCTGACCCCCTGCGCTTCATAAGCCCACGCCGCCGCTGCCTGGGTCGCAATGTGCTGGAGCATCGAAGCCTCGGATCTCTTCTCGATCCAGGAGTACCAGGATGGGCCATTAGGCCTTTACAATCCTCATAATGTGAACCCTATAGGGTATCATGGCCCATACTGGTAACCTAGGAATAAAAGGGTGCCCTTTTTGGTTTTAAGGGGCTTATAAGGGAACCCCCAACCCAAAAAAAAAGGAAATAAGGGCCTACTCTGGGTCCTAGTCTTGGACTGCAGGTGTCCGAAGACAGAACTGCAAACGGGAGCTTAAGAACCATCTGGGAGTTCTCCGAAAATAGAGAGGTACCGTTTTTGGGGGTCCCTTATTAAGGGATCGCCAAAAACGGTACCTCCCGATTTAAGGGGATTCTACTATGTTTGTGGTACAAAAGGGTGCCCCTATTTTGGGAGATGCCCCACGTCTCAAAAGGGTTGTGAAACAACGACGCTTTCTACCGAAAACCAGAGCTCTCTAAATCTTGTAGGCACCCCTGCAACTCACCGGATTGCTCACCAGGTCTGGTAGCGCCCCCTTAAGTCGGTTTAGGGTTTAGGGTTTAGGGTTTAGGGTTTAGGGTTTAGGGTCAGTCCTACGAATCGCTTGCCCGCAGATGAGGCGCGCATCTCGCCGGCTCGGTGGCAGCACAGATCCCAGACAGATGGAGCACGGCAAAACGGGAGATGAGCCTGCCCAGCTTTGAGAAGTCAGTTTAGGGTTTAGGGTTTAGGGTTTAGGGTTTACGGTTGGACAACAAGAGGAACTTGAGCATGCCCCCCACAGCACGCCTCCGCAACCCAGCTTTAAAAAACAAAAAAACTTGTCGGGAACTCCGGGACAGTTGCTACGATTTGCTTAAGAACCCCAAAAGGAAAAACAAAAAGACTAATCCCTATATTGCCCTTAATAATGAAGAATGTGTTTCTTTCGGGGTTCTTAAGGCTTAAACTATAGTAGGTTGCTAGGCAAAACTCTAAAGTAGAGGTGCGTTGCTCTCAAGTGGGCTCCCAGTTTCGCGAAAGGTCCAGGCCGCAAGGTCACCCCCCTCTTAGCCTGCCGTGCGAGCGGATGTCCCGGCATCGCCCCGTGAAAGCATGACTGTAGGGGTTTTAGGGTTTTAGGGTTTAGGGATACATTCTGCTGAAATCTTCCGCCTTCGGAGTAACAGTGAAGGCCCGACCCTGACGACCTTGAAAGGGGAGTTGGTCCTGGAAGAGATTACAGAGTCGAGACCCAAGAGTAAGCTAGGAATACAAAGGGCGGCCCTGTTGGCTCACAAGGGCTTGTAAGGGAACCTAAGCCCTTAAGAGGGGCATAAGGGCCTACTCTGGTCGTAGTAGCCCTAAACCCTAAACCCTAAACCCTAAACCCTAAACCCTAAACCCTAAACCCTAAACCCCTACAAACCAGCTACACGCTGCGCTTGCCTCAGGGCCCTCATGGCCTCATGCTGCCATGGAGTCTCGGACAGGGTAAGGTGCGAGTAAGGTATGGTGTGGCTTGAGCCAGAAGGCGCCCCGTGCGCGGCATCGAGCATCTCAGCTGTTTGGGATGCCAAGGCTTAGGGTTTAGGGTTTAGGGTTTAGGGTTTAGGGTTTAGGGTTTAGGGTTTAGGGTTTAGGGTTTAGGGTTTAGGGTTTAGGGTTTAGGGTTTAGGGTTTAGGGTTTAGGCTTCAGGGTTTACTCGCGCAGTCTCTGAATCTAAGCAACTGAGTGCGACTGCACTGTGAACCAGTAGGGTTTAGGGTTTAGGGTTTGGAGCGAAGGGTTCGTTGCTCGGGAGCAAAAGCCTGATCCTCCAAACTGCCTCCGAGTTCTGTACCTTAGTACAGTATTAAACTCTTGCCTCATTGTACCGTAGCGTTTTCTGGCATAGAAGAAGGCACCCGAGGCATGGAACCCTCATGGTCCAACACACTTCAAATCCTGCAGCCTATAATTAGCCTATAATTATCAGGTTTAGTAAAAATTTCGGGTCGGAAGTAGATGCAACAAAAAGGAAAAACAAGCGCGGTCCAGATCGGCCACCGACATGAGCGTGACCAAAGGCCCCAGCTTCTCCTTAACAGGAGCAGCAGCCTAAACCTTATGAGCCCCTAAACCCTAAACCCTATAAACCCTAAGTACCCCTTTGGATGTGACAGTGTGGTGCCGGCCCTGCCTGCAGCCTTTCATGGATTGTAGGACGACTCGTAATTTGGACGAGACTTTGGGAACCTGGCCTTATGATCTGCGGCTGATATATGGCTTAGGAGTGTAGGATGCCTGTTTCGGGCAACAACAGCATCTTGCCCGAGGTGGGCATTTTGGGGCATCCCAAACACTCGGGAGAGGGGCGGCGTCTGCAGTAAGGGCACATTCTGCCTCAGCGCAGACTTGATGAGTTCGGACTCCTGGAAAGGCAGAGCGGATGGAGGACTTGGGGAAGGTCCGATGGGGTTTTCGAGAACATCTTGACTTGACAAGTCGGGCTTCAACATTTAAAACCTTGCACCGCATGCTTCATCAATCAATGTCTTGCTCCTTCCAGGACTGGCGGCCTAAACCCTAAACCCTAAACCCTAAACGATCAACCTGAAGGTTCATTATCGGGAGCTGCAGGGACAGCCCAACATGTCGGTGCTGATGGGTCGACCCAGACGGGACGGGAGGAAGACATGTTGGGATGTTCCACCCCTATACTAACAGTCCTTCATGGGGATCATAAACGGGGTACCAAAATCCCTGTTAAGGACTGTTAGTATCAGGGGGGGTTACAATAATCCTACTAAGGACTGTTAGTGTAAGGGGGAACATCCCAAATAACTAAGCAGGGAGCGATGCACAGGCTTGAAGGGGGAAGCTTCGACACCCCATGGCTTTCTGTCATGAGGTCGAAGGTGGGGACTTCAGGCTCAGAGAGTGAACTGGGTCTGCCGAGGCCAGGGTTTAGGGTTTAGGGTTTAGGGTTTAGGGTTTCGGGTAATTTGTATTCAAAAAGGGTTTAGGACAACACCTCCACTCACGAAGGCCTGCAGTGCAAAACCGAAATCTTCCTCGGGGCTCTTTTGCCGCAACTTCTCGTTCATCTCGGTGGGCTCCGAATCCATCATGGACTGTACCTGCCACGTTGTCGGAACGAAAACGCAGACACACAGACTCAGATTTTGCCAGCAAGTCGACCCAGCATTGCCATTGCACACTTCGAAAGCTTCAGGGTAGCGAGTAGCGAGTCCACCCCACCCTACCCACTGTGGGTTGCACGAAGCATCAAGAATCGTTCGGTCAACCCCCGAGCCCTGTAAAGGTCGGTTTTAGGGTTTAGGGTTTAGGGTTTAGTGTTTAGGGCTCGGATCAGCTCGAAGTCTCTTGGGCACGGCCCGGCGCTTGCGGATGCTGCTCTTCAAGCCCAGGTCGCGGAGCGCTGTCGGGCTTAGGACCTACGACAAAGGCAGCAAACACCGGAGGCTCAAACAGGGTTGCGGGCTGAGGGAGGGGGGGGTTTAGGGTTTAGGGTTTCGGGTTTAGGGTTTAAGGTTTGGGTGGGGAGAGATTTCGCAGGGCCGTCTGCGTGCACAAGAGAGATTTGGGGTTGTCTATGGCGGGCTGAGGTGTCACCTCAATGTAAAGGCGCCCGAAACATCAGAGAAGATGAAGGCAAGTTGCAGAAAGGATGGACTTGGGACGAAGCCTGTGAGGTGGGCATGTGGTTGGGGGAGATAGATTCCCCCCACAAAATCCAGGGTCACTGACTCAAGAGATCCGACTGAGATGCTCGAAAGCCGCGCCTCCAACACCCCCGAAGCTGCCCAGGACACAGGAACCAGAGCACATATGCGAGTACAAGGAGGGGACCCCTTACTGCACTAACTGTATGGGACCAATAACGAACGACCCAATTTAGGGCCCTTATGACTCTACGTCTGATTTGGGGGGCCTCTCCTTGTAGGGCTTCCCCTTGAGATGGTCTCCTGTGAGACTACGATGCGGCAGGGCCTGCAAAGTGAGATCCGTCAGTGCCACGACAGAGCCCAGGGCTCGCTCGCCGCCTTGCGACCGCAACCGACCGCACGTCTCTTGGACCCCGAAAAGCGGCCAGTGCCGGGCAGTGAGCTTTACAGGCTAGAGAGGGCTCCCTGCAGCTCACCTTTACTTTATACGGGCTTAGCAGCATATAGGTGGTGAATGGTGGTCTTTTGGGATTTCTTTGCCTCGGGCCAAAAGGATCCACGCGATCAACATGCTCAAAAGGCCCTGCACCCAAGCAGTCTGGCTTTTGCCCCCCCCCAGGACGCCCTTCGTGTGAGCCTAGGAGGGCATTCTCCCCAAAATAGGTGCCCTCCTCGAGAATCGTGACCTGGCGCCACAGGGTTCTAACATCACAATACTACCCTCATGATCTAGTGATGTCGTAATGTTGGATATAGAGGGAATTTCGGTAGGATCAAGAAGGTTCCGCGGCTTTCGCTCCAAGCGAGCGGGAGCCTGCTCTCTTTCTCTCTAGGTCACCTAATACCTATAATCATGGCCTCTCACAAAAGGCCAAGACAGCCTCGGAGGCTCGAGCTCAACACTGCGCACCCCCTAGACTATATGCTCTTGAAAGGTCCGAGCTCCCTGACAGCTTAGTCCCCCGAGCTCCTTTAAGGCTTGGTACTAAAGGCTTCGTCTCGGCTGCCTCAGGCTTGCGACGTTGTTTGTGCAAGGCGCCCCTCTGCAAACGAACTTTTAGAGGGGAGGGGCGGGAGGGTACGTAGGTAGCAGGAAGCCTCAAACCCCCCCAAACAAACTGTCTGGGTCGCTCCAGTGCTTTCAGAGCCCTAAGGAGGGTGGGAGGTGTAGGTTGTGGTTCCTAGGCCCAAGAGATATCCACCACTTATGGACACCTAAACGTGGAACCCGGTCAACCCTAAACTCTACACCCTTCCACATGCAAAGGTCGCTTTGCCGGGCTCCGGGGCGTCCGCCGCCTCCGTCAACTGTGCCCGGCCTTCGGAAAAGTTTGGGCCGAAGGGGCATCGAACATCTTACCATCGCTGTCGCGCATCAGGGAATTGAGGTACCATACATAGTCCTGAAAAGGTTCTCAATTTAGGGGGGGGGGATCTCTGACACCGATTCACTAATTCACGACAAGAAATTAAAGGTCCGCATAGGAGTCTGCGGTTCACACCAAAAACTGGACAAGCCAGTCTACCTTGAGAACCAAATGAACCCTAAAAGGGTTTATGGTTCGTATACCCTAATATGGATTATGGTAGTGCAGGGCACATGGTCCCAATTTTAGGGTTCATGTGGTTCCCAAGGTAGGGTCTATAGAATATGACCATTTCTCAACATGATGGTGCCTTCTCTCCAACCTCACCAAGGCTTTCTTAGCAACCCTGTGAGACCCTCTTTACCTACAGTTTCATGGGCTAATTAAGGGTAATTGCTACTACACTGTAGGTAAACAGAGTCTTACGTCCAACTTCAGAGTGCAACTCGGCCTTTGAGGACGAAGAACAGCTCCTGCGGGGCCTTCCAGGTTCGGAGCGTCTTAGGGTTTAGGGTTTTGCCGCTGTGGGGTTGTGGAAACTGGAAATATAGGGGCCTGAAGAATTAGAACAGCGCTATTATAGTATAATTTTAAAGGGACCCTAAGGGAATACTATTGTGTAAGTTTGTTTTTTTTAACTGTGTGAGGTTGCTACCAGGTGCTTCAGCCCATACAGCGGGCCAGCTGAGTCACATAAACTTCGGGCCGAAGCATGCCTGTCCTGAACTTCGCAGTATGTTGCTACATATGATGGGGCCGCATCATAGTCAGAAACACCGGCCACCTTTCATCCTTGCAGACAACCACTGCACCCACAGATCCGCAAGCACCTTGGGCATTGAAGCCTGAAGCTCTACAGTGGTTGTTCGGCGATTCGATCCACATTTTCTTTTGCCGACTGGCCCCCAGAAACTTTGAGAGTGCTCTCGGGCTCCGGGCCTGAGCGACGAGGGTCTTAGGGTCACGGGATGTAACAACTCCATCGATTTACCGAGAATTGGTGCGGCCCTCCTGGGCGCTTCCACCCTGCGACTTGCGATGACCAGGTGCGATACGACTAGCACACTCCTTCAAAGACACCGGTCCTGAAATCGCGGCCCATGGATATGGGCTAATCCCCCTGCGGCACCTCGTTCGGCGGTATGACGTCTTGCCCCTCACTACAGGTGCGGCTTTCCTCGGCTGGCCCTAGGTGAGAACCCGAAGCCCTAAGCCCCAACAAGCCTCTATCACTCTTGAAGAGAACACCACAAAGGGAGTGTGGTGGTTCGAGCAAAAGCCTCGTGGATCACTATTCAGTCTAGGCCAAGTGCCTTCTTGTTAAGCTCCTCAGGGTCGGTAAACGGTCCAGTTCAAAAGAGCTTCAGCAGCATGAGTTTCAGGGGGGGGGTATCAGAGGGGCATTAAGGGGTATAAGGGGGTACTGGGGAGGTATAACGGGGGTTAAGGGAACCAGTGTTCAAGATTCAACCTTGGGGTTTGGCATGCATGCCCTGTGAATAGCAGTCGCTTAGCCGGCAGGGAAAAGACCCTCATCTTGGCAGAAGGAAACTTGCCGAGCGAATGCCTATAGTATAGCCCATAGTCAGAGCATAAGGAACAAGTCCTCGATTGCTGCCTCACAGCTTGGTCATGCAACAGATTCTCGGTTCTTCTAGCCTGAACACGGGAGCCCATAAAGCCCAGAAAGCCCTGAGTTGAAACAAGCTGCGCAAGCAGCGACCAATCGCGGATACTCGGACGGGTGGAGGTTCGCAAAGAGCGGCATGTTCCTTGGGAGAGGAGGCTGCAAATTAGAACCCTGGAGGTCGGCCCCCCAAGCCCTGCTGTAGAGGCCATACGACTGTAGCGTCAACTTCAGGACCCTGAAGCAGGCTACTACCGCCAGCTGTCAGCCGTACAAAAGCACCAAAGCACAACAAGCACCCAAATGCCTGAAGCCTTAAGCCCCTGCGCAAGCTCTGACAAACGGCCGGGAAACGCAGCTGAAACCCCTGAACCTGAAAAAAAAATTGCGAAGCCTGCAGAAAACCAAACAAAACACCTGAACACCGCAATTGCAACTTGCCAGTCAAAGCTCTGGAGCATGCCTAGTCCCTTCTGAAACTCCCGCGTCTTCTTCTTGTGGCTGTCCCTTTGCAAGGGTTACATGTAGGTCTGTGTGTGTGTGTATGTTTCTTTGTTGCCAGGGGGGGGTTGGTTCACCACAGTGTCGCGAGACGAGCCTCGGAGTAATATTCCCGAATATGATCCGCTTAAACCCAATAAGTGACAATATGACATGTCCCAAAAGCCAACCTAGGTTTTCATTCCAGGGTAAATGGCGGAGCAATGGGCCGAAATGTTGAGAATGGCTCCAGAACCAAGAAGCGCGAGAGCAATTGAAGAGATGACCGATGCTGCGAGGATATGTTTTGCGGCACATGCAGATATTTAATTTCCACTCTCAGCCCGCTGCATCCGACACCAAGGATGCAACGGACTGAGCAACAATCCACCAGCGCCCAACACCCATACTGGTGCTTAGACAAACAAGCCCCAAATGATCACTCTCCCACATGCCTGATGATCTGATGCCTCAAACCTCCAAAAACCGTCAACCCCCAAAACCAAGAGAGCCCCTGAACCCCAAACCCTAAACCCTTGCAACCCTAAACCCTAACCCCTTGCAGCGCTTTTTCCATCTGGGCTGGGGCGGGGAATGCCAGAACCCCTTGCAGCCCTAAACCCTCAAACCCTTCACCCTGACCCCATAATACGAGGGCCTTAATAAGTATATCGAATAACTACAAAGTGACCATAAGGGATTCCCATCAGCAATTATTCCGACCCCTACAGGTCTTCCGCACATCCCCCCGAGCCTCCTCAGGGCCTTGAGGAGCTGTCCATCCCCCATCTGCGCTGCGAGGTTCAAGGCTGTGTCGCCTGGGGCAGTCCCCGGGAGGCTTAGGTGGGGGGGAGGGGGGGGGGGGGGGGGGGGGGTAGGGTTTAGGGTTAGGGTTTAGGGTTTGGGTTTAGGGCTTAGGGTTTAGGGTTTCGGGTTAAAGGTTTGGGGTTGAGGGGCTGGTGACATGTAGAGCTTTCCCTCGATTCCCCCACAAAACATATCTCAAAGTCAGAAGCAATCGTCCTCAGAGCTCGAGGTGTAGAAAGAGACGGGAGAAGAGCTCTCCGAATGTTCAACTCCAGAACACGACGGTGCCCGGAGACTCAACTCACCATAAACCTTCCACCCTAAACCCCAAACCCTAAACCTTACAGCGGAACGTGCCAGCCTGAGGCGTCCTCCTCATTGGGCGAGGCGTCGGCCTACGGCCGAACTTGCGCTTTAGAAGTTTGGCGTGGGACTGGGATTGCCCTAAAAGCCCTCTGAAAAATGTCCCTCAAGTCAATCTGCTCCCCTTAAATCCCTGAAGTCAATATGCTCCCGTTAAATCCCTGAAGCCAATGTGCTCCCCTTAATCCCAAGTTTCTAAAGCATATCTCCAAGGGCTGCCGAGTTAAGTGAGGCGGCAGCTGAACCAACAGAGCCTTCAAGTCAACAGTCTGATCAAAGCTTGAACCCACTTGGCCCATGGTGAGCTGAGCCCCGAGCTTAAGAACCAATGAGTTGGGATGTTCCCCCCTATACATTCCTTAATAGTGATTACAATAGCGGGTACTCGAATCCCTCTTAAGGACTGTTAGTATAAGGGGGAACATCCCAACCTATGAGCATGCCCGAAACATCGCCGCATTGGCCACGGAAAGCCTCGATGAGGGAAGAAACCAAGTCCAGCGCTTGCAGCTTGACCTGGAAAAAGCTTGGCAAACAAAACTGCTGCCGGGGCGGTCTAATATAGGGGCCTGAGTAATTGGCGTAGGGTTTTGGGTGTTATTATAGTATATTTATCAAGGAACCCCAAGGGAATAATATTAGTAGTTCTTCCGACCCCTAGATTACGTCAGCAGTAAAAGCCCCAAGCTCTTACTAACCTGACTCTGTCGCTTGCAGGAGTACACCTCTGCAGTGGGTGGAGGAGGACAGCGTGCTCTTGAACCAAGATCGAATCGATCAGAGAAGGCGTTGTAACCCAGCTGCAACTCCTTGCCCCCCCCCCAAACACCACCTTATCGGCTTCGGCTAAGCGGTTCTCATGATCTCATGCTGCGTATGACATGCACGATGCTGGTTTCCACCTTTCAGTCTTTCGGTGTATTCCCAACCCCGAATCGCAGAAGAGATGCAAAGAGATGGGGAACCACGTCTTGTACAATTTGTGCAAGCCAAAAGGCCGGCACCTACTTTGCACGATTTGTTCACAAGGGGAAACCCTCAACCCATTTTTGTCTGTAAACCTGAGAGACCAACTGCCAAGAGTGCAGGCAAAGGGGCGGCTTCATTCAGCGCCAGGGAACCCCGGTGCTGAAGGTTCCTTGGATCGGTGTCGGCAGGTTTGAGAGTGAGGCAGGGATGGGTTGGGTCTTAAACCGGGACTCTTTCTTTTTGGGAACAACTGAGCTCTGAAAGTAAGATCATAAGACCCAATACTGTGCTACTGGTACTAGTCCCACCTAGGGTATATTCAGCACGAACACTTTTCGGGCTCATGTGGTCAGATGGTCCCCAAGGTTAGAGGGATGACTGATGGTGCCATGCCTTGGTCCAGGTACGCTCCTGTGGAGGGATTGAGGCCGTTCAGTGGTGCATCGACCACAACATGAACTTTTTGAGTGTCACCGATACTGATGTAAAGAGACTGGACTCCACGAACGAGGGGAGGTGGAACTTGAAACATAAGGTCATAAGGTCATGGCGCCACAGCTTCCTAGTTCTGAAAGTGGCGGCCATCAGGGGGGGGGGGGGTCTCCGGCCTACATCTGGGGGTACATGGGGGGACCCTGATCAAGTTGCAGATGTGTGGTAAGGCATACGCTGAGCTGAAATGCAACCAAGGAGGGTTTTTTTTTTGCCACCCGCCTAGCTGACACTGTGGCCACATTGCAGGGACTAGTTCCGGGAAAAGGTGTGCACTCAAGAAGAAATTGCCTTTAAAGCCAGCATACACATATGCGGGAAGCGATGGGGATCCGGGACAAAACGAGGTGAGGAACCCCCAACTAAATAAGACCATCAAGGGGATGCAGCTAGAACACTACACAAACCCCAGCCCAGTGGACTCCCATCTCTTCCCAGGAGAAAACTCCCAGGTCTCAAAGGACCTCAGGGGGGTGCCTAGCACCTTGGCACATTCACTCTGAAAGCGAAACACTCCAACAAGGGTTTAGGGTTTAGGGTTTAGGGTTTAGGGTTTCGGGTTCAAGACGAAACCCCTAAGTACGACAGGGCTCGGGTTCGAGTGCGCCGCAGCGGAGAGGAGGGCCTCTGCGTTGCTGGCGTATATGGAGCTCCAAGGGCTTAGGGTCTACCTGGACCCCCAAAGCATGTAAAAAAAAAAAAAAACAGCCCAAAACCCTTAGAAGGGCCATTATTTTTCATATTTTGGGGGTTGAGGTCGGGTTCAGGGTAGTTTGGGTTCACCTGGGGGGCGATGTTCTTCTCGAAGAACTTTGGTGCCCCCCCCCCCCCCTCACAGAGAGCTCGAGGTTTTGGATGTTGGGAGAACTGGGTTTCTGCTTTGGCCCCGGAGGATTGTGGGATGCAGGCGTAGGAATTGGGATGCGCGAGGAGAAGTGGAAACATGCGTAAACAGTAGAGCTTTGAGGTTCGTCCGTGGCTCGCCTCAATGCCGGGGAACTAATTGTAACCCTAACCCTAAACCCTTTTGCCCGGGTCACGAAACTCCAGCCTGATGTAGTGGCGGAGGAGCGTGCACCATGTCGGACCACCGTGCTGCGCCTGCAGCTGATGTCTAAAAAGGCTGTCGTCTCAGATATTCCAAAAGTCGTGAACTAAGAAGTAAGGTGCATGTATTTCTTCTTAATTAAGGCAAGAGATCTTAACTAAGAGATGAACACATTCAAGAGCGGTAAGTGAATAGAACCTGTCGCATGCGCACAACAACTTAATTAACCACACAACAACATAATGCCAGCGCAGAGCAACGGTTCCAAGACAGCTTGGCACGAGCATTGGTTTCAAGAATTGTTTCTCGGACAGCTTCTGAGACGACTGGCCGGGAGATCCGAGAACCGATGCAAAGGCGAAGCTCTAGTTTCTTTCTCTACAGATATAGAGACAAACATTTAGGAAACAAAAACCGTCGACAACGCTCAAGGCTTAGGAAGGTTTAGGATGCAGAGTGTACGAGGGTGTCGAAGAATAATATTACTCTAGCTCCGATAAAACAAACTCTCGTCAAATCCATCTCAAAACCTCTGCCATACTTATGTGTTCTCGGACGTTCACGTTGCGCCGGCTGCGAATCACTATTCTCACGATATCCTCCGTTCATCGAAAAAACGACAACCTACCTTATCTCAACATCGCATCCCCTATTTGTAAGCCCTACTTTAAGGCTAACTGAAAGGCGATAACCCCTCATTACTGAAACATCCTTCAATGAAGGGGGTGTACCTCTCTTAGATAAGCGAAGGTATGTGTATGATGAACAATCCTTGATCTACGACTTTTGGAAGACCTGGGCTTCGAGGAGGGTTGATCGGGGTTTGGAGGTTGGTAGGGTCTAAACTTTATTGGGCTTTTTGGCCCGATTCATGCCATGGGATGATGACCCACTTGCTCCAGTAGCCAGCCGGCAAAATCTCATCATTGCTGCTGATTGTTGTACATTGCAGGACCTGCACGGTATTCAATCGCGTCGGCCCGCATCGGCAATCCTTTAGCGAACCGCTCGTCTACATCGCTCGAGGACTGTCTTCTCGATCGCGCAAGGCCCTGATTGAAGGGGAGCCCCTGCCAACACAAAGCACACGCAATGTGGGGGTGTACGAAAGTAGGGGGGCCCCAATATAGACCCTTAAATAGTAGGATCACCTTATAAGAAGGACCCCAATAAGGTACCCCTAATCTCGTAAGCCCCTATGTGGCTCTGTGGCATGTGCCTTTGACGTCCCGGCGCCGGATGATCACCGCCCAGGCAGGGGCGAAGCTGGCGGGCTCGGGCAAGCTCTGCCTTCGCTTTCGAAGGGTTTAGGGTTTCGACTCTCACACTCGCACACGGCCGGAAAGGCATCGGTTGGTAGGTTTAGGGTTTAGGTTTTTTTTTTTGCCACGGGTTTAGGGTTTAGGGTTTATAGGGTTTAGGGAGCACTTGGATCTTCAAGAGTCTCTTCCTTCGTTGCTATGGACCCCAAAAAAGCTAGGAACCGCCCTTAAATAACCTCATCCCCTCCGCCTCTTTTGCAGCCAACCACACCCGAAAGCCTGAGTGCTTACCTGCGGGGGCAAGGCCTAGTCAGTCGTTTACAACTCGGGCACTTCGATCCGGTACTCCTGACGTTTTGCAATCTGGGCCTAAGGAAAGTAACTTGGGATGCTCCCCCTTATACTAACGGCTCCTTAACAGGGATTTTAAGAGGGGGGGCACTATAATCTTACTAGAATCCCTATTCAGGACTGTTAGTATAAGGGGGAACATCCCGAAAAGTAACGGCAGACAGTCCCATGAGCCAAAAACAAAGGTCATCTAAGCGTCCCTTAGAATGCTCAACCCCCAAGTCCTGGCAAGCTGCCCAAAAAGCCCAGTGAAGCACTCGCAGCATGACATTGCATCAAACTCCCGCAATAGCCGCGCGCACGTGGGGCGCACACGCGGGGGCGAGAGCGATGCGAGTTGGTTTTTGGGCTTCTGGGAGTTCTAGGCTCCGAATAACCGAACTTGAACTTGTATACTCGGAAAAAGATTGGAATAAGGGATACTCTGGGTCTCCTGTTCCGGGATTTCAGGATTGGGGCCACAGGATTTAGCGTGTTTGGGCAGGTCTTATAGGGTTTCGGATTGTTTTTGGCTACCGCCTATGCGAATGGTTGGCGTGAGACTTTTGTTGGGGCTCGAAGATTTTCGAAGTCTGCAGGGGTACCTGATATGTGTGTGTGTGGCTTGCGGTAAGAATTTACTTCAGGGCTAAGGCTAAGGAAGCTAAGGGTGGGTCACGGGAATAGGGGCCTGCTATCCCTTGACTCTGTTAGCCTTTCCAGAATATGGCGACGAAGGGAAGGGGTGGTCTTGAGCCGAAAAGGGCCCTTCACGCATCCTCATTTTGGGATGTTCTCCCTTCTACGAACAATCCTTTAATACAGGGATTATGGTAGCACAATACTCCTGAGTAAGGACTGTTAGTTAGTCCATCCGGGAACATCCCAACATCCAATTGTCCAATCATGAACTCCATGATTTTCTGGGCTTTGAGGCCCTGACATGGTTCAAAAGAGGGCGGCATTTAGGATGCAAAGCCTAGAGGGCCTAAGGCGAAGGGGAGCTGCCCAACCGACTGTTTTCGTGAGCCACTTCGCAGCTGGGCGGTTTAGGGTTTATGGCTAGGGTTTAGGGTTTAGGGTTTAGGGTTTAGGGCTAGGGTTTAGGGTCTTGTCTGAGGGGGTCATTTAAGCAAAGCGTGGGGTGAAAGGGGAGTAACTTGAAGGGCAAAGCCACGACAACGAAAGCTAGCCTGGATTGACGCCAACGTGGGTCCCCCATACGCCCGCAGCAGTGAAGTTGGCAGTGTAAGCATGCTTTCATAGAGATCGATATCTGAACCTCAAGAGCTATCCAAAACACACGATTGAGAGACGAAAGACGTGAGAACTTCACATATTGAGCACCATGCGCGAGACCGCCGTGGGGCTCTCCAAAATATGAGAAGATCCTGACACAAGAGTTGCCTGACAGGAAAGTTGCCAGTTTGAAAACGCATTCATGGAGATCGCAAGCTGGACCTCAAGAGCCATGCACAACACCGGTCGAGAGCACACAGATGTGCAAAACACGGGCTTTTGTGGAGCAACCGCGCTCGAACAGACCGCGATCTATAATAATGCTGGGACTGCAACTCACTGGCTCTTGCTTTGCCACAGGTTACAACTCGATCGCCTCGAAACACCACAATGCAAAAAGCACCATCGGTTGCACCAGCGCAGAGCGCCTGTGCTACTGCAGTGGCATTGTCCTATGAGTGTGTAATTTGATCAAACATAGATGATAGCAATTTTGCATGAAGGATGCATGATTTCTGGTTAGAAATAGCGAACTCAAGAGAGGAAGTTTGAATAAGGTTCAATGAGAATGGGAGGGGGCAAATACGGCAAATACAAGAAAAATGCCATCAAGGTCGAAGAGTGGGGTATGAGTGCAGGTGAACAGATGTGTCTAGCTTTTCAAAGGAGCATCAATTGCGATTGTTGCCCTGCACGAGGATGCAAGGAGAAACTCCCAAACAAAGGCTACTTCGGTCACATTGGGATTTCAAACCTCCAAGCATGTCGTCTTCCAACCCCACGTCTTGAAGAGATGCTTTCAAAAACGACAAAACCATAGGAGAACCTTTTGTTGTGTAGTTTCATGCAAGATTGAAAAAAACATCCTGTAGGGTGGTCGGTTTCCTCATCCTAAAAAGGTACCTGGATATTAATCAACTGCTAATAACCACTAGGCGAGCATTAAGCACCACTAAAACCCAATGAAAACTTTAATGGAAAATCGTTCAAACAAAACCTACGTTGTGACCCCACCTCCACACGGTTTTACATCTATCCTTCTCCTCTGCTGTGCCCTCTTCGCAGTGCTTGCGCTTGGCCATTGGTGCAAAAAGGCTGAGAAGAGCTAAGCTGGGAGCGTTGGGATCTGATGGAGATGTGTTGATCCAAAAGTCAAAACCGGTGAAACTTCGCAAAACTGCGTTTTACTTTTTCACCCTGGGCGAGGGAAAGGAACACTAGTAGGTACAAGATGGTACAAGTAGGGTGCAAAAAACAGCCGCTTCTTAGACGCTTTTTGTTGTAGTAGTAGTATCACTTGGGGTTGCAGCATGCAACAGCTATGGGCTATCGAAACTGCTTTGCCTAAGACAGCTTGGCGGGCAAAGTGTAAGGAGCTTGCAGTCGATTGCCTGAGCCACAAACTCGAAATTCCACAGAAACCTGACTCTATGCAAGTAACCAACAAATCACGTCACATGACCTCGCAATGCATTTATCGGTATCTATGTCGGCTGCAGAGGGTGTACCTCAGATTGCTCGTAGGAATCGTTTGGAGACCAAAAGTACAGCATAACAATAAGTAAAACAAGTTAAACTGTCTACTCCAAGCGTGTTGTATCTATCGTCTGTAAAGCGGGAAAGTCAAGCAAACTGTCTGTTGAACCCAAACTCTTACTCAATTGGAAGTGAAGTTGCTCAAAAAACCTTCATCTTTGAAGAGAAGTTGGCGGCGCCAATATCTCGACCCTGTCTTGAGCCTCTCAGACAGCAACAAATCAAGCTACAAAGCTGCCTTTTCAACATCCATGCAAGCTTTCGCCGGGTCAGGCGCGGCATGTCACAAGCAGTCAATCTCCTCTTGGACATATTCGCAGTCGCCACCTTCCGTTGGATCGCCCCATGTGATAACTCGCCCATCGCTGCAAAGAGCACAGAACGCATACTGCGCAGCATGCAACTCCACAACGTGGTGAAGTTCATCTTCGACCAGGCTGCTGTCACCACCCGAATCTTCACGACCCCAGGTACGAACTGTTCCATCCCCAAGTAGGGCAGCGAAAGCTTGTCCTGAGCCACATATCTGCCGGACATCTTTGAGTGGCTCCTTGATCTCCTTGCTTGTGACTACCTTGCCACGTAAGTATGGGCTGCCCCAGACGACAGCCGAACCATCATCCAGAACCGCAGTAAACCCTTCGCCGCAAGCGCCAAGTTTCTGCACATTTTCAAGCTGACGTTGAACAAGACTGCAGTCACCACCTTCTGTTGGTTTGCCCCATGTAAGAACTCTTCCGCTTTCTAGCAAAGCAGCAAAGGCGCGACCTGAGCTGTGAACTTTCTCCACGTCTTTCAGCTGCTCTTGGACTGAGGTGCTATCACCTCCCTCGTCAAGATCACCCCAGGTGATCACCGTCCTGTCATCAAGCATTGCAGCAAAAGCATAGTATCCAGCGACCAGCTCTTTGACATTCCGAAGGTTCTTCTGCACTCCATGGCCTTTGTCATAGTTGGGTAGCATTTTACATTTTTAAGGGTACTTAAACCCAATAAGGAATATAAGTTTAAATTTTTAATACTATCCCAACCATGAACCAGTGGCTGTCGCCACCCATATCGGGATCTCCCCATGTAACAACAGAGCCATCCCGGCGAAGTGCTGCGAAGGCGCCATGGCTTGCAAATATCCTTTCCTAGTCCATGGTTGGGATAATACTAAAAAACTCTAATCTTGGTTCCTTATTGTGTTTAAGTACCCTTATGTAAAGATGTAAAATGGTACCCAACTATGACACAGTTTCAACGTCTCTAAGTCGACTTTGGACCTGACGGCTGTCAGCGCCAAATCGGCTACCTCCCCACGTAGACACGGTTCCATCACGGTGGAGTGTTGCAAAAGCATCGCCTGTGCTATGAATGCTCTGCACATCTGTCAACTGAGCTGGCACTTCAATCCAGGGGCCGCTCTCCTCCTCATGGAAGGTGCCCCATGTGACCACAGACCCATCGCCAAGAAGGGCAGCAAAAACAGTATCTTTGCCTTCAATCTGCCGAATGTTGGTCAATAGATTCTTCACTTCGCTGCTGTCACCACCAGCTACTTCCTTGCCCCAGGTGACAACTCGATCGCCTCCACAACACCATAAAGCAAAGGCACGAGCTGTCGCAGCAGCGCAGAGCGTCTGTGCCACTGCAGTGACATTGTCCTTGGAGTGTGAAACGCCTGGGGGCTCTCCTTTCTTAGATGTTAGCAATTTTGGATGCATGTTGTTCTGTAACCAAAAACTCCGAACTTAGAAGGAGATTGGAAGAGAAGGGGAAGAGAAAAACACAGGAAACTGGCAAAGTAGAAAAGGGTTTCCCTGATGCAAAACAGGTCATGTCTTTATCTCATGCAGAGGTATGTTCAACATGTGCTCCTGGTGTAACGCCACATGTGCGCGTGAACAGCATCCAGCTTGTCAAGCTGGCAATATTTACCAGGAAATGAAAGCACCACGCTGCATCTACATTTGCAAAGTTGAAAAGCTTGGCGGGGTTACCTCTCACCATCAAGTGCGATTGTTTTTTGCACGTAGGATGTAAGGAGAAACACGCAAACAGATGCTACTTCTCTGTCACATTCAGTCTTCCAACCTCCAAGCATCTCCCTCTTCCAACCCCACGTCTTGAAGAGATTGCTGCGGATCGAAAACACGACCATCCGGAGCAACGAGGCGCAAGAAGCCTTGGCCCAAAGACTTCTGGGCAGCAACTTTCAGATCTGCAATCCTCGGCTTTGGCTTTCCGATCACTGTCTGAAAGTGACTAAACAGTTGACAAACAGCCAAAACAAATTAAAAGCCATCAGCTTCACACAAAATGAAGCCTGAACCAAACCAACAGCGCTGAGTTTGACACAAAAAGAACTCCAAACCTCAGAAAGAAAACGTGCGTATCATGAGCAAGACTTGCCAGGCTGATTCGGAGAATCTTGGATGTCAGAGGCACCTCAGTTGTCAAGATCAAAACTAGTTGAACATCAACTCGTGAGTCAGCACTAGCAAACACCCAGCTCAACTCTTCAAAATAGACCAAGCCGTAGGGCGGGAACCAAACCCGTTTTGACCCACTTGCAAGTCTATCTCAAGAAAATGCCACAAATCTTCCGCTGAACGCTTTGGCAAAAAATGCAAGCCCGAAACGAAAAGGCCGGGGCACTGAGACGGTTGTGCTGCGTCCGCTGGGAAGTGAAACCATGACGCTCAGCACGTGTTTCTCCTACAGTGTCTATCAAACACCGGGTAGCTCGTAACCTAAAAGCGTTCAAAAACGATAAAACCTTAAGAACACGTTTGTGTAGTTATATTGAGGACCTGCAAAACCTTTCTAAGAGAAAAACATCCCGTGGGGTGTTCGTTTCCTTCCTCATCCCAAAAAACATATGAATCTCTTTGGTGGTTTTTCACCTACCGAGACGCCTATGGCCTCTAACTTCTTTGCTTCCGACTGATGACTCGATTCGTCTCTTTTCTTGTTGGGTCAACTGTCTTTGAGATGTAAACAGTGCGAGCACTTCCATGCATTCCGCGCAATTCCGCGCTTATATAAGCAGCCACGTTCTACGTTCCCAATTCCTCGCCTTGCTTTATTTGCCAACAAGAACCTTGTGTTTGAGTACAATGAATTGTCAAAACCCCCGTGCTCCAGTGACTATCCGATGCTAGCCTTTATACAGAAAGACATGGCCAACATCACATGAAACGTACCCCGTACATTAGCTCGTAAAACTTGTCAAAGCCACGAAAGAACAGCGAGTAAAAACCATTGAACAACCATTAGGCACCATCTAAAGTCTTGAAAAATTAAAACCAAGAGCTTGACCCACAACCACACAGTTTTAACACCCACCCTTCACCTCCTCCGTGCCCACATCGCAGTGCTGGCGCTTGGCCATTGGCGCAACAGGCTGAGAGCTGATTTAATTAAGGAGTATATACCCTAATTCAGAATACTGATCCTTTGTGTGTTTAGGGTATACTCCTTAATGAAGGGGGTTTTGGAAGATCTGGGAAAGTTGGAGGTCGTTGGGATCTGCCGCCTTGTTGATCCACTGGTGAAGCGTCACAAAGCTTTGCTTTGCTTTTTCGCCGTGGATGTGGGTACAAGTAGGGTGTCTTAAACACTTTTTCTTGTAGCAGTGTCACTTGGGATTGCAACATGCGGCTATAGAAACTGATTTGTCTAAGCCAGCTTGGCGGGCAAAGTGTAAAAAACTTGGAGTAGATTGCCCGAACCGCAAATTCGAAATACCCGGGTTTAGGGTTTAGAGTTTAGGGTTTAGTAACCAACAAATCACGTCACATGACCTCACAAAGCATTCAGATCGGTAGTCAAGAATCGTGGTTTTGTAGGTGTCGGTTTCCTTTTGGGGACCAAAAGGTATAGCAGCAAAAGTATAACAATAATCCTCCAGCTACTAATACAACTTAAACATTCCAGCCCAACACTTCAAGTCGGAAAGTCAAGCAAGCTGACTTAGCTGTCTGTTGAACACACACTCTTGGAAGTGAAGCTATCCACCAAGTACATCCCAACAGAGCTACTGACCATTCAATTCTGACCCCCCCCCCCTCCTTCATTGAACCATTCAATGCTGACCCCCCCCCCCTGTTTGTGGACCGTTCACTACCGATCCCCTGCTTTTCCATCGAAACTATCAATTCATTTACAACTCTGAGGGGTGTGTCCGACTCCCTCGCTAAAGAAAAGTTTTTAAGCGTAGCTACAAGGCGGCTGCTGCAAAAGGTGGGTCACGGGGTTTAGGGCCTGCATGGGCCTGCCATCACTTCTCTGTTTGCCTAGATATGGCGACGAAGGGGCGGTCGGTGGTCTTGAGCCAGAAGGGCCCCTACCACTCCCCCCACTACCCCCCCCACCACCCCTACTACGCCCCGTACTACCCCCCGACTACGCCCCCCACTAACCCTTCTACGAGTTCCCCTTGCACTCGGTGGGCGTCAACCCCCAGCTGTCAGCCTTATACAACCCCATCGCGAAGCCGCTATATTGGACGAGTCTCTGCCTTGAGTCATACTCGAACCCCTAAGGACCCCTAAGAGGTTTCCCCGAATGTGCTCCTCATATGGCCCTGATATTCCCCTAGAGGACTCTTCAAAAAGGGTCCCAAACCCGGAGCAAGGCAAAATCTCATGATTTGAGAGGCACGGGTGCTCCTAAGTCTGGCCCAGCTCCTCTGCGGCCCTTTTTGTCCTGCTGCAAGAGAACTCCCTCGGAACTCCCTTGACTCGCTCACAGAGACGGAGTGAAAAGCCATGCCGATTTGGCGCAGCAGCCTCAGCAGGAGACATCCCCAACTTCTCTTGCCGCGCGCTCTGGGCGCTCACAGAAGCAATGCCGCTGTTAGCTCTCTACTTCTTGCTTTGAGGGTTGTGGCCTTGCTGGGTATGATGCCAGGGGGAAACACCCACAACAAAAAGGAGCAAAAACTCGAAATCCCTCAGTGGGACCCCTTGACAAACACCGGCTCGTGCAGAATCCCCCGGCTGTGCCTGTCAGAGAGTCCCTCGGTCTTGCCCTCCACGTCCTGGTCCTCCAGTCTGGGGCACTCTGGTGCCCAGGACGGCTCGGAGGAAAAAGGGGTGCACAGAAATCACTACTATAGGGGCCTGAAGAACGAGAATAGGGTCTTGGGGGGTTGTTACACATTTACAGAGGGACAATAAGGGAATGATCCCTTCCCCCTTTTATTAAAACGCCCCCCTAATTATAAACACACTTTCCGGAAAATCCTGCCGAAACCGACCCCGCCTTTTAAACCCTATCCCGAATACGGGGGGGGGGGGGGTTCAGGGCTCCCAAAATCCGCAAGCCAACCAACATCCTCAAGCTCCCTTCCCTCCCTTCCCAGCCTAGACCCTAAACCCTTTGGACCCCAAACATGACTTTTGGATAAAAAACCTCCCCCTAACAATGAAAACACATTTCGAGTTTCTATTGGGGGGGGGGGGGGTTAATATTAGGGGGAATAAGGGATTACTATTGGTTATTCCGACCCCTGTACTAAGCTTTTGGAACCCGCAGTGATTCTGACAATCCCTAAACGGGAACGAGGGAAGCCTAGGAATCCTCTGGCTCTGCATGCACCTGAGGCTGTAACATGCAAGCCTTACGAAAATCACAAAGACTTGACTGCAATATGTAGGACAGAAGTGAAAGTATCGCACCCTGCACCCAGCAACACAGAAACCGATCACCCCGAGATCGCGCACGTCACGCCTACTGTTTGCTTAAGAACCCCAAAAACCCCCCAAAAAAACTAACAATCCTTATATTACCCTTATAAGAATATCTAAACAAAACAATACTCCCTATATGACCCTTGTAAGGAAGAATATTTCTTACACACTTTTTTGCCCTAAACCCTGAACCCTAAACCCTGCGGTTCTTATAAGCAATTGGTAGATGCGGCCTTCAGGCGCAGGACGGAGAGCTCCTCCTCGAGTCGCCGTGCTCCGGCCTCGGGCGGTGGAAAAAGTTCGGGCAGTTGGCAATTTTTTCCCTCGGGTTTAGGGTTGAGGGTTTTTTTTCGCTCCCGCATAGCTGGCCGAACCGCAAGGCAGGGTTACGTCGATGACATGTCCAGTTGGAAAAAGGGGGATCCACTACAGGACCTGTAGAATTGCATGCTATTCCCTTGCTCAGGAAAACCACATCACCAAACCACTCAAAAAACCCCGAAACACCGAAACCCAACATTACCGGGAATAGCCGATAATGTTGGGTTTCGGTGTTTCGGGGTTTTTTGAGGGGTTTAAGGTTTAGGATTTAGGTTTCCAACTCTTTTTGGCTCTTTTGCAAGAATATCAGGCTTAAGAAAGGTTTGTGGGCTTTTGAGGAAACTGTTGGCTCATCTCGGGACGTTTAGGCCCCGGCTGTCTGGCGAGCCGTTTGGAGGACCTGGACGTGGCTCAGTGCAGAGAACCAGGGCCGTAGCTCCATGGCCCAGGATTGAGGGATTTGTTGGTTTGTTTGCCCCAGTGTTAGGTGTTTAAATCATGCCTGCCTTCCAGTAAGCTCTGCTAGTCTTACTGCCACGTAGACGGGTTGGGTTCCGATAGAATTTGCCAAATATGCCGCATCCCTTCTCAACACTGGTAGCTTCCCCAGTCCCCAGAGTGCATTCTACAAACTAGGGTTCTGAGAAAAACAGGGACTTTTTCACGGGATCTGGCGGTTGAAAGAAATCATAAACGTCTCTGACCACTTGTTTGTCTTGGGCTTTAGGTGTAAGCGAGTAAGCGGACGGTTGCATGCGGTGGGACGTGCAAGAAGCCTTGCCCAAGGCGCCGATCCCTCCCAGCTTCTCAGGGGGCTCCGCAGACATCGCCGCTGGGCTTTTTCCCTTGACCAGCACGCTTGTCCACAGATTCCTCTACGAATGCTGGGTGCATGTATGGCACCTTTCTGTTCCGAGTGCTCACTCAACAGTTCCATCCATCCCCCCCGCCCCCCCCACCAAACGCAGGCCAAATGACGAGATGCCTCGGACTGAGCAGGTGTATGCCAAAGCTGCGACCAACACCCGCCCGGACTGAGTGGAAAGTAAATACATAACATGCATACACATATGCACAGATACATATACATTGGTATACTGCCGTTATTGTGATAATATATGTGTGTATGCACAGATAATTACGAGTACAAATCTAAAGAATACTCATGTATAGTTATGTGTATGTATGTATGTCTGTATGTATTGACGTTCATGCCGTCGCCGTCCAACCCGCCCCCCCCCCTGCCCCCCCCCCCCCCCCCCACCCCACGCACGTCCACTACTGTACCAGTGGTGGCTTCTGGGCAAAATACAGGGTTTTGTGAAGCTTTTTCGCCCGGCCCTACACAGCTCAGAGGCCCTCAATGGTGTGCCTCCATGGCAGCACTGATGGTTTCCTGGTCCGGCCGGAGACGGACCGTTCGGACCTGTCGTGTGGTCTTGCGGCTGGTCCACAACCCTACAACCAGGCCAACACCAAACCTGCAAGGAAGGGCCCCCTTACTATACGAACTGTACTTAAGGGACTTATAACCTAATTTAGGATCCTTATAACCCAATTTAGGGTCCTTATAACTCTACTTATAACTAGGGGGCCCCTCCTTGTGAAGCTGAGGTGACAGTTGAGCGAGCAACTGGCGCCCCAACACAGCATCCCTTCGCCCTCACGGGAAAAACCCATGATATCATGGAATCTGCAGATCTTTCACAGAGTGCGAGGCCTCATCGATCATGTCGAGCGCTTTGCTCCAGTAGGTATCCTCACAAACAACCCCCCCCCCCCACCCACCCACCCCCTCACAAAAAAAGAAATACAAACTGAACAGCTAGGACCACGACTTGGGTAGAAGTAAATATGCAAACTTGAAAAACAGAACATGTAAGAATGACTATTGCATTTACAAAATTACAAGCACAATGTTCTTTTTGCAGACATGCCATCCTTCTTAGTGCTGTAAGGGAACGAAATCCTGGCCTTTTGGGGTTCCAAAAGGGGTCTACTGCACCCAAGCTGCCTCAGAAGGGGAACCTGTAACCCCAATTACCTACAGTCGCATGGGTTATACCGGTATACCCATTAATTGAGGGGTAGTTACTACCAAACTGTAGGTATTTGGGGTTACAGGCAGGAACCACCTAATGCCGAGGAGCACTCGCCCCCTGAACTTTGCACTTGTCTGGAAGGGACTTCGTGTTGCAAATGGGGATTCAGAAACGGCGCTGCCCTGGGTGCTCCACCAAACTATCCGAATCTAAACTCACAACTTTGCGTAAAAAAAACATCTAAAGCCGTTGTAGGGCGTGACGCCCAACCTTGGTGATAGGAGCATACACTAGGGAATATGATCCCAACGTTAGGATTCCCAGGAACACAGCACATGAAAACCAAAGCGCAGAAAACCTGGGCCCTGACTTCCAAAATGCGTAATGAACGTCGCGGTCCTCTTCGAGGGTCTTGATGGCCTCGCGATAGGTTGCGATGTCCTCGGCAATGGAACCATGGGTCAGAAAAAACTCAGATAAGCCTCTCGACTCTCATGCTGGCACATGAGGCGTGCATGTCTAAACATCCCGGGTTTGTCCGATAGACCTAGGGGAGCATCATGACAGTGCTTCGTGCGACGCGTCCAATAAAAACCGTGGTCTCGATAGACCTAAAGAGAAGCTTCGACAGCACTTCGAGCGACATGGAAAGAAACCTTGTTTTGCATCCAGGAGGCCAGGAAAGAAAACTAAGCCCTAAAACCCTGACAAACTGAAAGCCCTAAACCCTAAACCCTAAACCCCAAAAGCCCTAAGCCTGTAAGAGAACCCAAGATTAGGTGTCTGGTGCTCTCAGGCAGGCACAGCCTCCAAACGCGAGGCCTCCAAGGGTTAGACAGAGTTCCGAGCTGCTCTTCTCGGGTTTTAAGTGGGTGTTAAACAGGAATTTATAGGGTTTATAGGGGGTATATAGGGTTTTTAATTGGGTTTTAGGGCTTTGGGTTTAGGATGGGTTTATAAGCAGGGTTTGATTAGGATTTTTGGGGGGTGCTAGCGCTTATAGGGTTTAAGTTGATTTCAGGGTTTTAGGGGCTTAAGTAGGTTCTATAGGGTTTTTGGGGTTTCAGATTTAAGGTGTGGCTTGATGGAACCAAGCCGGCCGAAAGCCTGATATGAAAGTCTACAGACCCTCTTTGAGGGGCGCCCCCTCCCGTCACATCTCAGCAAGAGCTTCTGGTTCGGTAGATTTCAGGATGGTCTGGTCTCCAGTCCTTAGTCCTTGCGAGCTTCGGGATTTGAAGGTTCCGGGTCTCGAGGGCTCCTCGGGCTTGTAGGCGTCATGCGCGAGCGCGCGTGCTCGCAGGCGCCACTAAACCCTAAACCCTAAACCCTAAACCCTAAACCCTGAACCCTGAACCCTGAACCCTGAACCCTGAACCCTGAACCCTAAACCCTAAACCCTACATAGAATCTCTGGGTCCAGGAAGTGAGCATCTGCGAAGATTTCTCGGTGCAGGTGGGAGAGCATGGAGTCTTGGAAGCCATGCTGTGGGCTCGCTCGGAGGCAAGCTCTGCACCAGGAAGATCCCCAAACCCTAAACCCTAAACCCTAAACCCTAAACCCTAAACAGCGCAAGTAAGGACGGGCCTGCATCTCTTCGAGGATGCCCAGGGACAGCCTCCCAGCATCTTACACAGGAGCCGGGATTCTTGGTCGCCTTCCCTCCTGAACCCTCAACCCTCAACCCTCAACCCTCAACCCTCAACCCTAAGCCCTAAGCCCTGAACCCTGAACCCTGAACCCTAAACCCTAAACCCTAAACCCTAGACTGGTTCTCAAACTATCCCCAGGATTCCCCAGAATGTTTCTGGAGTTTTTGCAGATCAACCTAAGGGTTTAGGGTTTAGGGTTTAGGGTTCAGGCGCCCGAATCAACCGGAAGGCGAAGCCCAGAACCCTGGTTTCCACAACGCCCAAAAGGAATCGAAAACCATAATGATGCCAACAACAAGTCTGACACTTCTAGGATGGGAGATTAGGCCCTAAAATTCCCCATAATGAACCCTGTAAAGGGAGTCTTAAGGGATTATAGGGAATAATAGGGCCTTTTAAGGGATTATAGGGTATAATAGGGTATAATAGGGCCTTTTAAGGGATTAATAGGGTATAATCGCCCATCCCGGTTTGTAGGACAAAGCAGAAACACCACTGAAGACCTGCTACGCCACACGCATGTATTTGAGCATACCATGGGATAAGCCGCAAGTTGAACTGCTGCAGGTAGGACGGGATGGGATGGGACGGGACGGGAAGCAGCTGGCTGCTTGTCCCCTCTTTCGGTGCCTCCAGCGTCCGTCCGCCTGCAACACGGACACCACGGCGGTGAAGGTGGGCCTGCATCCAAGGGGAGATTCGAGTGCAGGGGACTGCTGGGGCCCAGCAAGTTTTGTAACGAGTGCCTCTGCTATAGGTCAAGCCAAAGATTTACCTCACTCACTGCGAGAGAGGGCACCCCCAGGCCGAAGACCCCTACCTTTGACCCCAATCCTTTTGGGGGCCGGCTTATTACTTTAAGCCTTGAGCAGAATTTGGTTTGGAGGGTTCGTCCGCCCTAAACCCTAAACCCTAAACCCTAATTAAACCCTAAACCCTAAACGGCGGAGGCTGGAATGAGACGAGGGGAGGGCCACGTGCCATCAGACCTTTAGCGAGGCCATCAAGATCCCGAGCCTCGCCCTTGCGCGCTCTTTCTTGGTAGCCCAGTAACCATCTTATAAATCAGGGCACCCTTTTTTGGGTTGGTTATTCTATAAGGGAAGCCAGAACCCGAAAAAAGGGTAAAGGGTACCACTGGGCTACCAAGCAACACCCTAAACCCTAAACCCTAAACCCTAAACCCTAAACCCTAAACCCTAAACCCTAAACCCTAAATTTCGCTTGCAAGGGTCTTTTCTCTCGCTGGACGCTGAAACGCGCGCGGCGCTGGGTCACGAGGCGCCCTCTTCCCGCGCTGTGCCAATGCGGAAGTTGATGAAGGCCAGGATCTGCTGTGCCCCAAGGGTTTAGGGTTTAGGGTTTAGGGTTTAGGGTTTAGGGTTTAGGGTTTAGGGTTTAGGGTTTAGGGTTTAGGGTTTAGGGTTAGGTGGTTTGGGCTTCAAGGTCTGCACTCGAGATTCGGGCTCTTGGGCTTGAATCCGAGATGGTGACATGAACAGCAACAGGAAACTCAATGTTGCCCCAGTGCTGCAGGGTTTAGGGTTTAGGGCTTAGGGTTTAGGGTTGAGGGTTTAGGGTTAGGTGGTTGGTGCTGCTGAGATTCATTTAGTGCCCATAGCCCTGGTTCCCTAGTGGCCCTAGTTTCCTAACCCTCCAGAAGGGCCAGGAGCTTAGATGGACGAGGTGGTATTCTGAACACGTCAGTATGATGAAGGCAGACGGCTCGCCCTGCGCAGCCGCCTGAAGCCATAAGCCCTAAACCATGCAACGCCGCCGCATACAGGAAGCGCCGAAGCCGCGCTAGCAACTCATGCATCACCCGAATGACGATTCAGGGTCTGCGTGTATGTTTCTAACTACAGAAAGAAAATATAACTAAATATATAAATCTATACATATACATATACATATACAAATACATATACATATACACATATACACATACACACATACATAGTACTCACATAAACGGCTCATCTGTCTACATCTGTCTATCTGTCTGCCTCCCTTTTGGAGGTTCACCAGTCGACGCAACTTCGACGAGGCTTTACGGGTCGTGGGGGTTTTGAGTTTCCTGCATACATGAAGGGGCAGGTCCTGCAATACTGGCCAGATCTGCATGCCATAGGTAGGCCGGCAGCTTCACAAACACTTGCTTGTTTCAGCCAGGGCTGTCCTTCCCAAAATGGCAGGAACGACCCCTAGTCCCTTTTGCTCTCTTATGAGGCTATCGCTATAAACCGCTCCGGAGTTGGCACTGGGCTCTGTCCATGAAGAAACCGGTATTGCACAGAGCTTCCCGGAATCTTTGCCTGGGATGTGAGCGATGAAGCCCCCTACTAACCCTCTGATCGAGCTCAGGAGGCTTAACTGGCTGTCAGAGCCGAACACCAGGTGCGAAGATGCGGAGCTTCTGCAGTGCCGGCAATGCTGGCCCGTCCCCGACCCTCCCTACGCTGCTCCCACACCCCCAGGCCCATTCCGCTACACATCCCCTGACACTCTTGAGCTGCAGTTCCCGCGGAGAACAGTCCCTGGCTGAAGCAAAGCTTCACGGAGGCAGGTAGCTCGGGTGACCCAGCCCCCAGCACCCCTTGCAAAGCAAACTGGAGCGGGAGTTTAGGGTGTATTTGGCCCCAGCTGAGAGAAGGTTGAGGGGTCGAACGTGCTCAGGATATCGTCATGATAGCAAACCCTAACAACGCCCAGGCTTCTCGTAACCCTAAGAACCCTAAGAACCCTAAACCCCAAAGTGAAGCCTTCTTGACTCGTCGGGCCGCTGAGGGAGGCCCCCCGAGCGTCTCACACCTCCGAGTGCCCCTCAGTTGAAAAGACTTCAGCGCCACGCTGCGACTGCAGGGTATACCTGCGACTCTCTTTGTTCTACAGTTTAGGGTTTAGGGTTGAATTTGCAGGTATAACCCATCATAGCCCATCAAACTGTAGGTAGAGAGGGGCCCAGGTCTAGGGCCGCACTATGGAGCCGCACGCACTGCATCCTCAGTTCACAAGCGCCCCGGAACCCCAACGCTGAAGCGTAGAGACCCGAGCCCTCGCCCCCGCCGTACGAATTTGCAAAGCCAAGCTCCTTGAGCCCTTGACCTTCGAACTGGCTTAGACGAAGCAGCTTGATGGCGGGTGAGGGCTTGCAAGTTCTATTGGGTCCTTCGAGCTTCGGGGTGCACGGCGGAGACTCCTCAACCCATTTCAGACAAGGCAGTTCTGCGTTGGCTGCATTGAAGGCTTGCTAGCTCGTTGCGGCCGAGGAGCAACCACTGGGGCCAAATGCTCATCAGTCGTCATGCTTATGCTTTCCTTTCTTTCCCTGTCGCTGGGCAGCGGCAAAACAGGCAAGGTGTGCAAACAACCAACCAGCGACGCAGCGCGGAAATCAAGCCAGGTCCTTTCATACCCAGGCACCCCTCAACCTAATTCGGGGCTCGGGCCTCAGTCCCCTATTATATAACCCCTAGATACATACCCTGTATAAGTCCCTTTGTACCGAAATACCCCCTAAGTCCTAAGTAACCCCTAAGGTCCCTGATAGGGCTGCTTTGCTGGGGCCTTTACCAGTCAAGGGTGCTCAGAAGAGACTTTGTGCACCAGGCATCGGGAGCTTTTGGACCTAAAAACCCTATTTGACCTCAAGCCCTGAACCCGATAGAAGAGCCTCAAAACCCCACCATAAGGCCTATCAACCCTAGATTCCCTGATCGCCCAACCCTATTCAAACACTACTTATAGGCCCTGAACCCTCCAAGCAAACCCTACACCCTAAACCCTAAGTCAGGGCCCCCAGAGCCACCAAACCCTAAACCCTATAAACCCTAAATCTAAACCCCTAAGTAGGGGCCCCAGAGCCACCGCCCGGAGCTATCCGGGGCCTTCTTGCCTTTGCCCTTTCCTTTGCCCTTGTCTTTGCCTTTGTCTTTGCCTTTGGGCTTCGGGTTCTCCCAAGCTTCCTTGAGCTTCCTGTGGCATTTGGGGCACGCGGGGTGTTCTCAATGCGCATGGAAGCCCAAGCCATGTTTGCTCCAGGAACCTTAAACTCTAAACCTTAAACTTGTAAACCCTAACAAGTATTCCTAAGTCCCGAACCGCTTCTTACCGTCTGCTCCCCCGTGATGCAGCTCTCAGAGACAGAGAGAGACAGAGAGAGAGAAACAGAGAGAGAGAGACACAGAGAGAGAGACAGAGAGAGAGAGAGAGAGAGCGAGATCCGAAGCCTTTCAACCCTCTACCCTTCAGCCTTGGAGCGGGACCCTAAGCTTGTACTAGACTCCCCTTAGAACCTTAATCCAAATAGCATCTTTCAATATCCCTTGGGCTTTATATAAATAAACATAAACTAAAATATTACTGAGGGGCTATAGTTAAGACACTCGGCCCAAACCCTCACCGTGTCAATGGTTGGTGGGTCGAGGAGTTCGCAGGCTCAGAACGCTGGGTGGAGATCTTCAGACCTGAGATGTCCCTAAACCCTAAACCCTAAACAGCTGCTCTCCTGTTCGTCTCCTCCCAGTAGGCTTCCTCGGCCTGTCACGGCAGATGAGTTTTCAGAGGCGGCGCCCTGAAAGCGCCTCACAACCAAATTTCGTGACACACACACACACACAATATTTTCAACTTCTACGATGCCGAGACTTTGCGTTTTCATGATTGGTGCCATTAAATGAAGCATGCACCCAGCTGTCATTGGGGTTTAGGGTTTGGGCCTTCATTCACTCGGTTCAAGTTGCCAGTTTTGAGGCCACCCAGATCGACCGCAAGCCTTACGGATGATCTTTGGCCACGTGAGGGCAGGTGCATTTTGAGGCTGATCCCGAAGCTCTTTGCTCCGATTCAAGCTTCCCAAACCTTCGTTTTGATGAGGAATTTGGATAAAGCCTATATAGGGCCTACGCCTACGCGTGTCATTTGGTCAGTCTGAGGGGCGGGATGGATCACTTGCCCCGCGCGCCTCGCCGGCTAACAGGGCCACCTCCACAATTGCTCCCTGCACCTGTGGCATGCGCAGAACGTCACCCAGCTACCAACGAGCAAAAGCAACTATTGGTTTTACATGGCACGTTCTGCAGGCCATATGCTGTGCTTCACTTCGTTTAGAAGCCTTCGCCCTGAAGCCCAAGTCCGGAACTCTGGTCATTTGAAGCTTGCATGTTTCATGCCATGGTCGCTGCGGCTCCCTTTCGCAATTCATGGCTGTGTGCTACAGGCATTAACGGTGAACGACGCTTGTCTGAGCTGCCGAAATCTGACCGTATGTTTGGAAAGTCTCTGGACGCCTGTTTAAGTTAGCTTCATCTTCTGGGGAGGGTCTGGAGGGATGGGAAGGGCAGGAAGGGTGGGAGGAGGAACCAGGTCATATCCGAGAAAACAAACGCCCGCCGACGCAATCAGTGAAGAGCGCCCTCTTGTTGGCAAACACGCCCTCTTTGAAGTCACATGGCCACTTCTCAAATGATGTGGTCCCTCTTGGGGTCCTTATTATGAGGCGGCCCCTCCTATTTAGCCCACAAGGGACCTTAATTTAGAGAACTGAACCACATGTCAGCTAGTCACCCTAAACCCTAAACCCTTTTGCACAGGCTTGTCTCAGCGCGCCTGGTCGACCCTAAACCCTAAACCCTAAGCCCTAAACCCTTTTTGAGCAACGGACTTTGGAGGCTGCCGGCAAACATGCAACTTCTTAGAAGTCACATCACGCAAAACATCACGCAAACTGTTCTATGCACCCATGTCACCATGAGGAAGCACGCGTGAATTAAGGAAAGAAATCTGCAAGGCCGTGAGTATATCGAATAGTAGAATGCGCTGAAACTGTTGCCACATACGACTAGCCAAGTGATGCAAAAACAAGAGCAAACTGTCCGCCAGCTCTTCGCCCAAATGCAGCTGCATGACCAGGGGAGCAGAAAGCATGCAGACGTGCTGAAGTGTAGTCGCCCAGGAGTTACAGGCATCCGAACCCTCAACCACAGCGAGATTCATCCAGCCCTCTTCGACAGACAACCAGTGGAGACAAAATCCCTCAGGGAGAGGCTGCACATACACCAACTGTAACCATGAAGGACAAAGACTGTAGAGCTTGCGAAGACAGGGCCAAGGATTGCTGGTACCGATCTTGGGACAGTAAGCATACCACTCAAGGACCTGGGGAGCCTTTGCAGCCCACCAGTCTCTGTCAGCAGCTCTCACAGCAAGAGCCTCATCAGTAGGAAGGCTCGATCCACCAACCAACCCACCTAAGACTAGAGGACCACGGAGCTCCTTGCTGCTGTTCGCCCTGACAGCGAAAGAAGGACAAACGCGCAGGGTGCGAAGCATGCATTCGAAGAACATGCCCAAAATAGTTCCACTTGCGCATGAGCCAGGATTCAGCCCGCCGCCATCTGCGGTCAGTCAAGACAACTGACTGCACCGCACGACGGCGCAATCGAAGCAAAGCGAATGCCAGTGATTGTGGAGCAGCATCTGGGATGTAGAGGTTGAGTGCGTTGAGTGTATAAGTGCTTTGCCAGATGTCAACCTGTCGTACGTACTGCACTAGGGGGTAGAGCAAAGGGGCCAACCACAACCAAGAGAACCCTAAACCCTAAACCCTAAACCCTAAACCCTAAACCCTTCAGCCCTCGAGAAGAATAGAACCGGTGCCTCAGCTTCTGCCAGGCCCTGGAGCGCTGCCGCGGCACCCTCCGCGGGTTCGTGCTGGGCTATCCCTAAACCACCCTAAACCCTAAACCCTAAACCTAAACCCTAAACCCTAAACCCCTAAACCCCAAACCCTAAACCCTAAACCCTAAACCCTAAACCCTAAACCCTAAACCCTAAACCCTAACCCTAAACCCTGAATCCCTAAGGGTCCATGTACCCACAGAGTAGATACTTGGGCCCTAAAGCGACTACATGGGAACCCCTTGAAGGCCCAAGCATATACCATCTACGTACATGGACCCTTTTGGGTATGTGCCAAGTTTGGCAGCTTTTTGTGTTTGCGCAGCGCAGAAAGGTGCGTGGGACTTGGGGGAAACTTGCCCCTTGACTTGGGGGAGTACGGGCTTCGGCTTTGGGGTCCTACGAATTGCTCAAGAAACCCGGAAAAAAACACAAAAGACTCTTCCTTATGAAGGAAAAGGCTCTTCCTTATTAAGGGAAATGTAGGGAATTTTTGTTTTTAAAATTCTTTTGGGGTTCTTAAGCAAATAGTAGAGAAGGCTTAGGATGGCTACGTTTCCCGGCTTTGAGCATGGGCTTCTGGCGCGTGCTGCCTCTGGATCCGCGAAGCGGCAGCGAGCCGACATGGGTCCTTCATGTGTGGGCTCTGAAAAGGGTTTAGGGTTTATAGGGTTTAGGGTTTAGGGTTTAGGGTTGAGGGTTTAGGGTTTAGGGTTTAGGGTTTAGGGTTTAGGGTTTAGGGTTTAGGGTTTAGGGTTTAGGGTGACCTTGAAGCCCAGCTTGGCACCGGAAGTCAATCCGACCCGGGTCGAGATCAGGGACTTCTATATACTTAATACTCTATTTGATATCATCTAGATAATGTATTGTATGTGATCTTGTAATCCTTTCATACATCAGACAGACCCTAAACCCTAAACCCTAAACCCTAAACCCTAAACCCTAAACCCTAAACCCTAAACCCTAAACATCCCTAAACCCTAAACCCTAAACCCTAAAGCCTAAAGCCTAAAGCCTAAACCCTAAAGCCTAAAGCCTAAAGCCTAAAGCCTAAAGCCTAAAGCCTAACGCCTAACGCCTAACGCCTACAGCCCAAACCCAGACAAAGCTCTCGGAGCCCCGAAGCCAAGCTAAGGCTCCCGGCGTTCTTCCTCTTCCTCTTCGTCGCCCTCCTCCCCGCTGCCAAGGGGGGAGCGAACGCACACTGTTTAGGGTTGGTAGGGGTGATAACCGGGTTTATACAAGGTTTATGGGGTTTACTCGGGTTTATAATGGAGTAGTTTAGGGTTTATAATCGGGTTTAGGTTTAGGGTGGCTGCTTTCATGCTTCTTTGGGTTGAGGGAATTCAGGGAGGTGCCATGGCAATGGGGCCAGGGTGCACACATGGAACAGACTCCAGCCGATGCCGGGATGACTTCAGAGTCGGTGGGGTCACCAACCTCTGAACCCCCCAAAACACCAGCCCTCATACCGAAGCGGCGAAAACCCTCAACCCCCGAAGCGCAGAGCGAAGTCCCCTGAAGACCCCCATGCACGCATTCCCACCCAGCAACACTGGGCTACCAAGGTAGGAGCTTTCAGATCTTTTCTGGGTCCGCCTGCTCCTCCTCTTCTGCTCCCTCCTGCGGGCTGAGCAGGATTACTTGCGAGTGGTGGGGGCCGCCAACCCCCAAACCACACTACTTCATACCGTTTCTTGGTGTTTTGGGCTCCTGCTTTGGCTTGGGCTTGGGTTTATGGTTGAAGGAATTCGGCAAAGGGTCGGTACTAAGGTGTAGTGCTCACACAAGACTTGCGAACTCTAAACCCCAACCCCCACCCCGCCAACGGAAACAGCGTTAGAATCAGGATCAGCACTGTACACGCATGTACATGCCCTAGCGGTTCTAACGTCGACCCTAGCGGAGTCTCTAACTGCAAGTTAGATTGCGGGGTTTGGCTCGCGCGACTTGGAGCTGCTGCTGCTGCTGCTGCTGCTGCTGCTGCTGCTGCTGCTGCTGCTGCTGCCGTAGCCGAACTCCTCCAACATCTCCGACTAATTCAGCTCCAATGCGGGCTGCTGGCCCAATTCTACTCTACTTTAGGATCGCCTTGTTCCAAGACTTCCTGGGGTCAAGAGGGATGAAGTCTCAAGAGGAGGTAGAGGAGGAGAATTCGCATTTGCAGCTTCGGGCTTAAAGGGCAAAGCTTGGGGCCTGTCATGTCAGACTGCACCCCCAATTCCAGGAGGGGCCCGGGGGGTTTCGACAGATGGACGTTTCATATGGGGAGGTGGTGTGAACGAGGGCCAGAAGGGACTACACGCCTGTTTTTCCGGCAAGCCGACAACGTCAGGTTGGTCTGCACTGCCTTCTCCGCAACCTAGGGCTGTCGCTACTGTAAGTTCCTGGGCTCTAATTCCATACATTTAAAACCCTAAACCCTACACCCTACACCCTAAACCCTAAACCCCCAATTAGTAGGTGTAACCCACAAAACTGGAGGTAAAGAGGGTCCTTGTAATCGATCTTTCGCGAGGATTGAGGGTTTTTCGGCTGGGTCTAAGCTCTCAAAGATCCAACGAGCTTTGCTTAGGGTTTAGGGTTTAGGGTTTAGGGTTTCGGGTTTAGGGTGTCGGGTTTAGGGTTTGGGGTTTAGTTGCTACAAAAACCTCCTCAATGTTTTCACAGAGAACCGCTCCTAGTGGAAGGGAGAACCCCGTGTAGTGATGAGTAAGGCTAAGCAAATGGCACTCTTACCGCACAGCCAAATGGTTTAGGGTTTAGGGCCTTTAGGGTTTAGGGAATCAAACTTACGAACCCCCGAAAACCCCAGCGCGACAGCATGGCTCCCTCAGCCCCATGTCCTTCGCTTCGGAACATCTGACCGTGAGCCAATCTCCCAGGGACAGGTTCCCCAGGAAAGCTCTTTGAAGGTCCAGGAATACTGGCACCGACGCTTCGCGTCTGCCAGCCAATGGCATGCACTCAGCGCGCTAGCCATCCGACCGAAGCCCTGTAATCCCTGTTCTCTGATGGCGTTGGCCTTCCGAGATTTCTGCTACAGCTTCCATTATACTTCTTGCCACGCGTTTTTTTCCGAAATGACTGTGGTAGCGGAAAGGCTTCGCCCTGAGAGCCCATATGTGGTTACCATTGTGATTGCGTCTGCGTCAGCATTCCGAGAAAGCATCGCGCTTTCTGACACCTGGTCGAGGCCAAGAAGTGCGGACTGCTGAAGGGCCTTTGAACGCACCGACTCAGCAAACATGCAGATAAGAAAAACTAAACCCAAGGTGGCACACGTAGCATAACTCGGATCATGATGGGCAAGTAAACATGTATAAAGCACGCGCACACACACACACACACACACACTCTCTACTCCCAAGCCACGCAGATGCTGCAAAATGAACTCTGAGGAAGCCGCCGCGCACTCAAAGAGCTCCATGCTCGCTCCTCCGTTGACTAAATAGGGGTACCCATTTTGGGGGTCATTTTACGATTTGAGGAAAAAAAGGGGACCCCTATGTTGGGAAATACCCATTTCCCAAAATAGTGGTCCCCTTTTAAATGTCCCAAATAGAATCGAATCCTTTTAAAGTGTGAGACGCTGCTTCCCTATTGAAAAGGTCGGGCAGGGGTTAGGTTTAGGGTTTAGAGGTCTGTCAACACGCCTAACCCCAGCAAACGTCGACTTACACAAATCCCAACCTCTACAGTCCCTTTCATTGCAACCCCTAAGCCCTGAGCGCTAAACCCTATAGCCCTATAACCCTAAACCCTATAACCCTATAACTCTATAAATAGGGTTATAACCCTATATCCCTATATCCCTATAACCCTGTAACCCTATAACCCTCTAACCCTATACCCCTAAACCCTAAACCCTAAACTTCTTCTCGCGTGCTCGGGAACAGTTGCCCGAGGTCCTGGACGTCGCCCAGCTCGGCACACAGGCCGCGGAGATCCTGGAGGCGCGTTGGCTGCCATGCCCTTTGGAGATCGGACCCTATGTACCCTATAAACCCTAAACCCTAAACCCTAAACCCTAAACCCTAGACCCTAAACCCTAAACCCTAAACCCTGAACCCTAAACCCTCGAGGGCTGAGGGCGTAGATGAAGCTTGCACCAGGCCTACGAAGGCAGGCCCGCGGTTACCAGAGATGAGGCTCTACTTGGGGAGAGCTGCAAGCACAGGCCCAACGCGTCTGGGCTTACCTCCGCAGAAAGTCCCATACCCTAGACCCTAGACCCTAGACCCTAAACCCTAAACCCTAAACCCTAAACCCTAAACCCTAAACCCTAAACCCTAAACCAAACTCAGAACTTCAGCCTCCGCTGCGGCTATCTCCTCGCCATGGGCAGACAGGAAGAGCGAGAGGTAGGCCTGGACCTGGCGATGGCTCCAGGATCAAATTGGGGATCCGTTCCGTGGGCTGAACGTCTGCTGGCCACAATCTGGGGATGCTGTATGAACCCTGGGCACCGACTATGGCGTTAAGGCCTGGATAGTTAATAGGCTTAGGTATTCGTTCTCACTAGAGGTGCGAAAGCGAAACCTGGATGCTCATGCCTGCGACAGTGTGCAGGCACCCTGAACTCGAACCCGAACCCAGCTCCCACCGTTCCGGCAATGCTCCAGCGCCGGCCTCATCCGCAAAGTGCGACTTTGCCATGTGGTGCCGGAAGAACTCCAGACCTGAAGCAGACGCAAAAGTGTCACAGGGGTGCGCTGCACAAGCCTTGGGAGTCGGAGATGCTGAGCACACAGAACTTCGTGATTCTGGGCGTTTCCACATGTTCACACCCTTGTCCGCAGGCTCATGACAAGCTGGGCAAAGCGCGTGCTCCGCGCAACTAATTCCCACTGCTGTTTGAGCACGGAACCGAAGCCACTAACCTAAACCCTAAACCCTAAACCCTAAACCCTAAACCCTAAACCCCAAACCCCAAACCCGAACCCCTAAGCCCTCAAAACCCCAAAGTCGCCTGAAAGGCCCCGCGATGCTTCAAGCCCTGCCTGCTCGCAGCTCGTCTTCGTCTCCGTTGGCCATTGGGCCAAGCTCCTGTGGTTCGCCAGCTTCGTTTAGGGTTGAAAGGGTTAGGGTTTAGGGTTTAGGGTTTATGGGGTTTAGGGTTCATAGGGTTCATAGGGTTCAGAGGGTTTAGGGTTTAGGGTTGATAAGGGTTAGAGAACTCTCTGGCTTCTTCTCAGTTTGGGCCAAGTTCGAAAATTTCCCTCAAGACAACCAAATCCCAAGCTCCCCCCCTCATCCCTACCCTAAACCCTTTTTTGCACAGGCTTGTCCCAGCGCGCCTGGTCGAGCTACCCTAAACCCTCAACCCTCCTAAACCCTTAACCCTAAACCCTGTATACAGCGAAACAACTCCAAATGTGGCGGGGGCGGAGAAGGCGGGAAGGGGTTTAGAGTTTAGGGTTTAGGGTTTAGGGTTGAGGGCTGGCCCAGCCTCGATGGCAAGGTGTACGCCACTGGGGGTCTGCGCTTTCAAGTGCTCCAAGGCCTCCGGGGGCTCTCCCTGGCTAGGGTTTAGGGTTTAGGGCTAGGGTTTCGGGTTTAGGGTCTAGGGTTTGGGGTTAAGGCTTAGGATTTAGGATTTAGGCGGTTTAGGGTTGGTGTAGAGGGCGGATAGTTACTTGAGGGTTGGGGGCTCCAGATGGCGTTTGGGGGCTGTCAGATTTGTGTGGTCCCATACCCCCCTGCCAAGAAAAGCCGAAGACCCCAATTGCCTGCCGTTTCCGTAGTAGCAATTACCCCTTAATGAATAACACTTAGGTGTAAGCCCTAAACAAACTTAGGCAATCGGGGCTACAGGTCATCCTTCCTCGCCTTGTCGAAGAGCCGCTTCCGCAAGAGCCGCTGGAAGGGCAGACCTTCCATCGGAGAAAAACTTCCTTACACACCCTGGTTCATAGTTGGGATAGTAATACATTTTAAAATGTTATTCCTTATTGAGTTTAAGTACCCTTAAAAATGTAAAATGTTACCCCACTATGATAAAGAGACAACCTGAAATGCCTTCGTCGAAGCCAAACTGCAAAAGCTACATGAAGGCTTGCGGACTTACAAGGCCGCGACAACCTGTGACACGTAGATGGCTCTCGTAGAATTGCCATCCAGTTTTCCGTCGGGCTCAGGGTTTCTGTTGGGGGGTTTCGGCATACAAGATGCGTCAGTCAAAGATGCTGAGAAGATCGGCAAACACAAACAATGCCAAAGCCCCCAACCCCTCCCTACAGCGCCTTGTGGAAGCTCACTCTTGGCTTCTGCCTGCAGCGTCTCCAGCAGCGAGGGCCGTGATGGCAACCTGCAGGTACAGTAAAGCTGCGCTAGGGTTTAAGGTTTCGGGTTTCGGGTTGGACCTCTCAGCACGATAAGCCCTGCAAATCTAGGTGCGGCAGTTCTAGGGAGTATACGCATGGTAACTCCAATATGTCGGGCGCTCCTGCAGCAATCGAGGGCAACCCCCGTGGGCTTAACCCCTTGCGTGAACTGTCTGCATAGGAACACCTACACGCGTCCTTACACGCCAGGACTTAGGGCTTGAAGTACGATGTGAAGATGTGCCGTGAGATGCGGTTCGCGGCCACTTCGAATCTGATTCTATGGACCCTGAGCCTCAAACCTGGAGAGTAGCCCTTCTTGAAAGATTTGACCAGCGGAACCCTCAACACTCCAACGTCCCCTGGCTCCATTGCTGACTGCGCAGCTTCTTGCTCTTGGCCTCCTCCTCCTCCTCGGATCCCCGATATGATATATGTATATCGGCTATTTACATGTTTATTTGCTTGTGAATATCGACTAATGAATATACAAGTGTTTCCGAGCCATGGCCACTTGCAAGGCGGGCAGCAACTTCTGTTTAAAGGGACTAGGGCTGAAGGTGGCCACAGAACCTCTCCAAGCCTTTTGCTTCTCCGGAACTCTGTCAAGTCCATCAGAGCTTCTTTGAGCTGCGAAGCTGAGGTCTCTGTCATATAGCGTCATCACTATGGGTCGGCGATGTTTCGAAGACACCGCCATGGTATAGTAATGGTTAATTAGGCTCTACGTGGGGGAACCCCCCCGAAGTCTGCAGTGTCTGGGCCGAGATATGCAGAGCGCAGACAGAGGCAGGAAGACACGAGAAACACTCCAGGAGTTCTGTGGGCCAACGAGCAGCAGATCCATCTTGCGCAAGGCAAGGCAGTCCGGCCACGAATCACCCATATTGGATGTCCAACTGGGCTCTCTCGCCCTAAACTCTTCACTTCCCACAGCCTCAATAACCCTGACCCTAACCCTATTGTGGTCAGCCCATCGCCGTACCCGCAGACAGGCAAGTGATGGCTGACTCCGTAAACCCTAAACCCAACTCCCAAGCAAGCCCTACATGCCACCCAGGTTCTCCCTCGGCGCCCTCCTCTTCGCCCAGCGGTGCGGCGAAACGAGGCGTGACGCCCTTCCCAAAAAAAACGAGGTGAAATCTATAATACCAGCAAATCACAAAAAAGGGAAGAACAATGCTGCTGGCGTTCATGTGTTCGAAAGGTTTGTGCTTAGAGTTGGGCAATGCCAGGCCTGAGTTCATGAGGAAAAGAGGCACGGAGGTGAATCTTAGGGGCATTTCGGCCTCAAGAGCGGAGCCTTAACAGTCTTAAGGTCCCCGACCTCGTACACAGCCTAACAGGTGCCCAGTGTGACCACGATGGCAGCTTAGAGGCTCAACGGCTTCAGGGGTTTGATAGGAGGGTCCAGGAGTGTGGAACATGCAAACCTTAGCACATGGACCACCCACATTTTGCCCAAAAATGTTCGCCTCGTGCGCAGTGGGCAGGAAGAAGGGCGCGTTCGGCCTCAGCTCCAGCATTGCAATACGACGCAATTTAACATGTAAGATATGGTACACCGTACAGCATGATATAAGATAACACGTAAGTAATGAACAAACAACACGAAGATGGTCTTGGTCTTCGGCCAGACTTGAGGGTTTTAAGTCTCCAGCTAAACGTCAGAATTATGGGGACTAGAGGTCCTCACCCCTTGGAACCACTGTCGCAGTACAGCCGCTCTCAGGCCCTAGCACCGACTAACCGTCTTCACTGCACCCCAAGCAGCAGTGGCTTCGGAGGTTCGGCGAGCTTGTTCCTCTCCTGGACTTGGAGGCTGCATCGGGGGGTTTAGGGTTTAGGGCTTAGGGTTAGGGTTTAGGGTTTGGGGTTTAGGGCTTAGGGTTTAGGATTTAGGGTTTAGGGGTGTCATATAGGGTTTAGGGTTTAGGGTGTTATAGGGCATATAGGGAAATCTGTTTTTTGGATTACAGTGGTGGGCTTCTGCTTTGAAGCCCTTGTCTTCTGGGTTTCTCGGGCTTCCTCCGCGTTATGGGCGCCGACTCATTGCGGGACCCTTCAATGTGTAGGCCCTGGCGCACGAGACGAGCTGATGCGTTAGAAGGGTTCTGCGGCAAAAGGTTTGTTGAAACAGCTCGCTGGCTTGGCTTGGAGCTGTTGAGCCCTACAGGCCTGATTTGAAGTGCTCATGGCTCAGGACTGAGGTGTTGGTAGGCCCTTGGTGCGGGGGGCCCATAACCATGGGCTGACTAGCAGGACATCACCACACACCGGCACGAATACGTTTGCATGCAAAGCTTCCTTGACCAAATCCAGGTGGAGCGTAGCCAGGACTTTAGCTGGCGGCACGTCGGACAGGGTGAGGAGATTGCTTTCCTGGAGTGGTTGTGGCTGTTTCTATCTTGCCTGCCCCTTCGACCTGACCTGTATCCTTGTCGGAAGAAAGCGCCACCTTTCCACCCTAAACACCCTGTGCTAAAACCCCACGTCAACGAAACACACAAAAATTGCTTCTGACACCTACAGGCCGTTGTCTCGAACTCGACCACACCTAAGCCCCAACCCGCAAAGCCGGAGGAGAACCCAAGGCTTTAATCGAAACACATGCAGGGCGCTCCCGAACCTCTTTCAAAACATGCCAATCGCAAACACACACACACACACACACACACTCTGAGCACATTCGACCTAAGCTAGGATCTTACACTTTTCTTAGGGTTTAGATGGGTTTAGGGTTCAGGGTTAAGCACCCTTGTGACAGCGCCCTGCAAGCTCTCGTGGTATTCCGTTCTCCAGGCCCAAGTCGCCAGAGGCTCCGTGGATGAGGCCAGTTCCATGGGCTTGGCCTCCTTGTCCCATTCTTCCGGCTAATTAGGTGGCTTTGGGAAGATTTCATAGGGCGACACGTAGGTCTTCTTCTAGGCTTTTACCTAACCACAGGTGAAATCAGTGAAAACATGCAATACTCCTGAAGCCTCAAAACCCAAACTTGAAGCGAGAAAACAGGGCCAAATGTGACACGGGAACTCCTCCGGCACCGCCGCCTCCTCCGCTTCCTCCTGCAGGGGGTGTAGGGCTTAGGGTTTAGGGGGGTTTAGTGTGCCCAAAAACCCCCAAAGCGGAATGCCTGCGTTGCATCCGCATACTCCCATCAATCAGGAAGGGCAAACGCGCCCCTGAAACCACTGATGCCTCTCAGTATACATTACACTACACTACATTAGATTACACATTAAACGTAATCATTATGTTGATTCTATTTAATGTAAAGAGACAAAAAACAGGTTTGCCCAAACGCCAAATGTATATGCAGAGCCTGCATATCGCCACAAGGTTTGCGCAGCCCTGCCTCTGCCGAACAGCCGGGCTCCTCGATGTTGACAGGCGCCTTGCAATAAGATCCAAACTCCCTTCCATTCACCAACCCCCACGGGAATGTTACACACGAATTGCGGACCTTAGGGCCTTAGTGGTGACCCTAGTCCGACCCTAAACCCTCAACCCTGAACCCTAAACCCTGAACCCTGAACCCTAAACCCTAAACTCTGAATACTCCGTGACCAGCGCCTCGGGCTCAGGCCGCAGGAGCGGTGCCGCCAAGGAGGGGTCGAAAAGGAACCTTGGGAGTTCGGGAAGAGGGGGGGGGGTTTAGGGCTTCGGGTACACAGTAGTCCATGAGGGTTTGCGGAACCATCTCCAACCTCGTTCGGGCTTGAGGCTTACTGGTGAGTGCGCGTGGAAGGAGGTGGCTGTCTGGGTTTCTTTGAGATCAAATCACCGTGAAACCCGATGTCCTGAACCGCGGCGGAGCGACTTGTTGGCCCACACCTGTATGGCATTGTTCTTTGCATGCGTCGTCCTTGGTCACCCCCCCCTCCTCCCCCCAAAAAACCAAACGGACATGTAGTCGGCTCAAGTCAAGAAGGGTAGGGTGGTTGGGGGCCGGTGGGGGGTGCCATAAATGCGATCAACAAGGCGAAAGCATTTTTCCTGAAACTCCTGCATAATTAGAATATACAGTTACACAGCAGGCAAACATACTTTAACATTTAGGGCTTAGGGTTTAGGGTTTAGGGGACCATGGCGAGCTGGAAGGCAAAACCGTGCATTCGCACAAGCATGGCATGTACACAAGACGCTGTGGATGCAAGCCAAGGTGCCAAAACGCAGGTGACCCTAAACCCTAAACCCTAAACCCTAAACCCTAAACCCACCCAGGCCCAAGATCCAGCAACACCACCGAAGCGAAACTTTTACTTGCTGGGCTGCATCACATGGAGCTATGGCAGGGAATGAGAGTGGCACGGGGAGGAATGCAGGTTCTGGGTGGCCCAACACCAATTTAGGGTTTAGGGCTTAGGGTCCCAAATCCCTAAACCCAACTCCCAAACTCAGAACTCAAAAGCCACTGACCCTGTCTTGCTCGAGGTTCAGGAGGAAGGCCCCACTTTGGCTGAAGCACAGACCCAAAGCTGGCTGCGAGAACCTCAGGCCAAGGGGAGCAAGAGGAGCTGAACCTGCGTGCTTTTGAACTCGGAACTCATCTAGTCTTAGAACAGCTGTTGTATTTCGATGCCCTTGCCCCTAACAGTCTGCTCCGTGCGCACGAGGCCGAGATGTGTGATACTTTTTTTGCAGCACGACCTCAGGCAAGTTCAGGAATGAGGGGTTTAGCTTCACTCTCTTTTTCCCAGACAGCCCGAGCAACACGAAGGAGTCAATGCACCGTGCGGCAGGGAGATCGAAAATGCCTTGGGTGATGGGTATTGCGGATATTGGCTTGGCGCGGGCTTCTTGGTGCGACTTTGGTCATGTAGATAAGAAAGTAGTCTTTCGCAACAGCCAGAATCCCAAGCAAAAAGCTCGACTCAACCCTATGCGGCCAGATCTTGCAGCTTGAAGAACAAAAGAAGCTGCACTCGTAGACTTCCACTGAGTCGTGCTTCAAACCTTTTGAAAATTGGTTCTGAAGAGGTTCCCTTATAAGGAAAGAAGGGAAATGAAACAACTTTCCCAAAGCACAGCCCAGTCTAAGTTCTCACCTCAACATGCTTGCTGCCCACGCTTTGAACCCCTAAACCCTAAACCCTAAACCCCTTCACAGCGGTCCTCTTGAAAACAGCTCGGAAGGCCATTGAACTCAAGAAAAAACAAACAGTGGAGCCGCCCCATAAACATGCTTTCGGAACCGGCAAAGGATGACCACTATTTGCTTAAGAACCCCCCCCCCCCCCAAAAAAAAAAAAAAATAGCAAATAATAATCCCTCTATCACCCTTACAAGGAAGAATTGGATCACAACCACAAGCTTTCTGGGGTGCGGAGGCCACCATCGCGGAGGGACGCAGCAAGCCATCGCCCATCAGTGGTGAAGGACAAGTCCTTCATAGCAATTGAGGTGCTTTGTTGCTACAAGATTCTGCAATCCTCTGTTCTTAGTACCAAAAAAAAAGTCTCACACTCATCTGCAAGCATGTCCCTGAAACTTTAAGCAAGCGCACCAGGCCTGCAGCAAGGGTTTAGGGTTTAGGGTTTAGGGTTTGCAACCTCAAAGGCTGGTCAACTCCATGCGTCCGTCGCAGGCACACCGCACTCAAAGGAGCGGACGACGGACATGCCTGAGACAGGCTAGGTTTAGGGTTTAGGGTTTAGGGTTTAGGGTTTAGGGTTTAGGGTTTAGGGTTTAGGGTTTAGGGTTTAGGGTTTAGGGTTTAGGGTTTAGGGTTTAGGGTTTTAGGGTTTTTGGGTTTAGGGTTTAGGGTTTAGGGCCACCCGCCTAGCAGACCCCCTCTGGGATCACTCCGCAGGGATAGGTTTAGGGTTTAGGGTTTCGCGCTTTGGGTTTAGGGTTTAAGGGGGGTTTTTGGGGACATAGACCCTCTGAATAAGGTCCCTGTTTAAGAGAGCCAGAAGGCGGTCAAGAAGGGTTCCTTTTTTAACGGCCCCCCTTATCCTACCTAGGATGCAAGGGAACCTCTAGTGAGGGGCCCTGGCAATATCTTACTCAGGGTTCTGCGGGGTCTCGGCAAATCCTGCCCAGGGTATACATCATCCCAGGTTTAGAGTTCATTTGGCCCCAAGGATCTCAGGAACAAACGGTTAAACTTCATTCCTCCTACTATATGAGGAACCTCAAAAAAGTTTAAAGTTGAACTGCAAAAGACATTCTTTCATGTGTCTTGAATTTTCGTACCTAACATGTTACAACTAACAACCCTAAACCCCTTTTTGCAGCAGGGCTCCCCGCCACTGCCTGCCTCGCCCTTATTCCCCCGCAGCCCAAGACAACCCTAAACCCTAAACCCTAAACCCTAAACCCTAAACCAAATCTTACAAGTATGGGCTCAGTAAGTTGTGAGGCATGGCGAGCGGCTGTTCAGATCAGCGATGGGCAGCGTGCCATCATCGAGCGACGCAGCGACCAACGCACCCAGAGACCGCATGAGCCTGGGCTGAAAAAGGTTTAGGGTTTCGAATCTCACACTCGCACAAGGTTTAGGGTTTAGGGTTTAGGGTTTAGGGTTTAGGGTTTAGGGTTTAGGGTTTAGGGGGGTAGTCGCAGCACTGCGGGGTCCGCTGCAGGACACCTTCGGAGAAAGCGCTAGGACAGGTTGCCCTGCGGCATCATGTTAGGTGTTTTTTGCCACCCGCCTAGCTGACTCAAAATCGCAGGTTTAGGCCGAGGGTCTAGGGGTATAGGCTTTAGGGCCGACACTTAAGAGAGTTTGACATTTATAGAGTGTAGGAGGAATTTGGTGCAAACTGCAGGGGGTCGTTACTGATTTCGAAGGGTTGGTGAAGGTTTAAGGTGCTCTCGCCCAGGCACAAGCAGCTGGGCTTTCCTGGCCGGCCCTTGTTCGCAAGGGGGATGGTTGCCAAGGCCTGCACAGACGCCACTCAAGCTTGCGGATAAGGTTTGTCCCAGGGCTTCATGTCTGGTACAAAGAATCTCATGGCCCACAAGCCCACAAGGACCCAAAACCCAAAATCCTAAACCCTAAACCATCTGTTGCAGCAACGCTAGCGGCCTGCATGACTCTAGAACCTTTTGAAACAGGCTAGGGTTTCGCGTTTAGAGTTTAGGGTTTAAGGTTTAGGGTTGCGATACCTCGCCCGGATGTGCCACCCACTCGGTCCCTTCAGGACAAAGCAGGGTTTCCAGCGTGCTCATGAGGCACCGACTGAACTGAACCAACAGTCCTTAGTGGGGACTATAGTACCACCCCCCCCCTCAATAGAATCCCGATTGAGGACTGTTAGTAGAAGGGGGAATCTTCCCAAGTTGAAGATCTTGTACGTCTCAGCAAGGAGCTTCAGGAATCCAGAATCAACCCTAAACCCTTATGAAGGCCGGTGGCCTCTTTATCTGTTGCCCTTATACCTGAATACAGCCCCTAGATACCCTAATATAGGAACCCCCTACAAAATAGAAACCCTACGAATATTAAGCCCTAAACCCTAAACCCTAAACCCTAAACCCTAAACCCTAAACCCTAAACCCTAAACCTGGGCGGCGCATGGGCCTCGTGGGTGCTCAGCTTCCACAGCCTCATTGCCGGGGGGCAGGGGATCAAGGGCAACGGACTACCTAAACCTCTACTACAAACCCCCCCCCCAAAAAAAAAAAAAACGAGGTACCCAAGCAAAGGAATACACTATGAGAGGGCTAGGTAGATTCCGGCCGACAACTGTGTAGGCCAATGGCCCTAAGCAGCCGGGTCGCTTGAGGCAGCAGTCTTTCGGATGCGTGGCCGCAGAGACCACCTTAACGCGACTCGATTTCTTGCAGTCTTCTTTCTCAGGCTTAAGGTTGGGATGCTCCCCCCTTATACTAACAGTCCTTAAATAGGGAGTATAGTAACCCACTACTACAATCCCTATTAATTAAGGACTGGTAGGATAAGGGGGGAACATCCCGAGGTTCAAAACTGCAACGACAGTGACGGGCGGGTCGAAAAAAACACCTTACAGCGGCTTCTTGCTTTTTTTGGGGGGTTTAGGGGTTTCGGGATATAAGACCTCCCTCAGCTGATCTCGCGGGCGGGTCTCTTCAAGTCCGAACCTGTTGCTCCAAGGCTTGCCGCAGTCTTAACCTGAAGCCCTTCTCTTCGAATCTCAGGCAAACCCTGCAGGGTCTGTTTTTGGCCACCCGTCCCGCCATGCCCCACGGGGCAACTGAAGAGGGATTGCTGTGCACGGGTAACTTCAGAGCCCAGCTGCAGAGTCTTTTAGGGTTTAGGGTTTAGGATAGGCCATTCTATTCTCAGCCCAGGCCGCCTGAGCGGTGGTCGTGATCGTCACCCCGCACACGCGGCCGCTGTGGGCCTGACTTGAAAGTGAAAGTCCTCGCTTTCTACGCAACTTCGAGTTCAACCAGCCGCTGCTGATCATGGTCGGGTTCTGAGGATGTCTGCTTTACCTTAACAATGCACTTGTCCCAAGTATACCTTAAGCCTTATAAGCCCTCAACCAAAAGCCCTGGAACCCTCAAACCCGCAAGTCCGCCCCAAACCCGGATCGAAGCAACCCTAAACCCTAAACCCTAAACCCTAAACCCTAAACCCTAAACCCTAAACCCTAAACCCTAAACCCTAAACCCTAAACCAAGGCACCTTCGGAGGGGGCGGTGGGGCTTTGGACGTGGCAGAGCGCCTGGGAGCCTTCACGCCGAAGGAGTCCTTACTTGGAGGTTCATGGCTACCTAGGGCTGTTCTGTTTAGGGTTTAGGGTTTAGGGTTTAGGGTTTAGGGTTTAGGGTTTAGGGCTTAGGGTTTAGGGTTTAGGGTTTGGGGTTTGGGGTTTGGGGTTTAGGATTTGGGGTTTAGGGTTGAGGGTTTAGGCTACTTGGAGGTTCATGGTACTTGTTAACCAATGATAATTGTACTTGTAACCCACTTATAAGCCCCCTAAGTGCCCTAGTATGGTTATAAGTACAGTTACAATCCGTTTAATACGTACCATGAACCTCCAAGCATTTGGACAAAAGAGAGAGGCTGTGTGTGCAGGGGTCGAAACACCTTGTTCCATGCAGGTGGCCGTGCTTTCAGCAGATCGTATATGAGGCATATGTATGTAGGCGCAGCGAAAACATACAAGAACCCTAAACCCTAAACCCTAAACCCTAAACCCTAAACCCTAAACCCTAAACCCCAAACCCTAAAGCAGCAAAACGAGTGGTTCCGGGTTCTCAAGGCAAGGCGATCTTGGAGTTAATGCGTTGGGAGGAGTCCGAGGGCGGTCCGTGGCTCCCCGTGGAGCTGTAACCTTGATAACCAAATGAACCCTAAAAGAGTTTATGGCTCATAAACCTTGGGTTTGGGGTTTGGGGTTTAGGGTTTAGGGTTAGGAGGGCCAATAAGGATTAGAGTAGTGTAGGGCATATGGTCCCAATTTTAGGGTCCATTTGGTTCCCAAGGAAGCGGCTCAAGTGTACCCTACAAGCAGCACCCAGATCGGAGAGAGCCTCGCTCTTTGCACCTGGCCTCCTGAAGTCTCCCCTCCCCCCCCCCCCCCCCCCCCCCCCACCCTAACCCTGAGCCCTAAACCCTAAACTCTGCAAACGAAACAAGCCTATGCCCTACAGCCTAAAGCCTAAAGCTTACCCTAAACCCTCTCTCTCTATCTCTCTCTCTCTCTGTTTCTCTCTATCTCTATCTCTCTCTCCCTAAACCCTTTTGACCCTAAACCCGAAACCCGTTTACAACCAGGTCTGCACAGCTGCCGGGAAACCCGAAACCCTAAACCCTAAAACTTACCCTAAGCCCTAGACCCTAAAATTTCAAGCCTCTGCCATGACACTGGATCCTCCTCACCCTGGGCCACCCGAGGCAAATTCCCGCGGTGGAGACCCGATTGCAGGTTGAAGCGGTGCAGGGACCCATTCCTGGGTTTAGGGTTCAGGGTTTAGGGTTTAGGGGCATCAATTCGCATACTCATCGAAACCCTTGATCATTAGACTAGGGTTTTGGGGGAGGGGCAGGGGGAGTTGGAAAGGGACTTATCTAGGGGGGCTTAGTCATGCGAATAGGTTTTCGCTACGAGGGAATACTATTAGTAAATATTCCGACCCCTATATGAATTACATGCTGCATCAGTGCATGAGATGCCATTTAAGACGGCTTACAGCAAAGGCCATGTAAGGGGGTCGATGTTCCCTTACATACGGCCTGGCTTGCTAAGGGATCCTTGCAAGTGCCTACAGCACTTGGGACGGGGGTGTCGGGCTTACGGCTTGCTACGAATTGCTTGAGACCCCCCCCCCCCCAAAAAAAAAAAAAAAAAAGTTCCTCCTTATAAGGGTGATATGTGGATCATTGTTCTTCAGTTTTTGGAGGTTCTTAAGCAAACAGTAACTTAAGACCCTCAACCGGAGTGCCATGACGCACATGGCATGCAGCAAAGTGTCTCCAAGCCCAGCACGCAGTAGTTGCCGCAAGGGCTGGTGGCAACGCTGCACACGGGGCCTGCGGTGCAAGAGGCCAGGATCTAGGGCAACTGGGCATCTCTTCCAGGCCGAATCCTAACTTGGCCCGAAGGGTTTCGGCCTGCGGGGTCTGGAGTCTTTGAGCTCAAAGAAATTGGGTGGTTTACTGTAGTTTTTCGGGCTGCAGAAGTTGTAAGAGTCTCACCCTCTGCCCTGGCGATCTTTCGGATTTTGCTATATGAGCTGCCCTAGGCGTTCAGGCTTAGGTCTAAGGGTGCTTTTGAGGGTTCAGGCTAGATAGGTCTCAAGATTGAAGTTTGAGGCGGCGTAAGGCTGTATGGCCGCAAAAGCAACAGTACAGCAACAGTCTCGTGCTTTGAAGGGTTCAAAGGCTTGCTTCTAAGAACATGGAGGGACTTGAGGGCTTCAAGGCTTGGGGAGGGGCAGGTCCCCTTCATCCCGAAATCTCCGCCAAGGCGCTGTCGCCGTTGAGGTCTCGTGGAGGCACCAGCACCTGAAGAAGCAGCAGGTGCAGCCCTCGGAGGGGGTCTTCAAGGGGTCGGATATGGGCTTCTGCGCGTTGACTTGGGGTGACCGCCCAGAAAGCCCCCCTTCGGCCAGCCCAGCCGCTGTCTGTGCAAGTGCCAAGTGCGACGGCGACCAGACGATGGCGCAGTGGAGACCATCCTTTCCGGGGTTCATTATAATTAGGCCTTAAAATTCCCATAATGAATCCGATAAAGGGATTATAGGGTATCATGGGGTTCATTATAGTTAGGCCTTATAAAATTCCCATAATGAGTCCTATAAAGGGATTCTAGGGTATCATAGCCCATCCTGGCCAAGACTCCAGACATCTTGTTGGGGTATCGTCGTCCTATGACCAGCAGAACAGCTTTCGCCCGAGTAGCTTGCGGGCCATTCGAAGGGAGGCATCTTCAACCCCCCCCAGTTGGTGCATCGAAAACCAACTGAAGCACCCCCTGAAACAGAGAGGGCAACAGTACCTCAAGCCCCTGCCCTGCAAGCATAATCTACAGCAACTGGCTTTAAGTAGTTATACCCCAAAGACTTAGCTTTGGAGTAGACCCTGGAAAAAAACGTATATACTTTTTAGGTATAAGTAGCTAGTATAGGAACCCAGAACCAAAAAAAGTATTAAAGTGTAGTACTCCAAAACCCAGAAGATGTATTTCGCAGGTCTCCCAAACCAGACCAAGCATCATGTGCCGTCACCACACACGGCCAGTCGAAGTGTCGAACCTGTTCTCCAAGCTTGGCCCACTCATCTGCATTGCCAGAAACAACTCCCTACTGCACAGGGTTTAGGGTTTAGGGTTTAGGGTAGGCTTTAGGGTTAGCACTCAAGAATATGTGCCTACACGTAGGACACGTTGGGTGCAAAGCCATGAAAATGATGGACAAACCCCCCGCCCCCCAAACTGAGCCTCGCAGGCGGCCATGTCCACGACAGGGGGCAGCCAATCCTGCGAAAATGTGCTTCTGGGTGCTTCAGATTTCGGGTGAAGCCGCGAGGTTCCGCGGGCTTGTGTGTGTGTGTTTCTTTTGCAACCGGGCCCGTGTTCATGACTTCAGCTTAACCCCCACATCTAAGCCCAAGCAAGCATCCACCCTCAACCCTAACCCCTAAACCCTAAACCCCCCTAAACCCTAAACCCCAAACCCCAAACCCCAAACCCTAAACCCTAACGCTCAATCCTGGCGTGCCTGTTGAGAGATGCCCACTGTGGCCGCAGAGGAGATCTTCTTCAGCGAAGCTTGCGAGTACTCCTGGGGTTGTAAAGGATACTTAAGGCTGTGGGCCTGGGGCTTTAGGCTTTTGGGCTTCAAGGTTTGGGCTTCAAGAGTCAACACACGATAGTGCAAGACCACTTCAAGGCCACCAAAGACACACCAAGGGCACCTAATTCGAGAACACCCCTGTTTTGTGCAAGCACTCTATGGGGATGGACGGCGTGAAGCAGAAGGTACCCACTGAAGGGTCTCTCGCACGGCTGGGGCCAGGAATCTTGTTTTTAAGTCTTCAACTCACCTCAAAGGATGCAGGAGACATCGATGAACATATTTTCTGGCAACCCTGTAAGACTCGAGCCGCCTATGCCACCAAGTGTCGCGGCTCTGGTGGTCTTGGATGAAGGAGATCTTGCTCAAGTAGCCCATGCGCTGGAAACCCCCGCCCACAAGGAGTTCCTTGTCACCTCCCGAGGTGTTCAGCACAGTGTCCCCAGTTAACGATGTAAGGGTTCCTGGTTCCTGATATGAGCGAGCGGTAACATTGAAGACAAATGGCGTGGCTTTGCACATAGCGTTGTCGTCTTTTGGTGTTCGGGTCATCGCTGGTCATCATTCCTAAGAACCGGCTGTCATGGGCTTGCCTATCAGCAGCTCAAGGATGTAGGGATCAGCTGCTGGAACTAATTTTTGTGACCCCGAACCCTAAATGCTGGAGAAGTTCTGCCCCGTCTGAGACATTTTGGTGTGAGCACGACCGATCCCCGATCTAGGCCACTAATTATATAAATACACACATATAGAATGCTGAACGCCCTGTACGACGACGAGTCAGTTATATGTGTATATATAAATATACATAAATAAATAAATAAATAAACTAATAAATAAATAATATATATATATATATGTATATAATCCAGCTTGCCTTCGCCGTAGAACTGAAGCTTGCGAGCTGGACCAGGGCAACCGCAGCGACCCTTCCTGGCAGCCGGCAGAACTTGGGGGATTGAAACGCAGGGCGTGCGGCCAAAACGCCTTCTACTGCCCCAACAGGACAGGTCGGAAGGTATGCAACACCTGGTACGTAAGAACCATCATACCTCTTGATTCATTCCCCCTAAGCTGCAACCACCACAACCATTCTTTCGCATAACGCATACGCTTTCGTTGCGGACCGGCGGCAGGTATCTCGCCAGGCCATCGGCTGTATCGAAGATCCACATGCGCACCTGGCGGAGGGGACTGCTTTTGGCCATGACCAGGAGTCCGAGCTGGGTTGTTTGCGCGTTTCCTCAGGTTTGGGAGTGAGGGGTGGTTTTGGCTGCGGAGAGGCATGGCATTGCCAGTGCGAAGGCTCAGAAGGCCAGAACTAGAACATGAGGCGGTATCCTGCATGTCTCGAAAGGGTTCTTCCCTTAGGCAGAGTTGGGGCATGAAATCTCAAGATATTTGTGGCTTCAGGCTGAAAGAAAGTCCAAAGCCCTGCCTTTCCAGCCCCATACCCCTACAGTCAGGGTACTCGCATATGACGCAAGCGAATTTACCGAAATCTAACCGCTCGAGATAACCTCGATCCGTGCGCGCGCTCGCGCGCTCGCGCGCGCGCGAGGCTAAGCAAGTGATGGCCGATGAGCTGGGTTGACCCAGACCTACTTGAAACATCCAGGGGACCCTGAGATCTGAGGTTGCGGCAGCGTTGTCGCTGCCGCTGGTGAGCCTAAGATGAAAGGATCTGGAGGTCACTCAGCAGGTCTGGGCCTTGAACCCCTTCCACCGGAGAACAAAGAAAAAACGGCAAACAGGGGTTTAGGGTTTAGGGTTTAGGGTTTCGGGTTTTAGGGCCCCTAAACCCTAAACCCTAAACCACTCCAAATCAGGGATAAGGCAATGGCAGAAGGTTCCTCGGAGGGTACAGCTATAGCCGCGACAACATTTCTGCACCCATGTTTCGGAGTGCTATGGAGGACCCCAGAGGGCAGATCCTCAAGGTCCACCTAAGGTTTCCGGAGCATCCTTCCGGTTTAGGGTTTAGGGTTTAGGGTTTAGGGTTTAGGGTTTAGGGTTTAGGGTTTGAATAAACTGTAAGACCAGAGACAGTAGTGGCTCTTTGGGCAGGAAGACGGCAGATGAAATCGGCCCCTCTGCAGGAGAGTGATTTGTGGATTGAGGTGCTTCGGGTTGGGGGGGGGGGGGGATTTAGGGTTTAGGTTTAGGGTTTAGGGTTTAGCTGTGTGCTTTTCATGTTGTTTTCTGCTACGGCTGTGCCATGATAAATATCAAAAGCTTGACTGATGCCTTGCATGAATCTCGTACCGTCTGCAGAGAGTCGAATCCCCGTAGAGAGGCCCTCCAAGCACATGTGCCCCCCCATCCTGAACCGTACTGCTGTGGTGAGCAGCTCTCGAAACAGGTTGAGGATACGGGTTGGGATGTTGCCCCTGGTAGTCCTTGATCGGGATTCTAATAGGGGTACTCTTAGCATCAAGGATGAACATCCCAAAATCGGGGGGCCAAGCTGTTAAACAAGCTCTGCCTTCGGGCCTTGTGCGCCTTCTCATGCACCTCGACCAGCCGGCGCTTCTCCAAATCCCACACGGCGAATTCGCCTGCGAGTCAAGGCGTGCGCTGCTGGGGCTTACCCTAAACCCTAATTTAAACCCTAAACCCTTGGGATTTTCGGGCGGCTGAGGAGTTGGGTGCGGACCTCCATCCTGAATCTTGGGCTTGGGGTCGGAAGGACTGTCTTCCGAGAGCTGGAAAGACATGAGGACACATGTGGACAGCATGAGGGTCTGTTGGCCCATACTTCCAAACCATGCTGAAGCCTAGGCCCTGTCCCTGTGAAGCTTCTGCAAAAGGGGTCAGTCCCAAAGCGATCGTGAAGCTATCGTGGGATTGGGGTTTGGGGGTCACGCCACGAAGCTGCCTTGCGGACCGCCGCTGACCAGATTGGGCTTGGCGTTGTCGTCGGATCTAAATGCAAGGCCTCCAAAGGACTTGCCGCAGATTCGGAGATGCAAATCTGGAGCTTATGTAGTCTGACAAGTCTCTGGGCCGGAAAGTATGATAGTCAAAAGCCTATCCAGTCCAGAGTCCCGTCTGCGCCCTTTGCATGGGCGGTGTGGGAGCTCATGCCGTTCTTCTACAAGGTTTTCAAGGCAAAGGGTCGTCTGTGCTCGAAAACACCAACGCACCTTCCTGCTATAGAAAGAAGATCCCTTTCCACTCCGAACCAACGTCCCAAGAACAGCAGTCATGCAGAGGTGCAGGTCACTCGGCCGTGTGTCTGCTGAAACTCGAAGAGAAGGCGGTCCTTCCAGGGCATAGATTTACAAAAGGTGTTGTGAAGGGTTTTGGGTGTACAGGTATAATAAAAGCAATGTGGTGTGTGGGTGGCTATTGATCTGCGGCGGCCAGTAGAAACCAAGAAAAAACCAGTGGCTTCAGCCGCCGCTGGTATACTCGGAGCTCAATCTCAATTAGGCAGGTTTGGTATTTTCAGGTTGCAGGTAAGTAGCATACGATGCCTTCATGCAGCTCGCACGTGGTCCTCGCGAACATTCATGATGCAGATCCGGCCGCTTGCAAAGCCCACGGCCACCACATCGAGCACGTTGGGGGCTTCCTTGCATGAGGCTGGTACTCGCGTGCTCTACTCAAGCCGAATACTCGATCTTTAACACCGAATCCCCCAATCAGTGCAACAGGGATAGCTCGGATGGTGGGCCACACATGCCAGCTTCTGTCCCGCCAAGCTGCTTCTTAGGATCATATGGCTGCCTCTCTTGGAATTCTTCGGCCCTTGCTGGGGTCTGGGCCCTGCCTAGACCCACCCCCTCCCCAATCATGTAGCTTTTTTTTGTGCTATACCATTTTTTGTCTTGTTCACATGCAAGCACTATAGGATTTCCGGCATTCCACTAGAGTAGAATTGGGGGTTCAAGCCCCGAAGCCCAACGTAACCCTAAATCGGCTCAAGGTATCATCTCGGAGTTGGGCCCCACACCGCAGCGTCGATTGCCCCTTACCCTGAATCTATACTCCCCTTAGAACCTTAATAAAAATAAAATTCTTAATATCCTCTTGGGCTTTATATGAACAAAAAAAGAAATAGAATTCCTGGGGGGGATATAGGAATCCATAAACCCTAAACATCGAGCAGGCCGGCGTCCATCAGCGAAGTGATACCCACCGCCGCGCTGGACTTCGTCACCTGCGCGTCCCGCGCAGGCTACGCCCGAAATACCCCCCCAAAGGCCCTTCTGCCCCGAGTCTTGGCACCCCAAGCGGCGTCCTCAAGGATTAGGGTTTCGGGTTTAGGGTTTAGATTCGTTGCTGGGCTTTTGGGCCTCTTCGTTGTCGCATTGAGGGAAAACCCATAGGCGACAGCCAATGACATGAGCAAGCTCGACCGTTGGATTTAATAGCGCAAAATGCTCATGTAACCTACCTCTGGGGGCCACATGAACCCTATATTGGGATCATATACCTATATTATCCTATATTGGTATAAGCCGAAGTAGGGTGTATGAACCATAATTTTTGGATCATATACCTATTTTAATAAAATCCCTAGTAGGGTATACGAAACATAATTAAACACTTTTAGGGTTCATTGGGTCCTCAGGGTGGACCCTAAACCCTAAACCCTAAACCCTAAACCCTAAACCCTAAACCCCCCCATCCTGGACGAGGTGGGACTTGAAGCTGTGGACCCGCTCTCGCGACCGTACATTCCACAGCCTCCGGCCAAAGAAGGTTGCCCAACAGTACACAAAACATAGTGGATACGTTCACATACATGCGTACTAACATATAAATATATATGTATATACGTTTATATTTATCTATTTATATATTTATTTATATGCATACAGTATACATATATAGTTGTGGATGTGTGTGTGCAGTGTGTAATCACACGTGCACTCACCAGGGCTTAGGACCATGAAGGTCTGCGACCTGATTTAAACCGTGTTGGCCTTGACGTTCCGTTCCTGAACTTTACAACTTAGCACCAGAGGGTTGTCAAATCATGGACCTGAACTTCAACTTTTCAACGGCAGAAAAGCCGAGTTTTTGGGGTTACGCTTGCCTACAGTATAGAGTTTTACTTTGCTTCCTCGGTCTTGGGTCGGGTGGCTCGAGGCCGCCAGCCGCACCAGCGATGAGCACCTCGGTCAAAACTGGGTCAAGGGGAGCTTTTTTGCCGCCCGTCTTGCTGAAAAAACCCAGGGACTGAACTCAGGGGAAATGTAATGGGTCGGATTTTTGGATTACGGTGCTGGGATCGTTTGGGGTTACTTCGCAAATCCCTTGTGCGAGCGAGGCGCCTTGTGTAAGTAGGTTGGTGGATGGCGAACACCTCGGTCGCAAGACAGGCATGCGCCACAGTGTCATGTCGGAACAATCAGAAACTGATGACATAGATGGAGTGAGATACTGCCTGGGCCATTGAACAAGATGTTTCTGGATACGGAACATAGCTGAGAATTGCCGGCACTTTCGGCACTTTCGGGATGCGTCTTCAATGCTTCAAGACTGATGGCAGATTTATCAACCACTCTATCAGGTACGCCCTAGACATACCTTCTCGGCATGAGCCCGGCTCCATAGCCACAAACACAAGGAGCCCGATAGCTCAGGGCCGCATATGATGCCCCCGTTCAAACCTCAAAAAAAATCTGATGTCAGCGGGAAGATGAGAACTGAATCTCGCGCCACCTCGGCACCTTAACCAGCCTCACTCTCAGAAATTCGATCAACTCTAACACACCCGGAAGCCTGAAAAGTGTAAGGTCCCCCAATGGCCCCCACATCTGACCAAGGGCTGGTGACTGCGCCGAACTCGCCGAGGTTCAAACGCCCCAGAGGTCCGACCACACCGTCCTTTGAGCTTCCACCCATGTTTCCCCCTTCTCTCTCTCTCTCGCAAACTCTCTCTCTCACTCTCTCTCTCTCTCTAGCTTCCTCTCTCTCTCTCCCCCTCTGTTTATGGGTCATACTAGGAGCCTCAGCTGTCGCTTTCTCGCTGCCCAGCTCTGTGAGAGGCCACCTGAGCCGCACGCTTTTATCTGCCACTGCAACACCTCAGACTTCCTGTAACCCCAATTACCTACAGTTTTATGACCCATAAAACTGCAGGTAATTGGGGTTACAGGAAGTCTGAGGTGTTGCAGTGCCTCTTAGTTAAGGAGTACTTCTAAACTGTAGGTAATTGAGGTTACAGGTTAACATTGGTGCTCTCCAGGCTCGAGATCTCCCAAGCTGCCCAAAAGCTTTGCTCTCCTTGGGGAAATGAGCCCAAAACGGGTACCCTTATAGAGATTTTCGTAGTAAATGGCATCAGATCCCCAAATTTAGGTTCATGTGGTCCCCAAGGCTTCATCCTTTTTGCCCAGCGGCACTATCACCTCGCTGCCCGCAGCAGAGAGGAGGAAGCTGGAGCCAAGCGGGCACCTTTCAGCGTGGGTGAAGTGCGCTGATAAACAATGTCTAAGGAGTCTAATCAAAGAGTTCCATAGCCATTCCGCCTCGGTTTGGGTGCTGCCTCGATTTTGGGTGCTGCTTCAGCGCGTGGGCTTCGCGCTGAAGCAGCACGCTGAAATTGAGGTGGAACGATAGTCGAGGTGGCACGTTGTGAAAATCAACTGGGTTTCGCTAGAAAGGCTATTTTGTTTGAGAAGAAACATGCCAGGCCAAATTCCCGTGCCAAATGCATGCTGCCTCGATTTGGGTGCTGCCTCAATTTCGGATGCTGCTTCAGCGCGTGGGCTTCGCGCTGAAGCAGCACGCTGAAATTGAGGTGGAACGATACTTGAGGTGGAACGGTTAGGGAAACCCTTGATCTAAGGTCTCGAAAAAACCTTTTGAGGTTGCTACTCCTTGTGAAGAAGGCCCAAGCTGGGCTTCAGGGTCCAACTACAAGCCATAGGATCTTCGATGCAGAATTTGTAGACTGAAAGGCACGAGACGCACGCGCAGGGACACTTCTGGGGAATGCACTCAGCATCCATGGCCTGTAGATGCGTTCAAGCTGCATACAGTTGCAGCGACTGTTGTGTACATGCCTGTCCTCCACAACTCCATTAGTCCACCCAAAATAGGTTGGTCAGGCTCCTGCTGCCACCACTCCTGCTACAGCTTGGTATGTTCCCCCTTATAGGGATTACAATCGGGGTTAGTATAATTAAGGACTGTTAGTATAAGGGGGAACATCCCAAGCTATAGCACCCGAAACTCCCCAAACACGCCAACACGAGAGTCGTAATTAAGACCCTTGATGCGAAGATTAGCTGAACTGCGGTCGCACCGTCAGAACCCGAGGTGTTGGAAGGTCCAAGCCCAAGGCGCAGTACAGTCGCGGAGCTGTGATGCCCGCGGAACCGGCCTATCTCCGTGACGCGATGCCACACTACCTCGTCTTGAACCAGACTGTTGGTGTGCAATGACTGACTGTGGTACCAACCAACAAACGACCGGATCCAAAACGCCCTATGCAAAATCCATGCGCGTTTCAGGTTGTTGACGATGCGCATTCGAGGCTGTTGTGTCGCGCGTTTGCAGGGTAAGGGTTAGGGGCTTTATCGGGTCTAGAGTCTCGTCTAGTCGCATTGCCGGTTTCAAAGCTTCCAAGACTGAATCTCTCCACAAGCGAATCCGCAAGGCGCAAGCTTCGTCCAAAAACCCTGAACCCCAATTACTTTGGATCCCACCGGCTGATGCTCGTGATGCTCGCTTTGGGGGCACCCAGGCCCCACAATTCGAGCAGCTGGTGCTCGATGCTCGCTTCGGGGGCGCCCATGCCCCACAATTCGAGCGGCTGATGCTAACCATGCTCACCCATGCCCCCGAATTCACCCAGCTGATGCTCGTAATGCTCGCCCATGCCCCACAATTCGAGCAGCTGATGCTCGTGATACAATTCGAGCGGCTGATGCTCGTCATCGGGCGCGCCCATGTCCCCCAATTCACCCGGCTGATGCTCATGATGCTCGCCCATGCCCCCCCCAATTCACCCGGCTGATGCTCGTGATGCTGCACAACTCAACCCGCTGATGCTCGTGATGCTCGCCTTGGGGGCGCCCCACAATGCCACCGGCTGATGCTCGTGATGCTCGCCTTGGGGGCGCCCATGGGGCGCCCCTGCCCCACAACTCGAGCGGCTGATGCTCAGGATGCTCGCCCATGCCCCCAATTCACCCGGCTGACGTGATGCTCGCTTCGGGGGCTGCTCATGATGCTCACCCGTGCCCCCCAATTCACCCGGCTGATGCTCGTCATCGGGCGCGCCCATGTCCCCCAATTCACCCGGCTCATGCTCGTGATGCTCGCTTTTGGGGCGATCCCACCGGGCACCCTCACAGAACAAACTCGACTCACATCGCCAGGAAGCGATGTCCAACTTCAGGGCTGTGATGGTGGTCTCGCCCACCGTCGTGATAGCTCGCACCTCTTCTCAATTTTGGCGCCATGAAACTCTTTCAGAAATATTCGGAATGAGTGATCCCGTATGAGAAATATCTTACCCCAAGGGCCCAGCTCTCTTATGCTAGCGGTCTTGAGGGCGTCCGAGTTTCAGCTGCTAGGGTTTCACCCGCTCCTCGAATCAAATCACGTAGGCACCAAAGATATTATGAGTTTTGCCTTTTTGGGGTGGGGGGAGTGGGAGGGAGGGGGGTTCATATTGGGGGGTGGGGGGGGGGGTTCGGAATAGCGGGGTGCAAGGCTTCGGGCTTGGATTGGGGCAGTGCTGCGGCCTTGAGGACTTGAGTCTTGAGGCTTTGGGGTTGCATGTTGGCTTCGCCGTAAGAGTTACATGCCTGCAGGGCTCATCCCTCATCCCTAAACTTGTGGTGAAGGCCCATGCTTCAACAGTAACAGCGACCTGCCTTCTCATTCAAGCGCGGCCCGATGTAGGCTAACCGAAGCTTCTCGCACTCAAAGACTTGAAAGCCTGTGTTTCAGATGCTGCTGAGTCTGCCCTAAACCCTAAACCCTATAAACCCTAAGATTATACTACAAACGGGATCTTCTACCTTGTAACTTAGATCATAATCGAGGTTCGACTCTCACACTCGCAGGAGGCGTGCAAGGATTCGGTACGACTAGCTCGGGTCTCTCCGTGTGAAACTAAGCGTGTCAACGTTGGACTCAATCGTCAGAGCTGCCTACTTTTTGCAGTTTACCCGCTGTTTGCATTGCGGCCTACAGTACTCTACATGCTTCGCCTCGCGGCTCAGGCGGGCTCCTTCAAGCAACGATCCGCATCGGCTCACTTTGCTGAAATGGGGTTTAGGGTCTAATGTTTGGGTTTAGCAAACTCCTCCGGCAACCCTGTGCAGCTGGAATCAGCATATACACACATGTATATATACATATATGTTTACACATAATTACCGACGCATATGACGTGACCTTTGGTAGGCATGATAATCTTAATTAAAGATCGATAGCAATTTCGTATATGCCGATATGTTTAGGTATTCTCAGAATGATATTTCTACCTAAATCTTTAAAATTAGCGGCCCGTCATAAACACGAAGGGAAACACCGCCAGCAAACCTTCGGAAAATGACATGCAAAGATGCAGCTAAAAGAAAAAATGCATTAACATCATAGTTGGTTTCAGCATATCCTGTGTAGAATATTGAGCGTCTCATCATCAAGAGATATTGAAGCACCGCCAGCACATTGCTGGAAAACGCCATAGAAACGTGCAGCAAGAAAACACGTATTGTTTTTTGTAAGCAACGAAGTTCAAGAAGTGATAGATAACCAGCTTTTGATGAAGCAAGCCGTTTCTGGCGGGACTGCTTCGCTCAAGAACTAATGCCGAGGGAGCCCTAAAACCCCAAAACCCTAAAAACCTTCAAGACCTGGCCTCTCCCCACGCTCACAGACACGAAGGAGGCATCGCCCAGGGTTTGCAAACTCAGCGGCAAGCCTTGGTTGATGGTCTGGCTGGTTCTTAGTAGGGAAGGAGGTACCCTACAGAATCCTTTAAAGGGTATGTTCTAGGGCCCTAAGCCCCTCATTCGCTACTAAGAACCAGGGGGGTGGTTGCTGTTGAGATGAGGCAGAACTTTCCTGCTGCCGGACTTCAGGCTTCATTGTGCTCGCCTGGGTGAGAGGGCGGGGCGGGAGGGTTTAGGGTTTAGGGTTGGACATAGAATGATTTCTGAGATTATTCCTTTGCAATTGTGGGCTTGAGTGCGGACGTTGATCCTCGAGTTACCAAGTCTCTGAACCAAAGACCCCGCCCGACTCCCCACAGCCAACGCGAAGTTGCAGCCTGGGTTGCTATCTATCACAGTGCCGATCGATCGGACAGGTCGGAACAGAGCACTCTCCTTGGCGGATGCACGGGCTGCCCGGGAATTTTCTCAGCAGGCCTGCAGGCTGCCCACTGGGTCGCTGATAAGTCGGGGCAGAGTCAGACCCAAATGGGGCTTTTTCCCAAATAGGGGGTCCCCTTTATACCCCAAATAGAATAGAATCCCCTTAAAGGGAGCCCCCAAAAGTGTACCCCTATTTTCGGAAACCCCCAAATGTCCAGAACGAATAACTTTGCAATCGTCTGACACAGAACCCAAAACCCGAACTTTCGAACAACGCTGGAGCCCTCTCTGTAGCTCGAGAAAAACTACAGCCCTTACGAGCTGCAAACCTGACTGAAAAAATTAAGAATCCCCTTCTTAGCCTTCTAGGGAAGAATATTTGTACTTTTTTCGGGGTGCTGGAGTAAACATTAGCAAAGGGCATGACCCCAATGTTGCAGCCCGCGTGGCCCGCACGCGCAGCGCTGAAGAGGTACCCGGGCGGCCGACGGCCGCTGTGAGACGCCGCGCCTTCTTTGGCCGCCTCTCGGAGAGGCGCAGCTAAGCCGAAGTAAGTGATCTGCAGGCTGACTTGTTTGAGAAAACACATGAAGCAAATATCAAGCTCCATCTCTCTCTATTTATATGTATTATATATATATATAAATGTGTATATATATATATATTTCTTTTTTCTATTTGTATATGTTTGTATCAACGAGGCGCCGTGGAGAAGAGCTGCCCAAGCCCCAAGATCGAGGGAGTGAAGGGGGGCTTTCAAGGCTCAGGGGTTCCCAGCATCTTTTTGGATCCAAGGGTTTAGGGTTTAGGGTTTATAGGGTCTACGGGCCTGTAAGGGTTCAGAAGGGTTTAGGGTCTTTCAGGGTTTACAGGAGTTGTGGGCTTTTGCGAGCGCTGAAGGTTTCGGGCACCTTGAAGGTTGCTTGTTTTGGGGGGGGGGGGTCTTGCTCTTTGTGTGTCGCTCGACACTGATGCATCCCGAGGAGTCGGACTATTAAGCCTACAGCCCCCACGCGCCCGCGCGCACGACCCATATTGGGCCTCGGACAAACACGAAAAATCTTCAAGCATGCAAAATGATCGATCTGTCCTTGATGGTACAACAGAACCAACACCGCCGATCTGATGCTTAAGATCCGAACAGCCCTAAACCCTCAACTACCCTAAACTACCCTTAACCCTAAACCCTAAACCCCTAAACCCTAGACCCCTAGGCAAATTGCAGCCCAACCGCTGTGGCACCGACTCGGACTCCTCCTTTGGATGCTCCTCGCGCAGTTGCCTCACACTTTCAACACAAGAGGCGTAGCATTACCAGGCGTGGCTTGAAGGGCTTAGGGTTTAGGGTTTAGGGTTTAGGGTTTAGGGTTTAGGGTTTAGGGGTTTTAGGAAGCAGTTCGGAAGCCTCAGAAACAAGAGGGTGCTGCTGGTTCTTGGGGGCGAAGAAGGGTTGGGAAGGACCTCCGAACTAGGCCTCCGACCGGATGACGTGAAGCGAGCTCCCCATGAACCCACACGATTGAGCGGAAGATATAGCCAAACAGCTTTTTTCCCTAAGAATCGCGCATCTTCCTACTCAGACAGTCTACAAAATCTTCTTCTCAAGCCATGTGGGTAAAAAAACTATAAGCTCTAAATCCTAAAACCCTAAACTCTAAACCTAAACCCTCCTGACAAACTTGCAGCAGTCAAAGACCACAGCCCCAGATACGACCACAGAGTCCAGCCCTTTACTGCAGATCCAAACCCCCCTCCCCCCCGGAAATCGCCAGGTTTCACACCTGCCCGGAAGGAAGTCGCAGTTAAAGCCTGTTGTGGGTCAAAGGGCGTTGACCCCCTGTACCTGGTAAACCCTAAACCCTAAACCCTAAACCCTAAACCCTAAACCCTAAACCCTAAACCCTAAACCCTAAACCCTAAACCCTGGCCTCTGCGCCACTTCTCGGGCAAGCATTGGCCCCAGACCTCGAGGCGTGGTCGTGTAACTATCAGGCGTGAACTGTTGCCCCCTGGATCTTAGTAGGGAATGAGGGAATTTTGGGCTTATATATACCCTTTAAGGGATGATATAGGGCCCCCTCATTCCCTCATTCCCTACTCAGAACCAGCCAGTGTTTGAGGTTCCGGGTTTAGGGGTTTAGGGCTTCAAGGGGAAGACAACATGATTTCAGGAAGCGATCCAAGATCAGCCTTTCCGCCTCTGCGTGGCGGCACAGGATCTCTCTTTCTTAACGCGTGCTATGCAACTGCGCAGGATCTCTCGGATGCGATAGCCTATAAGCTCTATACAACTATAGTTGTATAATGAAACACGGTTCGTGCGCGGCCGCGTTTGAGGGCGCAAAAAGACATGAAAGCTTCACAGGTGGGCATGACTAGAAGTCGTTTACTCGTGGTGCATGATTTCTCCTAAGCCCTAAACCCTAAACCTTAAATTTTCTGTTCAGAACAAGCCCATGGCGGCCCACTTGTCTGTCTGACTCATGTCGTCTCTCCCGGCAATCTCAGCACGGGCTTCATCGTCCAACTCACTCGGCTTAGCTTGGTCAGCTTTCGGAGCCTCCTGTTCTGAAAGTTCTTCCCGGATCTTCTTGCGCATCGCCTCATCTTCTGCCAACATGGCGGCCCTCTGGTCATCTGTAGGACCTTGTAGGCCCTCAGCCTGCAAGGCTCGCACTGCGCCCAAGCCGCTGCCTGCCGCAGTTGGAGAGGTTGGGCCTCCTGGACTGGACTCGGCAGCATCTTTGGGCACTGACTTACAGGCTGCCTTCATCCATTCAGGCGGGCTCGTTGGCTTGCTTTGCTCTTTCTTCCGGTCGGCGAGGTACCTTTCCATCTTCGGGGGCAGCCGGGTCCGTGCGTGCTCAGCGAAGTCCTTGGCGTTGTTCTCTGGAATGCCCCAAAGCTCCATGTAAGCCTTGGTGACCATATCGAACAGCTTGGGATCCTCATAGATCCGCAGGCCAGAACTCACCTCATCACCCCTCCAACCCTTTCCTGCGCCCGTGTACCAGCCACCATTGTCATAGAGCTCCTGCCTGATGCGCTCGGCTTTTTCTCGCGCGGCCTTCACCTTGACAGCACGCTCCTCCTCATAGGGTGTGTCCACCGCCCTGGGTCCTGGTTGACTTTTCTTCATCACCTGCACCAGCGTGAAGTACTTGCAGAAGTCCTGGACAGTCATCCAGAAGACCCCGTCCACGCGCTTCTTGAAATTCACCGCCTTGGCCACCTCGGGATGTTCCTTCCACTTCTCCGAGTCGTCGCACCAATCCCCATAGTATTCCTGCTTCTTGCCCCACGGGTTCCGGACACGCACAAGTTGGACCCCATGGCCCTGGTAGGAGGACAAGACGCCATAGGCGTGCTTGGTAACCAAGCCATTCTCGAGATTCCCTTCGCATTCCTCCACTTCTGCATGCCTCAGGTTGGGGTTCTTCTTGGCAATGATACCAGCACACATCAGGTAGTTGTTGGAGTCCCAGTCTTCCAAATACTTGAAGAACTCTTCCGGTGTCAGTGGGCCATATGCGTGGTTTGGATCCTTGTAGGACTTGGTCGTTTCGTCCCACTCAACATCCAGATTTTGCACATCAAATGGCATCTTAACCTTCCCCCAACCCTTTTCACTGATTTGCCAGTTCTCGATGTCTGCATCAGAGGCCCCACACATGATCTTCCATCCTTCTGAGACCAGCCCGCCATTCAGCTGCATGTAGTTCCCTTGGATCTTGGCCACGGCTTTCTCCAAGATGCACATCCAAACCGAGTCATCTGTCGGATTCACGTAGACGCAGGGCTTCCCTTCACATGCCCTCCCTCCATTCAAGTCGATGGGAACGAAGGAGTCGACTTTCACATAGACCCACTCTTGGTAAAATTCACACCACAGACGCAGGACGTATTGCCCGATCTCGTTGTGCTCCTTGGTGAGAAAGAGCCTCTTTACCGACTCGGGGTACTCTGCCATGGTGGAGATGGCCGTGATGAGCCAGCAGTCACCCAGCGCGCCCTGCATCAAATCGGCTGGGTCGATGCCATCTTTGGGGAACAAAGGCTTCTTGGGGTGGACGTAGGAAATGGGGCACCAGGCATGGTCTAAGAGTCGCCCGGCCACACTCATGGCTTCCTCCTTCTTGATGCCGATCGAGGTGTAGTTCAAAGGAAAGTCTGGGTCGACCCAGAGCTTTTCAAGATATTCCTTGGGAATGTTGATGCCCAGCTTGACTCCATCTCCAATGCCAGGCTGACTCAAGTCGACCACAAACTTTTCCTCTTCCTTCTCTTCCTTCTCCTCCTTCTCCTCTTCGCCGCTCATGCCAGGATGGGCGTGCGGCCGGAGGTGAGGCACGGAGCTCGACAGGTAAGCTTCGGCGCAGGTATCAAGCTGATAGCCGCCAACAAGCACTGTTGAATTCTGAAACAATGTAGAGGCAACTCTAAACCCTAAACCCTAAACCCTAAACCCTAAACCCTAAACCCTAAACCCTAAGTGCCACTAAGGCAAAACAGGGTTTGCACCTAAAGAAAGCGCTGCAGCGACTGCCGTTCGGCCGGCCTATTGAAGCGTATGAAGGCGAAGCTGCCACCGCAGCCGCGTGCAGAAACGAAGGACCTCCAGGTGCGCTAAGAGCATCTCTAGGGTTTAGGGTTTATAGGGTTTAGGGTTTAGGGTTTATAGAGGTTAGGGTTTAGGGTTTAGGGTTATAGGGTTTAGGGTTTATAGGGTATAGGGTTTAGGGTTTAGGAATCCTTTTGCTGAGGATTCAAGATATCATCATGCCGGAGAGCTCCGTGCATATGTAAACGTGACAGCAAAATAACCTCTGTACATTGAATGACATGTATAGATAGATATGTGAAGCACGGAACATTCAAGAATCATTGCCTTGCGCCCATCGTTTGGGGCTTAGGGCTTTCGAATGTCATGAGCTGATATTAGTATAATAAGAAACAGCCATATGATCATCTAATCATGCATTCATGTCGTACAAGAATGCATTCGTACCATACTGAAGTGGCGCAATCCAGGTTGTAGGTGAGGCTGCACGCTTGGAGCCTCCACCGCGCCAGCGCCGGCGCTGGGAAACAGCGTTGCGAAGTGCAAATGCTGGGAGGGGAATCTATGGGGTTTCGTGGTAACTTTAGAAGTAGCTTTTTACAGTTTGTTGGGCTTCTAGTTTAGTAATGGCTTCAGAAGTATAGCTTCTCCAGTTGGTTGGGCTTCTAGAGTAGTGCAGTTGGTTGACCTTGGGATGCACGATCAGGGGCCTCGCAAAGTAGCCGCACGCCTGCTAGTTTGAGGTTCAGGGTAGAGACGCTGGGTTGCTTCTTAGACGATGTCGGATCATGGCTTGGGGTTCCCGGAGACATTCTTTGTCAACTCCGCATGGTGTGCTTAACTCGGCCATCCTTCACACGAGCCAACAAACTTCGGAGCACGGCGCAGGTCACGAACCCAAAAAACCTTCGACACAGAAATCGAAGCCCGAGCGCCCCATAGAACCACCGGAAGCATGGTCGGAGTGCAGATCCCCCTAAGCCCTAAGCCCTAAGCCCTAAGCACTAAGCCCTAAGCCCTAAATCCGTTTAAACCAAAAACCCTAAACCTCAACCCACCTGAGACATTGGGACCCTGAACCTTCAAGACATCAAGAGCCAGGCATATGGATGTTGATCTAATTGTCGGCCCTTTCTTGTGCCCTCTTCCCCTACATCGCCCAAGTACAAGGAATCGGAAGATCCTACGACCTAGGATTTGTGGCACCCTCATCCCCGAAACCCGGAACCATAAGAAGCAGAAGATATCCTGCAATAGGTATCGGGGCCCATACTATGGATCAGCCCCTAAAAGAATTGCATTTCCCCAGCCCCGTGTATATGAATTTGCCCCCAAATACGATATAATCCTCAAGTTCGGACTCCCAAAAAGTGCATCCATTATTCCGGGAAACCCGAGTATGCCCCCCTTAAGCCCTAAACCCTAAACCCTAATTAAACCCTAAACCCTGGGTTTCCCAGAATGCCCCCACCATGCTTTCTGAGGGCATCCTCAGCCTTTTCTTCCTCTGTCTTGGCCTTCCTGGGCTATTTTTTTAAAGACATCAGGGGTTTAGGGTTTCGCCACCCGCACTGCACACACCATCAGGCGCCCGCCCCGCAGGGTCGAGTCGAGGCTACCAGTCGTTTAGGGTTTAGGGTTTCGATTTAGGGTTTAGGGTCTTTGGTTTAGGGGCTTAACAAGCTTTCGACTCTGAGGCAAGGCTTCGGTAGGTCTGTCCGGCATGGGTAGCACTTCTCTACAGCCCTGCTGAGCGCCGCCGTTTAGGACTATTTGCTTAAGAACCCCAAAAGAATAAATAATATATAAAGATCCCTATATTGCCCTCAATAAGGAAGAATATCTACATTTTTGGGCGTTCTTCAGCAATTCGTAGTTTAGGACCCAGGGGCGACACCCTGATTTGGGAGTTTACGAAATAGGGGACCCCCCAAATATAGACCTAACCAGGACCCCAGTAAGGTACCCCCTAAAAAAAAAATTATATATATATATATACCGTAAACCCCTCATTGCGGTTAAAAGTACAGGATTTGTGTTCGGGTGTTTTAAAAGCGCAGCCGAGGATCTTCTTTGGAGGCTCTGCAGGTGCATCGCTTTTCAGGAACTGCAAGAACTTCACCTGCCGTTCGGGCTTGGGCTTGGGATCGAGGGGCTGTCTAACATAGGGGCCTTAATGTTGAGAATGTTTTTTTTTTTTTTTTTTTTTTTGGGGGGGGGGGTTGTTGTAGTATAAATGTATGGGGACCAGAAGGGAATATAATTAGTGAATATTACGACCCCTATAGTATGCAAGTCCAGAGCCTTGCCGAAGCCATTGAGGAGCTCTTTGAGCCTGGCGTAGCAGTGGAGGTGGGAGTATAGGGTTTAGTTCTTTTTCTGCCGGATTTTTTTGCCACCACCCGACTAGCCACAGCACTGCGGGGTCTACTGTACGACATCTTCGCAGAAAACCTGCACTTTTCAGCTTTACCGGGTTTAGGGTTTAGGGTGTTTGTTGGGCTTCTTTGGCTACGTTTCGTGCTGATTAATCCGGGCTCAAGGCTTATAGGGGTCACGAACGAATTAAGGACGGAGAACAGCAGTCGGATTGGGGATTGCTTATAGGATTCTTGAGCTTCAACTTTAAGTCCTCAGGGCTCTTTAGGGCTTGAGGGCCTTTGGGCTTTCGTGTGCTTCGGGTTGGGGCCTTGAACCTTCTGAAGATGCGCTTGCTAAACCCTAAACCCTAAACCCTAAACTCTAAACCGCGCGGCCGGGGATGCGGCTGGCTTTCTCACCGACGATGCGCAGCAGTAAAGGGGTGGAGGATTCATGGAGGTCGAAAAGGCGAGCTGATCACCAGAACAAGCAGTAAGGGGTATGAGGAGGGACTCTAGAAGCGCCTTGAGTGCCCATGCCCCACAATTCCACCGGCTGATGCTCGTGATGCTCGCCTTGGGGGCGCCCATGCCCCACAATTCCACCGGCTGATGCTCGTGATGCTCGCCTTGGGGGCGCCCATGCCCCACAATTCCACCGGCTGATGCTCGTGATGCTCGCCTTGGGGGCGCACATGCCCCACAATTCCACCGGCTGATGCTCGTGATGCTCGCCTTGGGGGCGCCCATGCCCCACAATTCCACCGGCTGATGCTCGTGATGCTCGCCTTGGGGGCGCCCATGCCCCACAATTCCACCGGCTGATGCTCGTGATGCTCGCCTTGGGGCGCCCATGCCCCACAATTCCACCGGCAGATGCTCGTGATGCTCGCCTTGGGGGTGCCCATGCCCCACAATTCCACCGGCTGATGCTCGTGATGCTCGCCTTGGGGCGCCCATGCCCCACAATTCCACCGGCTGATGCTCGTGATGCTCGCCTTGGGGGCGCCCATGCCCCACAATTCCACCGGCAGATGCTCGTGATGCTCGCCTTGGGGGCGCCCATGCCCCACAATTCCACCGGCTGATGCTCGTGATGCTCGCCTTGGGGGCCCATGCCCACAATTCCACCCTGAATTCACAACCGGCTGATGCTCGTTGATGCTCGCCTTTGGGGCCGCCCATGCCCCACAATTCCACCGGCTGATGCTCGTGATGCCCGCCTTGGGGCCGCCCATGCCCCACAATTCCACCGGCTGATGCTCGTGATGCCCGCCTTGGGGCCGCCCATGCCCCACAATTCCACCGGCTGATGCTCGTGATGCCCGCCTTGGGGCCGCCCATGCCCCACAATTCCACCGGCTGATGCTCGTGATGCCCGCCTTGGGGCCGCCCATGCCCCACAATTCCACCGGCTGATGCTCGTGATGCCCGCCTTGGGGCCGCCCATGCCCCACAATTCCACCGGCTGATGCTCGTGATGCCCGCCTTGGGGCCGCCCATGCCCCACAATTCCACCGGCTGATGCTCGTGATGCCCGCCTTGGGGCCGCCCATGCCCCACAATTCCACCGGCTGATGCTCGTGATGCCCGCCTTGGGGCCGCCCATGCCCCACAATTCCACCGGCTGATGCTCGTGATGCCCGCCTTGGGGCCGCCCATGCCCCACAATTCCACCGGCTGATGCTCGTGATGCCCGCCTTGGGGCCGCCCATGCCCCACAATTCCACCGGCTGATGCTCGTGATGCCCGCCTTGGGGCCGCCCATGCCCCACAATTCCACCGGCTGATGCTCGTGATGCTCGCCTTGGGGGCGCCCATGCCCCACAATTCCACCGGCTGATGCTCGCCTTGGGGGTGCCCATGCCCCACAATTCCACCAGCTGATGCTCGTCAAACAACCCCTGGCTCCCTCCTTGAGTCCCTTGAAAGAATTCCCAAGCAGGCTATATAAGCGAAAGGCGCCGCGACCGCGCCTGTGGTAGTGAGTCTTGGCTGGGAGCTTGTTGATGTCCTTACTTGGAGGTTCATGGTACTTATGAACCAATTATACCTGTACTTTTCACCTACTCAGACGCTCCTTATGCGACCTAACAGGGTTGTAAGCACAGCACAAGGTACAGTCATAATTGGTTGATAAGTACCATGAACCTCCAAATATCTGGAGAGCGGTATTGGAGCCAAGGGAGTGGGTGCTTCATGGGCAGTGCCGAAAATTTCTGACCCGAATTCATCCCAAGGTCCTCTCTCAACGGCCATGTGGTATACCTGGTATAGCTACAACTCCACTGTTCTTGGACTCTTCATGCTTCCTTTCTTGTGTACGGGCCTTATTATACGAAGAACATATTTCCAACACCGGTTTCGTATGGGGGCTTCTGCAATGATGAGGGGGTTCAGGGCCTTGTTGGGGCCCTTCCAGTGAAAAGCGGTGGGGTTCATAGGGAGACATATAAGCCGATGTACAGGCCAAAAACACGATTATAGCTTCTGCTGCTTGGCTCGGGCTGCGGCCATCACGCAGCCACGGACCATTTCCTTGCGCACTAAGTCTAGGACTACAGACACCTCGCAGTTTACGTCAGTTTGGGAAAGTTGCCTGACTACTACACTACAGTAGCTGTTACGTTTAGGTTGGCAACATGCCCATGCGATGCGTGCAGTTCCCGGGGAGTTGTTCAATCAACCCTGAACCTGAATTTACTGACCGCTGTAGCGCTGGCTCAAGGGTTCTTTCGAACACCACATCGAATCGCATCATCCTACTTTGGGACTCCACGCATTGTGGGTGGATGACGTCTGCATTTGTCTGGGCCGTTGCTTGTCCATTCATGTCGTCCGTTCGTGTCTGCCTTGTGCTACCCGCATGAGGCCGCTGCCAAGCTTGCAAGACAAGCCACACAACACGCAGCAAGAACTCCTGACAAAGCGCTCTTGAACCACCCTAAACCCTAAATTTTAAACGCCAAACAACCCTAAACCCTAAACAATAAGCCTGCAAGTTACATACACTTTCGCCGCTCGCCTGCGGCTCAAACGCCCGGGGCTCTGGTGGCTTCTCCTCATGCTGGGGGTTTAGGAACATCGGGAACCCCTGATACAGATCAGGGACCCCTAATATAGACCCCCAGATAGTAGGATCCCCTTAGAATAAGGACCCCAATAAGGTACCCCAAATTTCGGAAACCCCCATTTCATGATACTGCGACTGGAATAGGCCTGTCAGCTTCAGGGGTCACCTAGCTGCGCATGAAGCGAGAACGTACACCCGTAGAGAATCAAAGCTCTGGAGTCCGAGGTTGTTGCGGGGAGTTGTGGTCTTGTTGCTCAGCCTGAGTGTCCCACTTGGAGTTTAACAAAAGTCGGGAGCGACAGCTGAACTCACTGGCCGACTCTGGCAAGGTGGTGGTCACAACGCCAAGAAGGCGAAGCCCCAAAAAGCTCCTCCTCCCGCTGGCGCTTCTTGTCCTTCGCAGGCTTCTCCTTCGGCTCCTTGCTTCGAAGGGGCGGGGGAAGGGGGGAAGGAGGGCGTAAGGGGCGAGCGACTCATAATCTAGGTCGGATCAGCTTTCAGAACTGCCTGCCTGAAGCTGCCTCGAACGCAGATGAACACAAAAAGGCAACAGACCTCAACTTAAACACCATGTCGAAGCGAAAACTCAGCAAGAGCCATCTCTCCCATCACATCCCCTGAAAAGAGCCCCTTGTAAGTCCTTGAGCCCACAAGCCAAGGGGCTGCGACCAGGCCCGAGCTAGCATCGCCGGTCTTTCCGGCGCCGTCGCGGGGGTAGATGACATCGATGCCTAGGCGACGCGATTTCTGGCTTGAGAGGCCCAGGAGCTTCGGGAATCTTCCGGATTTGGCTGTGTAGAACCTCCTAGAAGGCACAAAGAGTTGCCCTTTACAGGGGGTGGGCTTCTGGGAAGGCGACCCCTCCTCTCAATGTCGACTCTCCCTGAGCTTCATCTTCTGAAATGCATGCGCTCCTCCACACAGTCACAAACGCCTCTTGAGCAACAAAAAGCTTGAGGGTTTTATTAAGGTTTACCTGGAACCCCAATTACCTACAGTTTTATGGGTTATACCTTTAAGGAGTCACTACTACTAAAGTGTAGTAGGGACGACCCGCTCTTCTCTCACATGCAGGTGAGGGGCTTTTTGCAGCGCTCACCTTGAAGCCACGCGAGTGCACAGGAACTCCCGAAGGATTTTAGGAATCAAGGAGCTTAAGCCATGTAAAGCTTGGGTTTTGCGGTGGCTTCAGGTTCAAAAGGAAAAAGGGTGCCCTGATCTGCAATTGGTTAGCCAAAGGCAGTAAATTCAAGACCCCTTCGGAGATTCTGGCGCCCACTACCCCACAGACAAGCAGAGACGTGCCCGTAATCCCAAGAGTCTCGCGGTAGGCTTCCAATGGCTTAGAGTGGCTTACGGGCGTCTTCTATGGAACGAAAGCCGAGCCACTCCTTCTTGAGACCTGGGCACGGTAAGGGACATTCGGATTAGGCTCATTAGTTGAGGGCTTTGGGAACGCTAGCGGTTTGCATGCGGATGATGCCGATTCCGGAGTTAGGGGATATTGTATGCAGCACAGTTGTAAGGTGAGCTCTTCACATTGGGAACCGCCCCACACTTTGGCCACGAGGCCCATCTGCCCCAACGCTGATGAAGCACTTGTTCTTGAACTTGTCCTTGGTCGTTGGGCGGCCCAAGCGTTGAAAGGTCTACAACGGCCTATAGTCAAGCAACTCTGAGCACTGGACGTGCCGGCAGGGGCCTTCAACAGAGACCCACCTTTTTCAAAGCCCAAGCGTCGTAGATTCCGTACCGGAAGTGGGAGATGGGTTTGACCATCTTCTCCACCGCCTAGGCAGTTGCCACAACAGGGCTTCAAGCCCAAAAAATATGCCCAAACCTCCGGAGACCCGCAGACCGAAACCCCGAAACCCTTTTGCAGCATGCGGAAGTCCTCAGGTTGGAGCCCAAAGGCCCGAATGAAGGCAAAGAGTGGCCCACAAAGCCCCTGGAGCCTTGGGGTGGTGGAGGAGAAGGTGGAAGATGAACAAGTTGTCCTGGGCTTTACTGTGCCACGTAGAGCCCCCCTTGCGACTAAGGCCCCGAAGACCAGAAAAGGAGGCGGGGTGGGCGGGGTGCAAGAGAGGATTGTGTAGGACGTTCGTGGCTTTCTCAAGGACTCTCTGGCTACAGGATGTATGGTCTTGCTGCCTCGGGTGATCTCATCAACCATGCTTCGGCCGAAACTAGTAGTGCGGCGGTCTTGCTCGCAGGGTAAGACACGAAGAGCATTAGGTCATGGATAAGATGTGCGAATCTGGGTGAACGAAATGAACGAGCAATGCGAACATGATGTTATTCGTGCCTTCTGGGTCAGCGGATGATTGGGGCATAGAGGGCCCAAATGCCCCTACTATCTGGTACCTTTCATCTCTTGGTAGAGGACTGAACTAGACGAACCCTAAACCCTAACCCTATAAACCCTAAACACTCACCCTAAACCCTAAACCCTTAACCCTTAAACCCTAAACCCGGTGGACCCGAGCACGCGTCCTCCGTGGAGAGTTCTCCTTTAGTGCCGTCATCTTCGGCGACCGAGTCCTGCAGTCGGCAAACGATGCCCTCAACGAGTCCCCACTTGGGATGCTCCCCCATGATACTCACAGCCCTTGGTAGGGATTCTAGTACCCCCTATACTTGTAATCCCTTTTAAAAGACTGGTAGTATAAGGGTGGAACATCCCACGTCCCACCTGCAGGGCAGGGGGCAGGAGATGAAACCCCCCCGAAATTGCGAGGGCGTGGCTCCTGGATCTTCTTCACGTGCGCTGCGAGATCTGCACGGCTGCTGAAGAGCCTGCCTCCGCCAGGAAACGGGTGGAAAGGGCTTGGCTTTTGCAGGGTTTATCTGGGACAAGGGGGTCGGGAAACGAGGCAGGGGAAGGGAGGAAGAGCGACTGAGCCCTATAGCCCTCCGGTCTGTTCGAGGGTGGACGCAGCCCAACTCCAAACACCTGGGACATCAGAGGTTGTGCTCTGAAGTCTCTGCCCGAACCCTACAGGACCCTCGGCAAGACTTAGGGGTTCCTAAACCCTAAACCCTAAACCCTAAACCCTAAACCCTAAACCCTAAACCCTAAACCCTAAACCCTTGCAGGGGGTCAGAGGCCTGCCAGGTAAATCTTCCTGCCCGGCGGCTCCGCAGCCTCTCCTGCGGTGCTCTCCTCCACAGCAGAACAGAACAACTGGCACTTATAAGGCCCGAGTTGAAGGTCTCTACTCTCGATCTCTCTGTTCCTATAGAGGCAAGCTCCAGCTGGGTGTGTTTTCCATCTTCCATGGCTCTATGCTCTGGCCCTGAAATCTGATCCAAAACTCATGCTGGTCCCTTAAATGCTTAATCGTCCCGATTTGCAGCCGTCTCTCGTGCAACTCTGCCCACATTGCGCCTCCTCTGCAGGCTTGGGTGTTGTGTCCTCCTTCATGTCAGAAGTCTCACCAACAATGAACCCTCATGAATTGGGATGTTCCCCTTATACTAACAGTCCTTAATCGGGACTATAGTACCTCCTATTCTATTCCTTGTGAAGGACCGGTAGTTTCAGGGGGAACATCCCAACTCAAGAACCAAAAAAAATCTTCAAGCTGGTGTTGCCACTTCATGCGTCCCAAAATCTGCAAGCCCAACGTTGCAATAGGGTACATTGTAACTACGGCTCTTTCAGGCCCTCCCCGTAGCGAAGGGCCCCTGCAACCTCCTTTGCACAGTTCCCTGCCCGAAGAATCGAAAGCGCCGCAGTGTGGCCCGAAGACGACCCAACAACAGAAAACACTTCACGTCCTCGATCATTCAACCCGAGAATCCCACGCCCGAAGTTGCTCTGCTTCCCTACCATCATGGCCCCTCCTATAGAACACACACCCAATGCCCGGATAGGCCCACCCTAGCCCCCCCCCCCCCCTCTCTCCAAGAGCCCCCAAGTTATTGCGGTCCTTGAAACCCAAGGAACCCTCCTCTGGTCCAGAGCTAAGGGCCGCCTTTGTCTTGAACGCAACTGACTTCCATGCTTCGGAAAGCCTTTAGTGGTACTGGTACGGCTGTTGGCGCTTTTTTGGTAAGCCGGTGAAGGACCGTCATTTCAGAAAGCTCTGAACCCCGGGTGTCCCCCAGAATTTCCTCAAACCATTCCCGAACAGATGAGAAAGGCCTGAAGCGCCTGACTACTGAGTGGCTTCATACGCCCTAAACCCTAAACCCTAAACCCTAAACCCTAAACCCTAAACCCTACACCCTAAACCCTAAACCCTAAACCCTATAAACCCTAAACCCTATAAACCCTACATCCTAAACCTTCTTCAGACCAGGTGCATCCACTGCAGCTCCAGCGTCTGCCGGTGCATCTTCGGCTGCTTCAGCTGGCGCCTTCTCGGGCGCGGCTTCCGCTGCGGGAGGTTCGTCCTGCAGGCTTCACCCTAAACCCTAAACCCCAAACCCTAAGCCCTAAACCCTAAACCCAAAACCCACAGACCCTGAAGCCTTGCGGTTTAGGGTTTATAGGGTTTGCAGGCAGGCCCTCCCTCAAACTAGCCCAGCTCTCTCACGGCTGAGCTTTGATCAGGAAGCATTTGCATGGGGAGTACTTCGTGAAAGCTCGTGAAGAGCACATCGAATCCGAAGCAACACACAGCACTCTGCCAAACAGTCCTGCGCGGTCATCCCTGATGCAGGCCACCAAGCAAATGGTGTCCACTCTCAGACGCTAAGGGGTCGGAATAGGAAACAAAGCTTTGCTTAACCTAAGCACCGCAAGTCATGTCCTAGTGCAGCCGCCTAACTTATGCAACCGATGCAGGTCTTGCTTCAGGACATGGGGGGGGGTTCACTTGCTGCCTCAAGCATATGCCTCGTGGCGACTCTTGAGCCGTGGAGCTGCGGTTTGAACAAAGTCTGTATGTTGAAGCAAAAAAAACAACACCCGAAGCATCCCCCCATATACGCACTCCAACTAGGCTCATGAAGCCCCAGCCCCGCCTTTTGACGAATTATCAGAATGGGGTGCCCACAGCGCGATGTGGAAGAACAGATCCAACCCTTTGCCAAGTAGATGCTGAAACATGAGCCCAGAACACCCCAGAGTCCACATGGAACCGTGTAGCCCCAAACCCACAGAACCTCAAGACCTGCTAGACTCTAAGCCCTAACTCTAAACCCTGAAGACCCTAAATCTCGAACCCTCAAGTTGCTGAGGGTCGGAGGAATCCTCTAACATTGAACTCCCGAGCTTCCCCACGAAGCCCGGGCCCCTTGCCCAAAAAGTCTCGAAACCCTCAGTACAGATGGGGGCTAGTTTGACTGAACTCTGCAACCTTCCGGCATTTCGGCTTGAAAAGATCGGCTGGGTTGTAGGGTGGAATGCTTCAAACTGGGATACAATATCGGATACAACTTGAACCTTGGCACACGGGTATGACAAGGTTTTGCAAGCCCAAGCCGGAACACCTTCCTTCCCAAACCGCGAGAAACTACGGGGACTGCTTCAAAACATTTGTTTCTTTACCCTAAACCCCCTGCCATCCTGCAAGTAATATAGGGGGCCTGAATTAGAACAGGGTTTTGGGGGGCTAGTATGGTATAGTAAGAAAGGGACCATGAGGAAAACGATTAGTACTTATTCCGACCCCTAGATTACTCATGATATTCCTTTACGGCCCCTTTTTCAATCTGCCAAAATAACCCCCCCTAAACCCTTTTTTGCTACTGGACTCAAACCCTAAACCCTGATCGTAACTATTCCGACACCCCTAGATTATTCTCCCGCCTGTCGGCGCCACGCCCCTCCAAGCGCATGGCCCCAAGGACGGACAGCGCCTCTCTCCAGCGGCCGCTGGGGCCTCCCAACGAGGCACCATGGTGAGGGTTCGGGTTTAGGGTTTAGGGTTTAGGGTTTAGGGTTCAGGGTTCAGGGTTCAGGGTTCAGGGTTTAGGGTTTAGGGTTCAGGGTTCAGGGTTCAGGGTTCAGGGTTCAGGGTTCAGGGTTCAGGGTTCAGGGTTCAGGGTTTAGGGTTTAGGGTTTAGGGTTTAGGGTTTAGGGTTTAGGGTTTAGTGTTTAGGGTTTAGGGTTTACCTGTACCCCCAATTCCCTACAGTTTAGTAGTAAACCCCTTATCTAGTAGGTATAACCCTTAAAACTGTAGCTAATTGGGGTTACAGGTGCTCAGGGCTTGGCTTAGTTTATGCTGCGCGGTCTTTGAGATCCGAGAAACTGAGCGCGACTGCACGAACCAGGATGTCATCGGACGCGCCCACACTGTGTCCATAAACTAAGTAATAAAGGGGCCTTAACAAGTATAGTGTTTTGGGGATTTTTGTAGTATAATTATAACGGGCCATAAGGGAATAATGGCAGCAGTTATTCCAACCCCCATATGAGTGTGGACCAGTGTGACAGGCTATGTTGGCCTCGTTTCAGGCCCACAGCTGGCATCTTAGGGCTGCGGGCCACTGCACATGCCACAAGTCATATGCTTCTGCTGTTACCGGGCGCAACGTCTCCAGCTGCGCCCGAAAGGTTGCCAGCAGAAGGGCAACCGAGTGCAGCCTGAACCTAGCATGTGGTCATGAAGAACCTGCTATACAGCTACGCAGCTACCCTAGACTTCTACCCCCCCACAGTGGTGCGGCAAACGCACTCCTCACCTCACCTCAGAGGAGTTGACTTAAGGAAATGCAGTCGCTGGCTGCATGCAGGAACCGGGAAGCTTAGATCACTCGGACGTTCACTACAAAAACTCACTAGTCCTGACGAGTCACGACCCAAAGCCGCAAACATTCCCAAGCAGTACTTATGAAGCCCTAAAGCCCTGCAAAAATCGCTGAGGCTGTCCACGCAAGGCTTGCACTGCTTCGTGGTAGGGCACAGCCTGAAAGGACAGGTTCCGCCGCTACTGCCTACGGTGCCATGCACCTCTCCAAAAAACTCAACACTAAACTTTGCCCTAAACATCCCTACTAACCCCTCTTTTCGAAACCCCCGAGGCCAAAACCCAGCGACGGCCGGTCTCCAGCTCCTGGCCAATTTCGGGGCTGCCATCCCCGATCCTCCCCAAACCCTTTTTGCCTAAACCCCAAACCCTACGCGGCCCAGCCGATGCTGCTACATCGTGTGTCCGCTGGAGGCGGCGGGTCTCTCCGAGCCCATAATTCCCTCAAGGGGCTCTCTCTATCTCTCTATCTCCCTATCTCTCTATCTCCCTGTCTCCCTTCTCTCTCTCTCTCTCTCTCTCCGTCTTTATCTTTCTCTTTCTCTCCCTCTCTCTCTCGGTCTCCGTCTCTATCTCTTTACGTTTCTCTTTCTCTTTCTCTTTCTCTTGGACTTTCTCTTTCTCTTTCTCTGTCTCTCTCTCTCTCTCTTTCTCTCTTTCTCTTTCTCTCCCTCTCCCTCTCCCTCCCTCCTTCTCTCGCTCGCGCACTCATGTTCCGCGAATTCTCACAATACTAGCCTAGAGTCTGGCCTAGAAGACCAACCCGCCCTCCTTGAAGGACTGCCGGCGCTTGTGTCGAAGCTCGGCCAGGAGCCACATCGCCCAGTTCCAGCCTTGGGCTTCGAAATGGTGGAATTTGGAACGTTAGAGTTAGAGCTAGTTCATGATTGGGATAGTAATGTAATGAAAATTTAAATTTCTATTCCTTATTGAGTTTGAGTACCCTTGAAATGTAAAATGCCACCCCACTATGACAAAGAGAGGTTCATGTCTCGGTTTCTTAGGGCTTGCGAGAGCCATTGCGGCAGGGCCGTGCTATGAGCCACCACACGCCTACGACGCAAACCCCAAATGCAGCAGCTCGCCCTCGCTTGGGACGAAGCGGTTGCTTCTGCCACAGGCCGCGATGGTCGTGCTGTACGACACGGAATTGGCACCTGTCGGCAGTAGGAGGTACGTGGACTTCCGAACCCTCTGGCAAATCGAAAAAGCTCCGGCGCAAAGAGCGCTTGAAGTTCGACCATGGCCTGCTGCTAATTACTCACCCCCGAGGTGCCAAATCAAACGGCCAACTTCAGAATTAGAAAAACTGCCCATTCCAAACCATGTGGTGCAGCCTTGATGCTAGGTTGTGGGCTTCAAACTTCAAACCTGTGAACAGAAAACTGCTCGACAAAGCACACCCGCACGTGCTCAGTGAAGATCTTTGCTTGGTAACTTCGGTTGGAAATTGTGTACAACATAACGTGTCAACCTGCTTGTTGAGCAGGCCCGCATCAATTACCGGACTTGTTCAAGGAGACACTCCTTGGCTTGCCGGCGGGACCTCGCAACAGCCTCCCAAGACAGCCTTCAAGAAAGTGAAAGGCAAGGCCTGAACCCTTAAACCATAGGGGGCGATCCTAAAACCCCCAAAGCCTTGATTAAACTTCCCCCTACAAACCCAAACCTTGGAGCACAACCTCCTTACCTAAACCCGCCAGTTGACCCCACTCACTTGTCTTTGGGGTAGGCGGGTGCTGGTCGAGCGCTCGGCGAGACCCTAGCACCCCCAACAAGAAGCGTCCTTCGGGGGCGCTGTCCTGAGGCCCTGGAAGTCGGCCCGTTGTAGGGTCTTGATTGCAACGCAAGCCAGTAAAGTGTTCCAAGTTCCAAGTGTCGCAAGTCAGTGACCCCAAGCGACCAAAGGACGAATGCCACACGAGTCTTCGGCGGCGTACATGAATCAGTGCTCCAAGCAACCCATTGTGGTAGAAGTCTGACGCCAAGGACATCCCCTGCCCACGTCACAAGTGTCCCAAGTGACCGAGTGCATGAAGTGTCCAGTGCAACAAGTGTCCCACGTGACCCGAGCGACCCAAGTGTGCTCCCAGTGTTCCAAGTGACCGGAGTGTTCCAAGCACCCGGGTGCTCCGACACAGGTGTCTTCAGTGAATCCCTAGTGACTTGAAGTGACCTCAGTGTCCCAAGCACCCAAATGTTCCCAAGTTTCGTGTCAGGTCCGAGCAGGCATCCGTGGCACATAACCAGCCGCAGCGGATAGAAGCTGTTCGACGCACGCGGAAATCGGAAAATGGAAAATCGTTGCAAGCCAGCATGCGAGAACTGCAGTTCCAAAAATTTGCCAGCGGCAGGGTTTCTGTTAAAATGACATGTCAAAAGTACATGTTGCATTGGAAAAAACGAAAAGAAGGCTTTCAATCTATGAGAGTTGCAAGTGGGCGGTCTTGCGGTGGGTAGGTCTGCGCGCTTACAAAGCACACTTCCGTTTGGCGCGCCCTTGTTTTGGCTTCGCCTAAACCCTAAACCCTAAACCCTATGCGGAGGTTGCCTTGTATAGGTTGAAAGGGTTAAATACCCGCAAACCATTTTGGCTCAAGGATGGCCAAGAGCTTTCCGCTTTCGTTCAAAAAGTGTGAGTGCCTGGGGTTGGGTTGTAGGACCTTAGGGGTTCCTCTCCCTCTCTTTTTGCCAAACCTTAATCCTCTTAGTGTGTGTTTCGGTTCAGGGAGTTCATTTAGGCAGCCAAGGGTTGAGACTCTTCCTTTTCCCCTTTCGGTTGCCCCCGTACCCTAAACCCCCCCTAAGCCTAAACCCTAAACCCTAAACCCTAAACCCTAAACCCTAAGCCCCAAACAAAAAAACCCAGACCCTAAACCCTTTGCCTTCAAAGCCCTGCTGTGCCTGCGCCTAAGGACTGCAGAAACCAGAGCGCTTGCTCCCAGCAGCCGCCCCCTTGGTAGGGCTTAGGCTTAGGGGTTTAGGGTTTAGGGTTTAGGGATTAGGGATTAGGGTTTAGGGTTTAATTAGGGTTTAGAGTTTTGCGGCTTAAGGGTTTAAGGGTCTATAGGTTCTTTGGTGGGCTTCTAGGCGTGGAGTTGATAGCTTCGAAGATTCGCCGGGCACCCCAAACCTGGAAAGGTTACACGAAGCCACCAACAACGAAACTCTGTGCTGTTAAAGAAAGGGGAGGGCATGAAAGGAAGTCGTCCGCTAGTCTCCAGGAAGGCTCAGCTACGAATTCACTGGGGGGGGGGGGGTGGGTTTAGGGTTTTTGTTTTGTTTTTTCTTAGGGTTCAGGGTTCAGGGTTAAGTTCAGGGTTTAGGGGGGGGCTTCCCGCGCAGGACCACAGCAAAACACTCAAGTGCTGCCCAAAAAGCCGCAGATTTGACCACCAAGCCACAAATGTTCGAAATCTCGACTACGGACCTAGACCCATCTGAAATCTCAATTGCCTACAAGTTTGTGGCTTCTACAACCCAAGAACCTACAGTTTTATGGGTTATTCCTATTAATTCAGGGGTCGCTACTACGATACTGCAGGTAAGTGGGTTTGCAGGCACACCTTCCTAAACCTTTCTTACGCCTTTGAGCCGCTGTTGTCTTCCTTGAGCGGCTCAGGGCGGGAACAAAGAAACACAACGGACTCGGGAGGGTCTGTGCAGGTTACGAGGTCTCATCAAAACCCTGTGACTCCGTGAGGCCTGAAATGCCTTGAAATGCCTCATGGTACAGGGGCTTAGGGTTCAGGGCTTAGCTAGGGTTTAAGGTTGAATCTTAGGGTTTATAGGGTTTAGGGATTGTAAGGGTTGACGGTGGTTGTTGTGGGGGGGTGGAGCCGGGTGGGTGCCCTTCCTCCCCTTGGCCCATGATCACCTGAGCCACGCGCGCTCCAGGGCGCCCAGCAGAGAATTGCAGATGAGGATGCTCGGCCTAAGGATGGCCCAGGTTTCTAGTTCATGGTTGGGATAGTATTAAGAATTTAAATTTCTACAGCGGGCGGCCCTAGTCCCATCCACTTTGCCTCCGGACGCCCTCCCCCAAGGAGCGCAGGTCCCAGCCACGACCCCAAAAAGTCCCAGCCAAAATTTTCCCCAAGTACGCGCAACACGAAATGGACACATGCTATCCACCATGAACTGGAAGAAGCCTTTGCCCCGAGGAACGCAAAGTCCAGCCACACGTTCATGACCGCCTTCCACATGCACCGAAACATGCCAAACACCATGTAAACGCAGCGAAACGACATCTACGACATCCACTTTTTTGCCTACTCGACATGCACGAAACCATGTCAACACCAAAAAAAGCCGAAACGCCCATGCACGAACATTATGTAAACACCATCTAAACGCAGTGACAAGCATGTTTGACATCCTCACTCCAACAAATCGCACCTCGTTGCTCGAGCCGCCCACACCCGACAATCGCGCACCGAGCGTTGATGCCCACAACCGAAAATCGCGTGCCGAGCGTTGGTCTTCGAGCCACCTTTTGTCGGCACATGGCGCGGCCGCATAAGCTGCGCGTAAGGTTCACGAAGTAGCGCGTAAGCTGCGGTCGCCAGTTCCCCCGAGAGCAAGGTTACCAACAGCACCGCAGCATCCCCTCCCCAATGAACGCATGGATTTACAGCTTCCAAAAGCAGCGAATTCGTTGCCAAATCAGTAAACTCGAAGGAACGCTTCGCCAAAGTACGCCTCTGCACATGATGAGGGTACATCCGTGGTCGTTTCCCCCAAGCAAACGCAAGCGGCGGCGACTTTTACATCTTCTTCCCCCCAGTGACTGCAACGATCCAATCGGACTGGCGGCGACTAGGGCCGTGGGAGTACTTCTTCTTGAGTTTAAGTACCCTCAGAAATGAAAAATGTTGCCCCACTATGACAAAGGTTTCGCTTATAAGCCCAGAGTGCGCACACAAGCCTCTCATCGACCTGGGTGGCTCTCAAGAACGCCCGCCCGAACCCCGAATCTCATGAACAAAGGAGGCACCGAAGTCACGGCAATGCAGTTGCACCATGTTGGGGTCACATGCGGAACTTCTTCCTCGATGAACAGACCCCAACAGTGAAGGTTTGTAGCCAATGTCGGGAATGAGGCTTCAATCTGGAGCACTCCCCCCCTCCCCGCACCTTCGCTGACCCTAAACCTCTTTGCATCAGGGACTTGTGCAATCGCCTGAAGTCTAAACCCTAAACCCGTCCCTTCATCCTGAAGTCCCTGCAAATGCAGGAAATCGGACAGCTGGGCTGCGCAGCGCGACCCTTGAAGTCAGCCTCGCGCAACGGAGGCTGAACATGTGCGGAACTTCTCGCCCTCTTCTGATACAGCCCCTACCGCTCATGGGGCTGCGCCTCGGCACCACTAAGGTTGTACCCTTGGGTTTGGAAAAAACCTAAACCCTAAACCCTAAACCCTAAACCTAAACACCCTAAACCCTAACTGAAGCTCCTCCTCGGAGACTGTTAAGGGAAGCTCTTAGGGGTACAGCCTCAGAGGTCCAAAAGTGTGACTCCCTTGAACCGCAGCGACCCCACCCCCCCCCCCCCCCCCAAAAAAAAAGGGTTGCTCAGGTTTGGGGTTTAGGGTTGAGGGCTTTAGGGTGTAGGGGTTTAGGGAGTGGTATGCTTCTAAGTCGTGTGGCGGGAAGATCTTTGTCCTTCAATAGAGGAAAAAACATAGAACCTATTGGAGCTTGGCCTGCAAACCCCATTCCTAACCCCCAAGTCTGGTGGAGAACAAGATATCGACATGTCTTGACATCTGCCTAAACCCTAAACCCTAAACCCTAAACCCTAAACCCTAAACCCTAAACCCTAAACCCTAAACCCTAAACCCTAAACCCTAAACCCTAAACCCTAAACCCTAAACCCTAAACCCTAAACCCTAAACCCTAACCCTAAACCCTAAACCCTTTTGCCTAAACCTGGCCTCCAGAAGAAAGTCAAAGCGCTCTCCCACCTTGGGTGTATCGGCTTCACAAGCTCTTTGGGTGTTGCGTGAAAGTCAACAGTCATGTGCCGTCAGAGAAACCGAAGCGGTTTGGGCAGCAAGGTGTTGGGGGAATCCCAAACAAGCCCTAAACCCTAAACCCTAAACCCTAAACCCTAAACCCTAAACCCTAAACCAGCCAAAGAAGAAGCTCAAGAACAAATTTCAGTCGCTGGGTCGGTGGCCTCTGCCCGGCACCCAAAGCAGAGATCAAACAGTTCCATGTGACCTTCGGCTTCAGTTCGCGGCTTAGGGTTTAGGGTTTAGGGTTTAGGGTTTAGGGTTTTAGGGCTTCCGTTCGCGGACTTGTTCCCGGAGTTTGGGCCTTTGGGTTTCCGATGCCTCAAGCTTCGCACTATCTTGCGCATATGATGTACATACATATCTATATACATATATATATATGGTATTGCTTATTTATCTTTATGTTATATGAACATATATATATATATGTATACATCTGTGTTTCATGAGGTTCCCCCCCCCCCCCCCCCGCGCTCAAAAAAAGTGTTTTTCTATGGGTCTTTGGGGGGGGGGGGGGGGGGCGGTGCCGTAGTGTAAGTCTCCATGAAGTTTCGGGGCCTTGGGCTAAACATTCTTAGAAATTTTCATTTTACTTTTCTTAACACAGATCCCCAGGAAACAAGAATCAAGACTCCCTGGCGTCTGGGTTCTTGGTTCGTGGGGCCTTGGGCTGAAAGTGTTTTAGAACTTCTAAACACAATTGTTTAGCAAAAGGCCCCAGGAACCAAATATCAGGAAACCATGAGTTGAGAAAGTGGCAGTTGTTGGTTTGTAGTTCCTGGCACCTGGAGCGTATACTTCATACAGCACCATTTTCCTGAAAAACAAAGAGCTACAACCAACTTATTGCAGAGTTGAGGTGCTTCGTTTTCGGTTGTGGGGCGCTCTGAACGACAGCAAAGCACGAGGAGCATCATCACCTTAAATTCTGTACCTTAAGGCCTAAAAGCCTGTTGTCGGTTGTAAGTGCAGTACGGAGATTAATACTAATACAAGTAGCCATAGCAACTACATGGATAAGTGGGTAACATTTACGAACTATACTTCTTGCGTTTCCGCTAACTCTGGCATTCCTATCGGCAGCACTGGAAACATTGACACTGTACATGATTTGGAATGGGTAGTATTGCTAATACTACCACACTTGAAAATTGTGACAATGCTATGTATGTAGTCGTGTTCTGCTGAATATGTGTATTGTTTCTGGCTCCTACTTCCATTAGCTGCATTAATGGCTCTTGCGGTACTATCAGACAACGGCTGGCTCACATCAGTCGGCAAAAGCACCAATGTAACAAGCATGGTTCATATAACCAAAAACCATTCATGGTATCCCGATCCCTTAAAGTTCTGCTGCTATAGCTCCTGTGTAGTTATATAGGTTTGAATTCAACTCATTATGTGCTTTCTTCGTTGGAGGGGGGGGGGGGGGGGGTCCGAAGAAGAAGAGTTCATGCAACTAGGATCTTTTTTGCCACCCGCTTAGCTTAGCTGACCTCTCGGACACTCTGCAGTTTAGGGTTTAGAGTTTAGGGGAAAACTAGCTCACCACTATATTTCATGAGAAAAATCAAGCCTGTTGCCGGCCCTATTGCATTCACCTTGCCCCACATTTAATCACACATGGCTTAACAACGATATCCCACATACCTGATATAGCAAATATATATATATATATGTATATATATACATAACAAATATATATATATATATATATATATATATATATATATATATAATAGTAATCAATAAAAGCTTTTATGTTACTACCCTGCAGAACAGATACAGTTCAACCGCTATGATTTACAAGTTCGTTAGCTTTTGAGGGATCGCCCAATGCAGATGCCAGAATCCAGCACATCCTGGGTCTGATGTGGGCTCACGCGGGGGGTTGGCTGTGGGGAACCCTCCCTGCGTCACTGGAAACTCTGTCGAACAATAGGTCTGCGCAGGGGGGGGGGGGGGAGAAAAAACATCACACACACACACACATGCACACACACACACACACACACATATATACAGATATATATATATATATATGTTCATATATATATATATACATATATTGTATATCTATATCATCTCTCTCTCTCTCTCTCTCTGCAGATGCATCCAGAGGGTCTAGCAGCGCCAGGCACCACATGAGGTGTACAGAAACCAAGACTAGGGAGGCTGAAGTCTGCCCCAGCAATTGCTCGAGCATCCCTCCCAAGCCCTGCACGGTAAACGGAAGTGCAGAAGGTTTAGTGCTGGGATGACTCCCGGCCTATGAAAGAAACCGGATCTGACACGCCTTCATCAACATCAATCTTATAGAGGAGCTATCTCCTGTTGTGTTCTTTGTTCTGTGGTTCTCGGTTCGTTCTTTCCTCCACCAAAAGCATTCTGCAAAACGGCCGAGCCCCCCGCACCATCGGGTTGGAATTGGTTGCGGACGTCTTTGTTGTACATCCTCAATGCCTTTGGGCTCAGTTCTGCACTCACGGGGCCCATGGGGCTGCTGGGCTGTCTCTGACTCACGGAGATAACTGTTAAACGCAGCATGGCAATCCCCGCAAGCATGACATGCCAGCATAGCCCCTCCCTCACAAGCCTCGGCCCACATCTGTGCTTTGACGAGGCCCTCGGAACATCAGGAATCATGTGGGCATGTAACCCCAACTACCTATTTACAGTTTAGGAGTAACAACCATTTAGGGTTTAGGGTTTAGGGGCACAGACCCATAAAACTGCAGGTACTTGGGGTTGCAGGGGTGCCTTGCCATCTTTGAAGGGCTAGGCTAGCTTCAGCGTTTCAGCATTTACAGGCCTTAAGCCTTCGGAGGCACCCTGCTAAATAGAATCGAAGGCTTCTCTGCCTTCGTCGGCATAGAAGACCGCCAGCTATGCCGCAAAACCAAATCCCTGTTGTCTGGCTTCTGAGAGGCTGGCCGCCATTGCACCGTTCACCGACACCTGGGCAACAGGTGCTGACCTTGCAAAAACAAAGAAGTGCCACAGCCCTAAACCCAAAGCCCTCAAAAATTGCTGAGGTCCTAAAAGCTAGACTACAACCACGTTGGCAGCAGCCATCTTAGTCCCAAACACCACAACTGCACAAAACAGAGGACATGGCGCTGTCACAGTATGGCCATGTTGGGATGTTCTCCCTTATACAACAGTCCTTTCTAGCCCCCACGGTCCGGCATGGTCGCGCCCAAAGCGAACAACCGGGTCATGCCGGAAGCCACAAGGGTTTAGGGCTCGATAGACCCGAGGACCCTAAATAGCCTGACAACGCTCAGAGACTCAGAGATTCGAGCTCCGGACGACGTCGGGCGCGCAACTGACGCCGCCCATGGAGTCCAACAGCTGCAGGGAGCCTGATAGCAACCGCTAAGCTGTCCCTTATATAGTCTCTACATATACCTAAGTAGCCCCTTCATAAACCCCAAATAAACCCGGGAACCTCCCAGAATACTCCTGCTTACCATGGGCCGGGATCTCCCAGAAGCCCCCAAACGAGGAGCCCAATGTCAGGAAAGGAGCGCTGCCATCGGCGACATTCTGCGCAGGCGTGGAGCCTCAAAGAGAACACTCACTTGGAATACCAAACATAGGTTCTCTATATAAAAAATAAGTGAATAAGTCAATATAAATAAATATATCTATATATATATATGGATATTTTCTGTAATTATCATATACAACACAAACAAACAAATAAATAAATATATATATATATACACATGTATATATACATACAGTAGAATATATTCTATGCTTATTGTTACCAAGATCATCACATATGTGGTTAAGGATCAAAAACGAAATCCGAGCTGCAGGCTTTGGATCCATAACCCTAATCCCTAAACCCCTAAACCCTAAACCCCTAAACCCTACACCCCTAACCCCCAAACCCTACCCTAAACCCGCAAAGCGTGGCCATCCTGGGCCGTTTTCTCGGTGTCGCAACCACGGGGGTTTGCAGATCCAACCACTGTGATAAGATAAGAAAATACCTGCAAAAAATAGCCGCGGAGATTGTTTGCTTTTCAAGACTCAGACCTCCGAAGACTTCTCGAAGCCCAACCAGATCCCGAAACCCTAATCCCCAACCCCTCAACTGCTGGAAACCTCCCCCTAAACCCTAAACCCTAAACCCTAATTAAACCCTAAACCCTAACCGCTCAAGAACTGAGAGCGTCACGCGGTGTTGAAGGAGGCGGTGCTCGGAGGCACCCGCACCTGAGACCTGTCAGTCGGTGTTCCATTTCAGGCATTTAGGGTTTAGGATTTAGGGGTTAGGGTTTGGGATGTTCCCCCTTATACTAACAGCTCCTTAAGTAGGGATTGTAGAACCCCTCCCCCCCCCCCTATTGTAGTCCCTACTAAGGACTGTTAGTTTTAAGGGGCAACATCCCAAGATTTGGGGGCTAATTTTGTTGTTTTCGGTGTGCCCTCAAGGCATACCATCTCCCGCACCTAAGCCTTTCCGGCCCTTGTGGCTTGCAGGTTCAAGACAAGCTATAGGGTTTAGGGTTTAGGGTTTAGTGACCCGTAAACCTGTGGGTAATTGGGGGTACAGGGGGAACGACATGCGCAAGGCTCGAGCCACCAGTTCCGGAGTAACCGATGGGGCCCCGGCATCTCCGCCAGAAGATGCAATGCCATCGCCCACTGGAAGCCTTTGTCACACCTTGACCAGGCTGTTGCTTCGTGAGTAGCGTGTTTAGGGTTTAGGGTTTAGGGCTCAGTGTATGACCCGCTTTCAAAACCTTACCCGCAGCGCCCAGAAATTAGAACTGTACAGCTCCAGGCGCCGAAACCCCACGTAACCCCACGAAAAAGCACAGATGTTGCAGACGGACCGAGATCCACAAAGGTTCGTCAGGGATACATGTCAGAAACGTATCCTGGCTCCAACAATTACACACATTCCGAGACTTCACACAACGTCTTGTCGCTGTTGTCTTCACCCTAAACCCTAAACCCTAAACCCTAAGCCCTAAAGCCCTAAATCCACGAGTAAGTAACAGCATGTCCAGCTTTTGTGAGCAGCAAGTGGATATGGGCGATCAGAAGGGCTTGTTCTGCACCAGCTTATAGGGCCCCAAAAAGCCACATATAAACATAAGGATCCTGCTAGTGGGGGTAGAAGGGCCCCTCTAAAGGGGGGGTTCCGAAAAAAACCCTGCTTGTAGGATCCTTCTGTTTATGTGTGTAATTGGCCCGTTCCATGGTCCCTTCTATGGGCACTTAATTGGTGACCCCTTACATACCTCCTGAAATGGAAGTTTACGAAAATAGGGGACCCCTAATATAGATCTCCAACCAATAGGATTCCCTTATAATAAGGACCCCGTAAGGTACCCCCAATATCGGAAACCCACACTATCAAAGCCAAGGGCCCATACTTCAGAACCCTTCAGACAAGGGGCCATCCAAAGGGACATAAAGGGACCATGAAACGACCCACGGCCCACGGCCGAAGATAAGCAAGCTGGGCGGGATCTCGGCCCCCTGGCGCGTCGATGGCCGCGTTGTAGGCAATGGTGTTGAGCTCGACGCCTCGCCTCCGAGCCTGTACCGAGGCTTTCATGACCCAGCATCCGGGGGCGGGCGTTTCTTTCTCGACTATTTGCTTAAGAACTCCCCCCCAAAAAAGAAATCTTCCTTGTAAAAGCATTTATCTTTTTTTTTGCGGGTCCTTAAGCAAAGAGTCGTTCTCTAAGGCATCGAAGTTGCAGGTCAAGGGATGTGGAGGCTTCAGGAATTTCGGCAGCTGCGGTGAGTCCCAGCATGGTGCTGTCTAGGGAGTCTGGGGGCGTACGCTGGGATCTCCAAACCCTCTGCACCTGAAAGTCCTGGGGAGCATGGCTGTACAACCGTTTCCAAGAGACACCCTTTTGAAGCTGGACTTGCTGACTGCTAGAGGAGACACCCTATATAGACCCTGGACCCTAAATCCTTAATCAAGAAACCCTGCCTCACCCAGCATGGCAAGAGCTTGATTCCAATCCCTGGGCTGAGGTGGGCAGGGGGGGGTTCAGCAGCGCCGGAGCCCCTTGGGAATCCCGGATCAGAGGGTTTTTCGTTTTTTTCTTTTTGGAGCGCCGCGCGCGATCCATGCAAAAGACAAGCCCAGCCGGATCAGAGTGTTTAGGGTTTCGAGTTCTCCCCCTCAAAGAGCCGATGTGCCTGCGCAGCCTTCAAAACAAGCTCTCTCACAGCCCCCCGTTCGCTCCAAGGCTGCAAGGCCACCAGGCCGCTGAAACCCTCAAAGTCCTCTCTCTCTCCCAACCAGGATGGGTTATGAGGCCCTTAAAATCCTCAGAATGAACCCTCTAAAGGGCCTTTTAAGGGATTATAGGGTGTACTAGCCCATCCTGGAAACTCCCCTGCATCTGCGCCACCCGCTGCTCGCGCAGGCGGAGATGGCAGCGCCAAAGGTGACAATTGATGGCTGCAGCCTGCGGGCGCTTGGCAGCAGCTTAAACCCTAAACCCTAAACCCTAAACCCCTAACCCCTAACCCCTAAACCCCTAAACCCCTAAACCCCTAAACCCTAAACCCCTAAACCCTAAACCCTACTAAACCCTAAACCCTAAACCCTAAACCCTAAACCCTAGCAGGTAGGGACTCCAACAGATCCAGATGCAACGTTGGGCTTTTGCCTTGCGGGTCGAGGCGCGTATCACATGTCACATGGCTCCAGTGATTCCAATAGAATATGTTGAAACTTTCTCTTCCCCTCGAATCTCCATATATCCTTTAATGAGCTTTCGTTTCGAGCAAAAGGCATGCAACCTGAAGGCTGCGAGTTCACTGCAGGCACCTGAAGCAACATTCGCAACTACAAGTCCTGGATTCTTCACTCCCTGCAAAAGTCTCAATCACCAGGACCAGAAAGTCTAATCAGCTCAAGACCCCAAAATCTCCATGCCCAAGCCAAAATGGCCTCCTGCTGCCAGCACCCAAGCCCAAACGACCCTTTTGTACACACGCATGTCTGAGGATTCCTGGTCGAACACGACCCCCAACTCCCAACCCTAAACCCAAAACCCTAAACCCTAGCCCTAAACCCTAAACCCTAAACCCGAAACCCCAATCCCCGTCTGAGCCCGTCCCAAGGGCCGGGCTTCTGACGCATCATCTCCGCCAGGAGCTCCGTGGCCTTTCGGCAGTCACTGAGCCCCTCTACAGTTTATCTATATATATGTGTATATATATAAGGTATGCATATATATATATATATATATTGTATATATATATATATATGTATATATATATATATATGCTACCCCCCCCCCCCAGCGACCTACCCTTTTTAGGCCTTTTTAGGCCTTTTTAACAAAAAACAACAAAGAAGGCCCAAAAGTCGCGTAGTTAATCACCGGGTAATGAAGGACAGTTACTGGGACACCCGCCTCACAGACCCCGATAAGCCAGCATTGGAAGAATCTACATTTTGAATCTGAAGCGGACAATGCTGTTTTTAGATGTTTAGATCAGTGTTTTTCTATGCAAATTGTGCGTTTCAAGGGCAATTAATGTTTTGTTGAGCAACTAACTTATTTATACAGTTGTGTTTGTACGAGGCAAAGTATTAATCAAATAGTGAAACATTTTTCTTGGTTCTATGCGAATTTAGCTACTAGAGTAATTATTAAGCAAAGAGCCCAATTTGACTCAAGTGAATACTATTTAAAGGAGCATACTCAACCAAGATACGAAATAAACACCGTTCTCAACCAAAAAATGGCAAAGTGTGCGTTTAAAGTGCAAATACTGTATTTATAAAATTGTGTTTGTACTAGGCAAAGTATGCTCTCTGAAAAGTCCACTGAAATACCTTATGTTTACATATTCATGAATCGTTTTTATTTTTGAAATAATCATTTTATGCGAATTTAGCTACTAGAGTAATTATTAAGCAAATAGTCCAATTTGACTCAAGTGAATACCATTTAAAGGACCATACTCAACCAAAAAACGAAAGAAGCACCATACTCAACCAACATATGGCAAAGTGTGGTTTAAAGGGCAAATAGTGCTTTGTTGAGCAACTAATGCATTGAAACAGTTGTGTTTATACCAGGCAAAGTATTATTGAAGTACTATCTGCAAAGTCAAATGAAAAAACTTATGTTTACATATTCAAGAAACAATTTTTTTGAAGTATTAAGTATTCATTCTATGCGAATTTAACTACTAGAGGAATTCTTAAGCAAACAGCCCAATTTGACTCAAGTGAATATTATTTAAAGGACCATACTTAACCAAATACGAAATAAACACTTGCGGAAATGGAAACGGTTCTACCTACATAACAATGAGACAAAGATTGCTGAAGTATTCACTAAAGACCACTTGTATACTATGTCTGAAAAGCACAATTTGCATGAGCAAGCTTAAAAATGCACAATAATGGAAATAGAAGCGGTTCTACTTACATAACGATGAAACAAAGATGTCTGAAGTATTCAAGAAAGACCACATATATACTATGCCTGAAAAACGCAACTTGCACAATCAGGCTTAAAAATGCACAAGAATCCTAGAAAAGTACTTAGTGAAGGCCATACACAAGCAAATTCACAAATACATAAAAACATCCAAAAGCGCAAGCTTTTCAGGAGAATCTCTGGTAAAGTTTGGATTATAGGGTTTTGGGGTATTCCTGGACGAGTAGGAGTCACTTTTTAAGCAAACAATTCTAAGCAATAAATGCTTTTTCTCAAGACAAGTATTGCAAATGCTGCTTCTAGATAATTAATCGCATTTACCAGGCAAATATTATCCATGCGAATTGAGCTACCAGAGCACCAAGTAATGGCTGAATAAGGTCTACTACACTTGAGTACAACCAAAAGATGCACTAAACACTAGCGGCTCTACTTACATAATAACGAAACAAATAGTTCTGAAGCACTAGAAAGACCACTTGTATACTATTTCTGAAAAGCACAATTAGCATACGCACACTTAAAAATGCGTAGTTGTTGCCTCGTGACCGTAAAGGCGAACCAAAAAGCCGAAATACCAAAACCAAAAAACCAAAAATACCAAAACCAAAAAAACCAAAAAAACCAAAACCAAAAAAACCAAAAATACCAAAAAAAACAATTTTCCGGGACTCTTGGAGAAGCCTCATAGGGATTTCCTGAGAGTCCCGGAAAATTGGTTTTTTTGGTATTTTTGTTTTTTTTGGTTTTGTTTTTTTTGGTTTTTTTGGTTTTGGTTTTTTTGGTTTTTTTGGTTTTGGTTTTTTGGTTTTTTTGGTTTTGGTATTCTTGGTTTTTCTACTGTCCCGCGTATGCGATTTTAACTGTATTTTAGTCTACGCCCTAGTAAATACGCTATATTGCACACCGAGTTTGCTTGCAATGCAGCTGGGTGACTTGAGACAAGGCGAAAAAAGGTAGGTCACTGGGGGGGGGGTACCATATATATATATAAAGTATGCATATATATATATATATATATATTATATACATATGTACAGATGTGTGTGAACATGTGTTCACATGTATATGTGTGTTGTTGTATGCGTGTAGATGTATACAGGCTACCCCAACCCTGAGTCGCCAAGTTCGACTTTTAGAGGGCTTCAATCTCCACACTGGGGAAAGAGCTCGAAAAAGCACTGGCACCTTGAGAAAAAAAAACACCGCTGTTGCATCCCGAAGAACCCTCGGAAGCACTCTGCTGCCACTGCCCCAGAATGGACCCCGGTCCAAAAATCCTCGGCTCAACGCGCGCTCCACTCAAACTGGCCTTCTACCGACCATAACCCCAATGCAAGGCCTCATTGTGTAAGGTTGCTCCCTTCCTTGCCTGTAAGGGCTCGTTGGCCTCCTTGCAAGCCGAAATGGCGGAAGTGTAGCCTCGCGAGATTCAGTCCTTCGGGGGCTTGGGGCTGCTTTTTTGCCTCAGGTGCTTGTCTTCGCAGCCTGATGGTACTGTAGTTCGGCTAAAAATGTGGCCCCAAGGTAGCCCTCACATCGAGGTGCCACTACAGACCAACAAACACCATGATTGGCTCGCGCCACAAGGCTTGCGGAGGCCAGGATTCCTGGGAAGTGGAGAGTCTGACGGGCTAAGGCGTCATGGACAAACTGAGGCGTTTGCCGTATTCATCCAACGGCAGCCTCTCCGCCCGCATGGCCTGCCAAGCAAAGGTGAGATGTCGCTGCTGAGTCAGGTTCTCGGTGAGATGGGACTGTAGGTCCCCCTCACACACGCGAAACGCAGGAAGCCAGCTGGCTTCTGCCCAATCATGCTCCCACACTCCAAATGTCTATAACCCCCGTAGACCCTTGGAGCCCAAGCCCACGACGGTTTATTATAATTGTGATGATTGTTTGGTGGTTATGTTTGTTATGATGATGATTGCTGTTTCTGATATGGGGCAACTGTACAGATTGTGAAGCCGTTACGGGGCTCCAACACAGTGAAGGAGCACCAGGATCTGAATCTGCCAACAACATCGAGGATGCACCTACCTGGGGGTGTACGATATTAGGGTGCCATATTGGGATCCTTATTTTAAGGGGATCCTGCTGCTTGGGGTCTGTATTGGGGGTCCCTGATTATCGTAAACCCCCACCTGGCATTCTGCAATGCCATCTTGCAATTCTGTCCCACCTCCAGCATTCCGACGGCCTGCCAAGAAGCAAGGCTTCGCAGAACTGCAACGCATCATGCGTCAGCGCATCAGTCATTCGAAAGTATCTTTGTCTGGGGCGGGTTGAGGCTGCAGGGCTCAAGCCGAAACCAGTGGCTAGGGTAGCTCCAGCGTTGTGAGGATGGACCAAGCCTGCCCCAACAACCCTACGAATGGTTTCGTAGCAGATCTTTATGCGTGGCGTTTTCTGTGAAGGTTGAAACAAGGATAACAAGGAAGGTCATATGTCCAAGAACGCTCTTGAACATAACTCTCGCTTCTCCCGGGCTAACCCTAAGCTGTCCTTTCGCAACTGGGCTTGGGGGCTACCCTAAACCCTGAACATTAAACTGTCAACCCTAAACCCTAAACCCTAAACCCTAAACCCTACACCCTAAACCCTAAACACCCCAAACCCTCCACCCTTTCGGGGAGGCCTCCTGCCAGCGCCCCGCGCGGGCGCATGCAGAGATGCCGATGTTGAAGCTCTGCGAGTCGGGGCCGGGCCCTGGCGGCTCTTTTATAATAGGGTTTAGGGTTTAGGGTTTTAGGGTTTAGGGTTTAGGGTTTTAGGGTTTAGGCTGTATGGCCCTTAAAACCCTCTGAAAAAAACTCCAGGATTTGATTCTCTTAAACCAATAAGGAAAATGTTCAATGTCCCATGGGCCTACCGAATAGTAGATTGCTCAATAATGTTATGGTCGTGTCTTTTAGCATTCTTGCTATGTAGATTATTGTCGTTTCATGTTGTTCTGTAGTAGATTGCTCAATAATGTTATGTTAGTACCTTATAGCGTCTTCTTACTATGTAAATTTCTGTCGTTTCATGTTGTTCTGGTGTAGTATCTTAGTATGGCATCATCTTTGTTCTGTTCTTATGTCGTTATACTGTGATGCCAGTATGTTGTTATGCCATTATGCCATTCTACGATTATGTTGCTAGGCTTTCTCTCTCTCTCTCTCTCTCGCTTTTCGCTCTCGCTCTCGCTCCGCCGCGCCATCCCCGAGGTCTTGCTAGGTTGTTACTTGAAATTATGCGGTTATGGTTAGTATGTTGTCTGTTGGCGGCTTGTTCGGGGAGTTTCTTCACGGATGATAGAGGCAATGGGTATGGCCCAGCTGATGACAAGGTTATGGGCTTCAGGGCATGGAGGCTTTGATAGGAGCCCCTAGATTCTGAAAGATCCGCGATGTATTCGATATCGGGTTTAGGGTGCAGGGTTTATTCGAGCTGCTCTCTACACAGACCCTGAGCCCTAAGCTTGCAAAAGGGCGAAGGCTCAATAAAAAGCCTCACACATGCCAACCCCGTAGGAATCAAGTCATGGCCAAGGCATGTTCTGCCGAATCCCTGCGAAAAGGCATCTGTTTTCGGCTCACATCATCCTGGTCCGGCAGTGTCTGAAAAAATGGCCCACCACAACTCTATCATCATATCCGCTTCTTAGGTCACCGCTAGCAATTTACCATGTCGACCTAGAAAACTAAATTTACTAAGTCTTTACAAGCCAAAACCAACCTCAGGTTTCGAGTAACCGGGCGGGCTGGCCCCGGCTGCATTCCTTCAAGACCTCCAACACCAAGTCGCACCTCCGAGAATTATGTCACAGGTTTGTTCTTCGGAGACTTAACCTGGGACACGCTTTTCCTACAGTTTGCATGGGTGATAGCTACTAAGTAAGCGGTAACTACTACTAAACTGTAGGTACCTAGGCCCTACAGTCCACGAACATCCCAGGCGAGGGTTTTCTTCCCGAAAGGATGGATCCCTTCGGGATCCTTCGTGGCATGCGGCTCCAAAGCATGCAGGAGTTCCTCTTGAAGACTGCAGATGATCGCTGCTCAGAAGCTGCCAGAACAATTCCATCTTTTGTAGGGGAGGAGGAGGTGGAGGCTAAGAATGTAAGATGAAGGGGATCAGGTTGAGAACTCCTCAAACGCAGCCAACAGTTGAACTGAAACCTTTGGGCTACTTTGGGCTGCTTTAGGGCCTCTTAACCCTAAACCCTAAACCCTAAACCCTAAACCCCTGTCGGGTTTGTCGACTCTCTCCCTGGCCTGTCCGGTTCCCGGGCAAGGGCACCCATGATGATATTGTAGGAGCCTGGTAGTCGCAGATAAGAACTGCTAAGAAGCCCATGCTACGGCCACGCAGTAGCCCTACGCGGTCCCCAAGCCCCCTCCCCCCCTCTAGTCCACAACCGTCATCTCGGTGTCGGCTTCTGCACAATAGCAGGGGTGCCCTATCACCTGACGTTTCATCCCCAGGGACGCCATGATCCACCCCCCGAAGGGTCTACTGGACTAGCCTCCATCCAAGTAACGAATAATGGACAAACCCTACAACATCGATTTCTGGCTTCAGGCTTAAGAAATCCCGTGCCCTCATCGGATAGAGGGTGCCTAACTCCCTGCTTCTCCATACAAGAACTGGGAGGCTACGACATTGCGCTCTGTGGCAATTCAAGCTTGCACTTCCGTCAAGCGCGAACATCACAACTCTAAACCCAAAACCCTACCTGGGACTCTCTTTACCTACAGTTATGTGTTATACCTACTACTTCAGGGTAGTTTCTGCGAAACTGTAGGTAAACAGAGTCCCAGGCAAACATCAGAAACTCAATCAGGAGCCCCAACGAGTTTCTTTCCAAACCCGGTCTGAAGGCCGCAACCATTAAACCCTAAACCCCAAACCCTCAACCCTAAACCCCCAAACCCCTAAACTTCCTAAACCCTACAGAGAGCCGCCAGAAACACCCTCAAACAAGCTTTATGACCCTTAAGCGCATCCCAGCCACACTCAACCCTGAAGCCCTAGGCCCCTTGCATAATCCACTCAAAAGAAACCCCAAGAGCAACAAGCAAACCCTAAACCCTAAACCCTAATTAAACCCTAAACCCTAAACCCTAAACCCTAAACCCTAAGGTGCCCAAACCCCTTAAGTTCAAGCCCAGGGGGCAGGTGTCCGGCATGAAGTTGCGGCTGGGACCTTCTCGCAGGAGCCCTATGGCCAACTTCATCTGCCTCACCTGGGTTTGGGGTTTAGGGTTTAGGGTTTGGGGTTTAGGTTTTTTTTTAGGGTTAGGGGTTTAGGGTTTGGGGTTTAGGGTTTAGGGACCTCTGTTCTTTGGGTTTTGTTTTTCTCCCGCATGGCGTTTGATGGTATTGCTCTAGAAAAGGAAAGAAGAAATTGGTCCAGTAGCCCTATCTCTAGAAAAGCCACGACCTTCGAAAATGCATCCACGAGTCACATCACTTCTTTGGGTTTGGGGTTTAGGGGTTTAGGGCTTAGGGTTCAGGGTTTGGCGTTGAGGGTTTAGAGCTTCAGGATCCGACTCTCACGCTCGCTCGCGGGAGGGCTTCGGAAGGTCTCGGCAGCAACGCCTCTACCGACCCTATGGCTCCCAAAAGCCCAACTCCCAAACAGTTTTCTAGGGTTTAGGGTTTAGGGAAGGGCCTTTAAGGCTCCTCGAGAAAATTCTAGAAGCGGGTCAAGGGATCCTCCTAATACGCGTGCTGGTTGTGTTGGGGCTTGTAGCGTTCGAGGGCCAGGGTCTTTCTTGCTGCAACTGGAAAGGGCAACCACAATTCGCGGGTGGTATCCTCAATCGCCCCGATGGCCATCTCAAGCAGTTCAAAAAATCATCAATTACTTGAAAGAGCTTATTGGGTCGGAGGGCTTTTGGGTTTCCGCCAAACCCTCCGAGAACCTAAGCCCTAAACCCTAAACCCTAAACCCTAAACCGCACAACCCCGGAACTCCAGTGGCGGCCTTCAGGAGCGCCGTGAGCACGTTGTTGTAGGTGAAGGTGTCCGGGCTGCAATGCGGGTCGCCCTCGACTTGCGCCAGCAGGTCCACGGCAGCACGCCACCCCATGCCTGCTTAGGGTTTAGGGTTTAGGGTTTAGGGTTTAGGGTTTAGGGTTTAGGGTTTAGGGTTTAGGGTTTAGGGTTTAGGGTTTAGGGTTTAGGGTTTAGGGTTTAGGGTTTAGGGTTTAGGGTTTAGGGTTTAGGAACTTTGCTGCGGGAGGGGATCCTGAAGATGATCGGAGAAGCTTTGAGGCCCTCGGGTCTTCAATCTAAGGTGCCCCTGCCATTTCCCTAGCCACAGGAGAACCCTGGTGCTCCCTCACAAGCTGCCACTCATTGCCTGTGAACCACCGATTCAGACCTCGCTCCTTCTCAAGCCAAACACCGAAGAAACACCTCGGCCAGTGCCACAGGCGCCAATCGCGCTGTTCCAAACGATGGTGTTCGCCTCCGAAAGTGCAGGGAAGCTTTGCTGGATGCACAACTGGCCAGGCTGCATTGCAGCACATGGTGTCATGATGTTCTGTGACACAATGACCTCTCCTTTTGCAAGAACCCCACTCGCACAAAGCCACCCCGCTGCTTTGACTTGTATGTTCTTGGTTTGCCTAAGTGCTCAAGGCCGTTGTTCCACTAAACCCCCCAAAGCTATGCCGCTTCAGCACGGCATGCTTCTACTCAGCTAGCAAAACCATCCAATACGGGAAACTTAGGGCCATGTGATCGAATAGGCGCGGCTTCAGCGTGGTCTTCGGGAAAGTCGAAGCACCAAACACACATGGGTGGCTGTCAAAATTATGATCCCTTTTGGGGTACCCTATCATTCGGTGTCGCATTATAATAGGGATCCAAAAAGGGACAATAACTTTGACAACCACACCATATGGTCAGTTCTCTGAACTCAGGGCCAGTAAGCACCCAGGGGGCCCCTGAACCCGTTGAGTGCCAGGGCCTCTGTGGGTGACCATTCTCCTAAATTATTGTCCCTTTAGGGGTACCCCAAGGACCCAAAAATAGACGATGAAGTGACCAAATAAATATTCATGGTCCCTTTAGGGGTACCCCAAGGACCCAAGAAGAGACGATGATTCAGAGAAGTGGTTTGATGAATATTCATGCAAAACGTCACCCCTCACCTCGAAGTCAGAGCCACCTTCTAAAGTGGAACTAGACCCTTGGCTTGGGCCGAGGCCCCAAGTATCAAATACTGCTTCGGAATCGAGCCCTCGGTTTAACAAACCCTAAACCCTGAACCCTAAACCCTAAACCCTAAACCCTAAACCCACGCAGCTGCCCCCTGAGCTGGAGAACCTCAAGGCCCGCCGCTCGCAGGTCCCAAAACACCCGAAGGGCCTGCTGCCACCTCGGGCTTTTACGAAAGGGTTTAGGGTTTAGGGTTTAGAGTTTAGGGTTTAGGGTTTCGGGTTTAAGGTTTAGGGTTTAGGGCTTAGGGTCTCGGAGGGTTGAGCACGAAACATACGACAAGATACGAGGGTGTAGGGTTAAGGGTCAAGAATGCTCTGGAGCATGCTGCGACACAGTACGCTGCACGCAATGCCGTGAGGAATTCGCCGACTCAATGGCAGGAGCACAGAATCTCTCCGTGGACCAGACATTCGACGCTGCGCTAGGATACTGTAACCTCCTCTCAGATCCGGTGCAGCATCGGAGCCCCTTCAGCACTGCCCGGCATTAAAAAAATAAATCTCGCGCGCCGCCTCTTAGCTCTTATAAGGGCCTCCCCGAATAGACTTGACAGACCTAACACGTATGATTTACGAAGATAATCTCACGACTGCTTCGTCTGTCCCTCCAACCTGACACTAGGTTGCGATGCAAACCATCGTACTATGGTCGAGGACGCCGGACCTGACACTATAAACTCGAAAACCCTTCTACACCCAAAGTGGAGAGAAGAGGCTCAGCAGAAAACGAACAAAATCATCGCTGTTCAGGTAAATCCAAGGCACTTTTGGGCGCGGCCGAGGTCACCTTTTCACGAGGACCGGCTTGTATCAGTAAGGACCCAAGATCGTGAAGCCGTAACGCCGTCAGCCTTGTTACACCCCATAAGCTCTGAACCCTAAACCTGAAAAACCTAAACCCTAAACCCCGAACCTTTGCACTTGAGCGCCCCGACATCTTGTCGTAGTGAGGTTTCACTGTCGAGGGGAGGCTGTAGTGGCTTCGACATGCCCTGGTGATGTTCTTTAGCGACCTGACCTAGGATTTCAGATGTCATTTTGGGGATACTGAATCCACACAGTTACATAGAGATGTAGGGCCGCGGAATAGCTTGGCTTACGGACTTGGCCATTCACAAGAACGACGGCCACCAAAAAAATCCGGAGCAACTTGTGGGGAAGTGCACCCTAAACCCTAAACCCTAAACCCTAAACCTCAACCCTAAACCCTAAACCCTAAACCCCAGCAGCAACCCGGCCAAGTCGCTTATGAGCCTGACCGCCTCCCATGGGGGAGGAGGGGCCTGGGCCAGTTGAGGGATCCAGGCCCCTATGCTAACAGTTTTTAATAGGGGTAGGGATTAGGGTTTAAGGTTTAGGCTTTAGGGTTTAGGGTTTAGGTTTTAGTGGTTATTGTGCCCCCTATTGTAGTCCTATTAAGGACTGTTAGCATAAGGGTGAACATCCCAAGATCCAGGGGATTGGAAGGGACCCCATTGCAGGAAAATCTTGTTTTGCAACTTTCGGGGCCGACTTCTAGGTTGCTTCTACAGTAAAGTACCTGCTATGATTCGGTAGTTTCCATACTCCTGGCTTCTGCTGTTACGCACACCATCATGAGTAAGGCATGGCACGTAGTAGTAAACATGTAGGAACATGGCGGCACTGCCCCCAAAAACACCTCCCCGAAACCCTAAACCCTAAACCCTAAACCCTAAACCCTAAACCCTAAACCCTAAACCCTAAACCCTCACCACAAACCAAAGTCCCGGGGCAACGGCAGGCCGGGACCGGGGAGATGACGCAGCACTGGCCGCGTGAGACTCCTTGTTGCAGCATGATAGGGTTTAGGGTTTAGGGTTTAGGGTTTAGGGTTTAGGGTTTAGGGTTTAGGGTTTAGGGTTTAGGATTTAGGGTTTAGGGTTTAGGGTTTAGAAATTTCGGAGCCTTCATTAGATTAGGGTTTTGGGGGCTATTGTCTGAAGGAACCCTAAAAACATACTATTGGTACTTATTCCGAACCCTATAGTACACCAATTGCCTACATTTTGTTTTATGGCTTATACCGTACCTACTAATTAAGGGTAGTTACTACTGAACTATAGGTACAGAGAGTCCCAGGTAGCCAGCAGACAGCAGAAACTCTCGTAGTCGACTCCTTATCCATCCCGACCCAACCCTGGAGAAACCACTGGGTGGTTGGTTTGTGTGTCATGCCTGTGCACCCAGGCTCATCATCCTTCCGTGTTCTGAATTCCACAAGCCGGGGCTTGAGTTAACGCGGACATGTACACGTCACAGGAAAGTCTGGGGGGGGCCCAAACCCTAAACCCTAAACCCTAAACCCTAAACCCTAAACCCTAAACCCCAAACCCTAAGCTTGTGCAACCGACTCCAGTCAGACAGCAGTAGCTGTTCTGCAGAACAAAGGCAGCGTAGCCAACCCTAAGCCCTGTCTGCCCACCCCCAATTACCCACAGTTTTATGGGTTCTACCGTTCTACCTATGACTTCAGTAGAGGTAATTACTACGAATCTGTAGGTAATTGGGGCTGCAGGTACATACCCGAAGCCCTGTTGTTTAGGGTTTAGGGTTTAGGGTTTAGGGTTTACGGTTTAGGAGCATTGCAATCGAGTCTCAGTGTCCAGGTGCGGCGTGACCAGACGTGAGAATCGTCCTGGGGATGCCCTGAGATTCACGCCCCCCTCCATCACGCTCCTGAGCTCTCTTGGGTTTAGGGTTTAGGGTTAGGAATTATAGGGTATTTTGGGGCTCGATTTGGGGATTCTAGGTATAGGGTTCGGCAAAACACTCGCACACGGCAGGCTTCAGAAGGTCTCGTTTGGCAGAAGTTCACTTTCAGGGGTCTGCAGGGTCTGTAGTGTTCAGGGCCCAGAGTTTAGTTGCAGTCTGGGGTTGTCACCAATTTTGCCTCTTAAGAAAGCACAATCCCAAGCCTCAGCCCAAAGGCTACTAGGGAGTGCAGGGACTGAGACGGTGCTCGTCCTGAAAAAGCTATGACATCATGAGCTGCTGAAAGACCACTCTACCCATACTTCGCTCACGCACATGCTCCCATGTCGCATCCCAGGCGCCGCAGCACGTAGTTGAATTCACAAGACCATGCAGGGTCTCCCGCTCACGTAGCGAGCTTGCCAACGAAAGCTGCTCACAGTCCAGGCCAGAAGCAGCGGCACATGGGCAGGGCTTCTGCAAGCGCAATAAAGGGGCCTTCATAATTGGAAAAGGGCTTTGGGGTTTACTGGAGTATAATTCCGAAGGAACCATGAGGGAATATTAGTAGCAATTTTTTGCGACCCCTACAGTAGTTCGGCCATTGAGACCGAGGCCCCGAGTATACCTTGAACTCATTGGGTGAGTGCTGGGGGGTGGGGGGTTGCTGTTTAGGGCTTAGGGCTTAGGGTTTACCGGACCTTCGACTCAGTCAGTAGGGGCACACCCTCGGTGGTAACAACTGAGGCTGGTTGGCTTCGTGGTTTGGACTTGCGGCTAGAATGTTGCCATTCCAGCAATCTGGGGCTTCTATTTTGCCGTCAAGCAATGCTTGTTGAAAAATGATGCTGCAATCGATCGCAGGTGCCGAGTGGAGGTGCAGAGCAAGCCCATGCAACGCCCCTTGTTTGACAGCACGCCTAGGGAGCCCCAAACCACTATGTCAAAGTGACACTGGTGCAGGGTCCTCCCGGAGCCTCCCACGATCTTAGGCACGACAAGCTCTTTTTTACGCTCTCAGAGGTGGGATCTCGAGTCTCTCCTGCAGCTTGGAGTAAGCCCTGCCTAATCAGACCTAAGATGCTCCGACACGTGGAGACCACTCCCTACCTCGCAGCCACTTACTGCTGCAATTGTTCCAAGGGGTTGACTCTTAAGGTCCAAAAGGGCTCATGCTCCGAATCTGCAACCCGAAACCCGAAACCTCCAAAGTGCTACCAAAGCCAACCACCACCCCCCCCCTCCCTCAGTGGCCCAGCAAGCAAACTATTATACAGGCACCCCTGTTTTTTGGTTGGCTACTCTACAAGGGAACCCAGAACCGAAACAAGGGGCAAAGGGGGCACCACTGGGGCTCAAGTCTCCCCCCCCCGGAATTCAACTTGAGGCTTTTTTGACCGCTGGTTCGCGCTCCCTCTTCAGCTCCTCAAGCAGCTGCGCTTCCAGAAGCCGAAAGGTGGCCCCCAAGTAGCGGGCCCAGAACTCCTTAGAACAGCTCAGCCGAGGTTGGGGCACGAAGGGTTGCAGGGCCTTTAGGACTTTTGGGGTTTAGAGTTTAGGATTCTTCTCTTTACTTTGTATATATATATATATATCTATATTTTCTCTTTTTCCCCACCCTCGGTGTGGGGTTGCTAGATTTCAAACTCAACTTGTCTCCTCGCCCGGAACTCTTCTCCTCGCCCGGTCTACTCCTCGCTCATCCCTGGAGTGGCGTGCCCAACCCCAGGAGTCTCCCTGGTGCCAGAGCGTCCCCGCAGTGCCCAGGCCCAGAGGCTCGAGTGCCCAAGAACAGAGTGTCCCTGGAGTGCCCAGCCCCAGAGTCTCCCTGGAGTGCCCAGCCCCAGAGTCTCCCTGGAATGCCCAACCCCATAGTGTCCCGGAGTGCCCAGCCCTCTACCAAAAGAGGGTGGGGATGTTCGAAGTAAATAACTTTTTTTTGGGGGGGGGGGGGGGGGGGGGGGTGGCCTGCAAAAGGCCGTAAGCACTGAACCTCCCGAGGCCACGCTCCTGCTTCCCTGAACGAGTGCCACCTTTCATAAACCACGAAATCTCCAAGGTCCCGAAATTGCATAGGGTTTAGGGTTTCAGGTTTAGGTTCAGGGTTTAGGGCTTAAGGCCTGAGGGTTTAGGATTTACTGAAGTCTTGCTGTTTTTTGTCTGCTTGAGCACCTCCTCGGTGATCTTCGCCGGCACCAGTCGGAGACGCGTGCCTTGGGGGGGCATTCCATGCAACTGGGGCATTTTTCCGGAATTGGCTATTCGGCCTTCTATTGATAATCCCCATCATCAACCCTATCAAGGGCCTTTTTAGGCGTTATAGGATAGAATAGCCCGTCCTGGTTTAGGGGATGGTCATCATACCAGCGTTCCCACACCAGGTTGCTGTCGAATCAGTCTAAGGGTTTAGTGTTTAGGGTTTAGGGTTTCTAAGCGTATGGCCATATAAAAGCACGCCTGTAACCAATTCGTATTCTTGTGTGAGCCGTACTATTCACCCTTCATGCGGAGCATCGATGATATGAGGAGCAAGGGAAATCAAAAAAAAATATGCTTCAACGTTTTTTCACAAAGGGACTCGGCTGCTGCCCTTTCTGCCCTAGCTTTAAGCTACCCCTGGAGTTCTGGCGGAAAATCCGGAGGTGCCTCGCAAGGAAGGCTGTCGATCGAGGAGGGCCTGCGCCCAGCCTCGGAAATCTGATGGTAGGCTTTGGGGTATTTGGGGGGGGGGGGGGGGGGGGGGGGGGTAGGTTTTTTTTTTTTTCTCTTGCCGGTTCAGGGTTTCACAGCGCTATCTCTGAAGAGCGGCAATCCGAGCACGAGCGGGTTTAGGGTTTAGGGTATAGAGGTTACCGGGTTTTGATTCTCGCACTAGCACAAGCAAGCAACTTAGGTTCCGGCAAGAAAAACCAAATCTTTTGCTTGCTAGAGGTTTTGGGCTTTAGTGGTGAAGGGTTTTAGAGTTTCGGGCTGGGTGTTCTGGATTCGATTTCGTCCACCCACGCAACAACAACTCTTCAAAGCACACAAGCCTCGCAAGTGAATACATGCCACGCCAACAAGCAGAACTGATTCTAACCAACCCTCCCGAAGTCCTAAACCCTAGACCCCCATAACCTCGCAGGACATCCCCGGGCCCCAATGCCCCAGTTGAAGGTACCCCTGCCAAAAAAACCATACATAACCATCGACCCGCCAGCCAACCCCAGCGAAAAAAACCAAGCACACACGCACACCCGCACCCGCACCCGCACCTGCACCCACACCCTCCCCTAAACCTTACACCACGTAAGCCCGAAGCAGACCCGAAGCCCTAAACAGATGAAACCCTCCTGAGTCTAGGAGCTGGCCGGCACGGCCGCGGCGAACTCCGGCCCCGAGGGCGGGCAAAGGTTAAGGAATGCCTCTCAGGCACCCGAAACCCTAAACCTGAGGCTCCAATGGGTGATTATTTTGCTTGCAAAAACCAGAACAGGAGAAGGGGCCACAGCAAGGTTGGAAGGTCCCAAGCCAGTTGACAGTAAATGCCCAGCATGCCGCCTTCTACCCTAAACCCTTCTTTGACTCCAGGAACGAGGCCGGAACGACTCTCAAACTTAGGTAACTCTGTTGCCCAGGAGCACATACACTCGGGGCATCAGCACAAAAGAAAGACTGCATACTGAAAGTGCTTGCAAAATGCGGGCCTTACTCAACCGCACTCTCACACACCCTCGCACGTGCATCTCTCTCTTCTGTTCTTTCAACTGTCGTCGTGCACGTCCGTGTTCCTCGCAAAAAGCCTCGTGATTGTCTGACTCTCGTCCAGGCAAAAAGACCCTCCACAACCGCGAGGAAAGGTGATGGTCGCAACTTCGTCCGCAAGAAGTGTCCTGGATGTGGTAGTACTTGTGGGCCTTTGCAAAATGCGGCCCGCGCTTTCACACTGACTTCCAATGTGCTTGTAGTCGCTGTTGGTGATCTGCTCTAGCGCGGTGCCTCCCGTGGGACTTCGCACTGGGAATCTTCCCTGCACATCCACTTCTTTCCTGTCGCACTCGACCCGTGGGCTTTTGTTGTTCTGATCGAGTCGTCGTTGCAGCGTCAGAATGTCCTCGGCGTGCTGTTCCACACACCGTTTAGCTCCAAACACTTTTGCATGGCTTCCTCCAAGGCGCAAGCGAATTGACCTTCTCAAACTGGCTTCGTGTCAGCACCCCTTCACAGTTTTTACAGGATTCTTCCACATGCTTGAAGGATGTTGCTGGAAGACGTGCTTGCCTTCCCGGTTCATAGAACGGTCCATATCCGTCTGCAACAACCCATGCAGCGCGGGATTGGGGAGCCGGGCTGTAGATTTCTCCCCAAGTTGCGTGCTTAGCAGAGCTTACGGGACAAGATGTCGGTGTCCCATTTGGACCTCGAAATCATACGTCTTGAGCCGTAGCCATCTTAAGCCTAAACAACCCGTCCGGGATGGGCTATTATACCCCATAATCCCTTAAATGGTTCATTATGGGGATTCATAAGGCCTAGTAGCCCATCCTGGTTCTTCAAACTTAAAAACCCTTGTACTTCTAAACCCTAAACCCTAAACCCTAAACCCTTGCGCCTCAGCCTCCGCTAAGGCCGACAGGGAGGGCTCGGTGGCTGCCAGAACTCGGAGGACCACCTGGCACTGGAGGTTTTTTGGGTTCAATGTCTCCCTGCGTCCTCCCTCAACCTACCTGATTGTTGGGAATATTACCCGAAACCCTAAATTGAGGGGGGGGTGGGGGGGGTGTTTGGAGGGATGCTTGGAAGCTGTGGGCAACGAGGGAGTGGTTAGTCAGGGAAGTAAATCTTGAACCCAACCTCAAATGAACTCCTATTCCGAGCCCAGACCATGATCCCGACGCCCGCGTAACCCCATTATCCCGAAGTGGGGAGAAATCAACGTCAGCAAATCAACATGTATTCGCTGCAGGCCCGACAGCTGCAACACGCGCTGTTGCATTTTCAGCTCGCATGCATGGGAAGAATGTGGGGGGCAAAGGGCTGCCCCTCTCAGTGCACGGCTCAATCGCTTCCGTCTCTGAAGCTTCCTGGAAGGCCCCGAAGTCACGAACTCCCTAAACCCTAAACCCTAAACCCTAAACCCTAGACCGAGTCCAATATGGGGGAGAGTTTCTGCCTCGTCCTCCACATCTTCTCCATGGACATCTGGGTCTCGGAGTTGCAGGCGCGCAAAGGCCTAACGGGGCGAGCTCACGAAGGCGAAGGTTTAAGTTTAAGGTTGCGGGGCAAAAACCCTAAACCCTAAACCCTAAACCCCAAACCCCAAACCCTAAACCCTAAACCCTAAACGGGCATCCCTGGGCACATGTGTCGTTCTGGAGGCCTGGGTTCGGACGACCTAGCCTGCCAACAAGAAGTCTTGAGGGACTGCGGGCCCTGGGTTCGGATGCCATCTTGCTCTAAGGCTTCTTTGCCACCCACCTACTATACTCCCCTTAGAACCTTAATAAAAATAATCTGTTTAATATCGTCTTGGGTTTTATATAAACATGAAAAAAAACTCCCAAGGGGACATAGCCTAGTTCCTGTGCTATAGTGCAGTAGGGTCTTTGGGTCAAGGGTTGATGTGTTCAAACCTTCTGAGCAGCACACTTTGCGGACAAGCTGCGTCCACGGATAGACCTGATCATCACCCACATGGAATGTTGTGCTGGAAGGCTTTTCACATTTGGGTGCAAGTTGAATGTCGTCTTCGTCTGCCTGTTCCTTCCTTCCTTCCTTCCTTGCTTCCTTCCTGCCTCCCTTCCTCCCTCTCTCACTCCCACCCCGCCTCCCTTCCTCCTTTCCTTCCGGTGTGCTCCTGGAGACATCGAGCTAAGGCGCGCTCGAGTCTTTTCTTTCTTTCAGTATTTATTTCTGGTTTTTGGTTGTTACTCTTTCCTTCCTTTCCTGCAGCGTGGGGGCGGACCCCCAAACTGACGAGCCTCTTTTTGAAAAAAAACCCTCTCTCTCTCTCTCTTTTTCTTTTTTCTCCGGGTCATGAGGCAGACCCCGCAAGCTTCCTCCCTCCTTCGCTCGCGCTCTCTCTCTCTCTCTCTCTCCCTCTCTCTCTCTCTCTCTCTCTCTCTCTCTCTCTCTCTCTCTCTCTCTCCGCAGCCTAAGCCCCAGCCCTTCGTACTTCGAAAACAGGTTCGCAAGGCAGCGCAGGGCACAGAGCCCTGCATCTACAAGCCCCACTTCCCCTCGACCCCCAAACACATCTAAACATCCCCCCCAACCCTAAATCTGAGATTCCCTTCAATCTCCTTCACCAGCAGCCCTGGGTTTTCGGAATTAGGTGCCCTCTATAGTCCCAAAAGGGTGTATGGGGGGATATAGGGTACTCTTCGGAACCACGCAGGAGAAGTCTAGGAAACAAAGTCGTGCCCCACTTTGCCACCAGGATTCTCGAAGGGAAGCATTCCGGGCCCGGTCTAGTCCTACCACCTTGGGGACCAGATGAACCCCAAAAGGGTTCATGGTTCATATGACCCTAATAGAAATTATAATTGCTTATTAGGGTATATAATCCCGATTTTTGGGGTTCATGTGGTCCCCGAGGTAGTGGTGAACTTCTAACCATGGGCCAAAACCTGTCAAACCTTGACCCGCATTCCGCGAGGCCTCTTGAAGCTGCGCCCGGCCACCCGGAACGTCCTTGTGACTCCGGCACAGCAGAGACCCTCAACCCTAAATCCTAAACCCTTAACCCCAACCCCCCCCCCTCTGGGATCTGTGTTCACAATTTCCCCGAAGTGTGATTTGCACGTCTCCAAATCGGAGGTCTTGACTAGCCACTAGACAGCCCAGGGTCCACTTTTCTACAATAAGTTGCGGGCTCGCCCTGGCTCCCGAAATGGTGTGAAAGCTTGAGGGCTCGGATTGGGGGCGAGGAGTCCGATCAAAAAAATAGGAGGGGATTATTCCAGGCAAGCCAGAAACTCATCTGCAACCTCAGCGCGGTTGAAACTGCGATGAGGTTGGGTGTCACAAGGCCTGAAGCCACCTGTTTTGGTGGACGGACTGAGGTTGCCCTAAACCCCCCCAAAAAAAGCCTAAACTAACTCCCAAATAACCCCTCCCCCCCCCCCCCCCCCCAAAAAAAAAAAAAAAAATATATATATATATATATATATAATATACCTTCTTAAACTCTGCAGGCCAGATTCCCCGCCTCAACGCTGCGCATCTCTTGCTCAGCTGCCTGGGACTCGGTGCTGCCCATTCCTGTGTGGATTTGCGGGTTCCTGCACCATTTTATGGTACTATTGAAGATGATCATGTTTGTTCCTTAGTGGGTTTAAGTATCCATAAAAATGTAAAATGGTTTTTTCCACTGAACCAGGTTCATGAGGGTTACAGTCGGGCCCAATTCGGCGTTGAGTAGGGCTTCCAATAGGGTGAAGTAGCGCTTCTAATGGGGCTAAGCAGGGCTGGTAAGTTGGGGTTTGAGTAGGTTTTGTAGGGCTTTGTTCGGGCTTAGAGGGTTTGATTAGGCTTTTTTCGTCAGCCAGGTCGGGTTTGTATGGCTGCAGTAGAACCTATTTGGCCGGGTTTTACTAATTCTGGTTTACAGGGTGTAATTAGGCTTTATTGGGTTTATGAGGCCCATTCAGGATTCAACGTAGGTGTAGGTGGTAAGACGCATACCACCGCAAGACATGAGTGCAGGGTTTGCGACTTTAGGGGTATAGTGCAAATGATTGGGAATTTGAGCCCGAGACATCTCATCCTCAATGAATCGAAAAGGGCCCACCTGCCTAAGCCCTATACCCTAAACCTTAAACCCTAAACCCCAAAACCTGAACTCTAGAAATCTACACACGGAGAAGATGCGAAATAAACCGGGTCCTGGCGCAGTCAAGCCCTGCCCCCGGTCATGCCACGAGCGCAATAAGCCGAGTTTCGGGCTTACGAAGTGTGCGATTCACGGGGCGCTTTTCCACCGCTAAGCTGCATCCTATGTCGCCGTAAACTCTAAACCCTAAACCCTATAGGGCAGTAAGAGGTTTTGGGTTTCGGGATTTAAGGTGGCCTCCTTGTTTTGGGACTGTTTGGGGGTTGGCTTTACATATGCTTCGCGGCCGTTGCGTTCTCGGGGAGTCCCGGGGCCTTTCCCCACATTGCAAGAGCCACAAAGAGGGCGCTGGTGCTTTCATCTATCTAAAAGTCTGACTGCCTAATCAGCACGTTCATAAATCCACCGTTCTTTGCTGCAGCTCTGTGCACGTTGCAAATGCCTATACTCTCGGGCTTTCATGCCTGTCCGGTGAACATTCAGGCGGCTTCTGACTCTCGGACGCTGACTCTAAGGTATAGTATTGTAACTTCGAACCTGTGCAAACCTCCACAAACTCCACTAGCAGAAGGTGAGAAGAATATCCTCATGAGCAAGTCTCGGTCACATGTGCCTCGCAACCACAGAAGCAATAGACATGCTCTCCGATCTCTCCGCAACAATGCACAGCAGGGAAGGTACCATGGCCCAGGCAGCTGATGATCCTCAATGGAGCCCTCCAAACTCCGAACCCCTTCCAAAGGCCCCCCTAAACCCTAAACGCAAAACTTGTCTAGACAACAGATCCGATGCCCGCCAAGCCAGACACTTTGAGCGTCGCAACGTCTCTGAATTAGCAGGGCTCTCTGACGAAAAAACATCGTATGTGCATAATACAATATACACATTCATACACTAGCCGTCGCTGTAACAGTTTTCAGCCGCCTCCTGTCATATACGGAACCTACAAACAATGAACGGGATGTGGTCGCAAACAAAAGCCTTTCTCCGTCGTCTTCTCGCATGCGCGTCAGGTTCCCCCTCAGGGGGCTCATGCTCAGTTCGGGATGCTTGCACACAAGCTGCACAGCTTGAAACATATGTGTACGTGCATATGGTCATTTCTCTGAAATATGGTCCCCTGTAAGATCCTTATTATAAGGCGGCCCCTCTTAATTTAGGGTCCCGAAAAGCGACCCTAATTTTGAGAACTGACTACAAGGTATATATGGCATGAACCAAAACGCACACCACTAAACCCAGGCCGCTTGCAGGGATGTGGGCTCTGCAACATCAAGAATCCTGAACTCAGCGTAGAGTGTATCCAAGTTCATTCAATCCCCGAAAAAAAGTCCTTCCCATGAGCTTTTGCGGGCGGGGGGTTCCCCCGCATGCGGAAAGCATGTCTTGGGACTTCGAAGCCTGCGTCATGTATATGTATATGATGTATATGATACATAGTACCAAAAAATATAAAAAATATTGGATGTAATATCATATATAATGTGATATGATATGAACTTGTATATATGACCTCACGGCATCTGGGTTTTCGATCTTTCTTAAGCCCGAGGCGGTGCAGCTCCTGGGGCAAGGCGCATGCTCTGTACAGAATCTGATGTGCCCCGAGGGCCGAAGGTCTGACCTGTGTCATATCGCTCTTTTGGGAATCCTTTTTTGTGGAGCGCTTGGGATGTTCCCCCGTATACTAACAGTCCTTAATAGGGATTCTAGAAACTCCCTCTTATAATCCCTATCACGGACTGTTAGTACAAGGGGAAACATCCCAATGGAGCGCCTGTGCTTCGGGAACATGATGCTGATACTCGCTGCGCACCTAAGCCGGAAACGGGGTGAACTGATGGATGGCAGAATGTCCGGGTCATGTGTCTAACACACAGCCGACGACCTTCAGGTTATGGGAGGCATGTGGCTCCAACTCTTATTCATGTTTCTCAGTATGTGGTTTGGATCCATGTCTGTGCTGGGTCTCACGTCCCTCTATGGCTAAATAACCTTAACTACGGGTATCGACGCAGTCCTCAGGTGCAGACCCCTGAGACCATCCTGTACAATAGCCAAATATTAGCTTGACGAATTCAGGCAAAGGAGCACCGGCCTCCCGACTGTGCACGTGAACTTTTCCGACTGTGCTTCGACTCTTCATCGTCTGCGGGCAAAAACTACAGGTAGGACCAGCCACCCAAACAACAAGCAAGATGGGGCAGCGTGCGCCACGCGCTTTCTAGAGTAATATAGAAGTTCTGGCTGTCGAGGTTTTTTGTTGCTCTAGCAGCACAGGTTTGCGCTTCTGCCATGGGGTTGCCGAAGATCCTTGAGCAAGTGTAGTCGCCAGCGCTGAGGGTGGTCCATGCTTCTGGGTGCTTCATTCCTGCTCCAGTAAGCTGCTCACAGGCATCAGTTGACCGGATAGAGCTGACCTCGGTGCGACTTCGCAGACGTCGAGGTCTAAGAGGCTGACTCAAGTCACGAGCCTTGCATGCCAATAGCGCCTTTACTAATCTTCGAATCCCTGAAACTCCCAGGAACAACGTGTGGCCTTCCACTCGGAATCTACATTGACACATGTACGGGGGACCCCACTTTTCTGGGCAATATGATGCACAACTGGGTGGGAGAAGGGGGGAAGTACTTGTATCCCCATAAATGTAGCGTCACCAGTATCTCTGTATGTTCACGGCGCAGTTTCCGAAAAGGATGGAGCATCGCCAGTGCCCAGGCCTCCACTGAGGCCCTCGAAACACCCGATTCCCAGTACTTCAATATTGTCCCCCTTAGAATCCTTACAATCCCTGCAAAAGCCTATGAGAACAACTACACAAGCTACACCAAAAACAAACTCTTCCAACTAAATCGGCCCCTGAATTAATCGAGACTTGATACTCAGGTGGCCTCAACAAACAAGCAACATCGACGTTCAACAACCTTTCGCCTTGAAGCGAAGTTCAGAAACCCAAGGTCAATGGCCAACTTGAGCCTCCGGCGCAGGACATCCATGATGCTGCAGACCTCTTCCTCCAGGGCCTCCCGCTCCTTCGCGGGAGAGATCGTGCTCTCAGTTCATAGTTGGGTTTCTGACATTAGGGGGCACCCTATTGGGTTCCTTTCTATAAGGGAATCCGACTATTTGGGGGTCTACTGTAGGGGTCCCCTATTTTCGTACACCCCCTTGTGAGTCAGACACCCCTTGCATCCTCCACCACTCCCTTCGTCGTCAAGACGACTTCACGCGCGAGCAACTCCGATCTCCCAGACACCATGTCCTAGACCCTGAAGCCCGGCGCCATGCCTTGCCAGCTTCGAAGAAACCCTGCTAACTAATCAGCGTAACTATGACAAACCTCAGCAACAAAAAAACTTGAACGTGTGTCTGTATGTCAGCAGCAACCAAACAAAGCAGGCGACACGAAGCTCATCTAAAAGATGCCATCATTCCATACCAGCTACAAACTTCAAGCTCCAAACTTACTCCATTTTGAACCAACCTCCTTTAGATCCCAAAAACCTTATTTGAACCAACTTCCTCTAGACCTAAAACACCCTAAACCCTAAACCCTAAATCCTAAACCCTAAACCCTAAACCTCACCTGAACCTTATAGTGCCCGGCCTCGACCAGGTCGCCTTTGCCACCCTCTGCCTCCGACTCGCTGCAGTGACTTCGCACCGAGGTCCTGGAGACATCGGTTTTTTAGGGTTTAGGGTTTAGGGTTTAGGGCAGTTTAGGGTTTATATGAAGCGCAAACACACTGACCAGCACTATAAGGATGTATATATATATATATATATGTATGTATGTAATCTGTATTCTGTTGTTTGACACTTGGATCTGTATATACACACATGCACTAAACTTAACCGCAATGAAAGCCCTGCCTTGTGGTGAGGCTCTGCCTTTGCTACCAACTGTAGGGGTCTATACCAGGTTAGCAGATGTTACGTACGTCGGCCGCTTTGGTGACTGGTTTAGGATACTTTGTTTTTGTTAGGGGTTTACAGGGGTTTAGGGTTTAGGGTTTAGGGTTAGTTAGAGCTGATTGCCAACTGTCCGGAAGTAGAAGTAGGCAGGGAAGCCAAGATAGAAAGAGGAAGACTCCTCTCGTTGCTTCCCGCTTCCCATATTCGGCATGCCAAGCTCGGGCGACGGCAGGGAACAGCACAGCACCAGCTGTGAAACTTTTCTGCTTCATGCGTCGGACCCCAAAACCCTGAAACCTCATAAACCCCTGAAACCCCTTAAACCCTTATAAACCCCTTCAGCGCTATAACCCCTATAACCCTAAACCCCTTCTGTAATAAACCGCTCTCGCGCATCCTGGCGGTGTTCGGCTGCGATGGACCTGAGGCTGGCCCGCAAGGATTCTGGATGCGTAAGCGCAAGACCCGACACCCTCGAACTTCTTTCACACTCAGGGTGGGCCCCTTAAAAGGGGATCCCTTGTATACCCTGTCTAGTAGTAACTACCCTTGTTTAGTAGGTAGAACGGTATAACCGATAAAACTGTAGGTAAGGCTGGTCCCAGGTAGAACCTTTCCAAACCCTTGTTCACCTAGCATCCGGCTGCATGTGCCAGAATGACCGTTTCTGCTTGTTTCGGCTGGTGACCGGGCGCCCTCCTGCTACGTTCAACCCCTCCCTTACAAAAACCGACAGGAATCTAGCTATGCATCTATGTGGATGGCCTGCCTTGATGCGTCTTTGAACAGAAATCCGCATCCCAGACTTGAAACCCCGGAACAGCAACTCCGAAACATCTCGTCTCGCTCTAGAACTTTAGATGCCTGGGCGCCCCAAGCAAGTCAGTGTTTAACCTCGACCACATGAGTGTACAAATTCAGCTGGCTGGATGTAGTTTTAAGAACAGTGAAGCTGATTCTTTCAATCTTGCACCCCGCGCCCTGTCCGACAAAATGCGAATTTGCTCAACCCCTTTGCCACTGTACCGAAGGCAAGCCAGAAACCCTCAACACTAAACCCCAAACAGCCCAATAGGTCCCAAACTCTTTGCAAGCCCCACTGAATGGACCGGGCCTGACGGCACCTCGCTTGGTGCTTTGCCTGGCTTCGGGCCTCGCGCGCTCCGTACGTTCCCGCTTCTTTGTGAGTCACCTTTATACTTTATCGTTCTAGGATTCTAGGCCCAAAACTTCTTGCAACAGCGAAGATCACCGCTTGCACTTATGCGTCCGGTTTTTGTGTTGTCATGTGTTGTCAGCCGGGAAATGACAGCAGCAAGCCCTAACTAGAGTCTTCGGGGTTTTGGCTGCCCCGAACAGGCACAACAAAACGGAGACCCGACCCACCACCTCATGTCGGGTAGCCCAGTAGCCATACCAGAACAAGGGTACCCTTTCTGGGGTTGGTTACTTTATAAGGAAGCCTTGAACCAAGAAAAGAGAAAAGGCACCACTGGAAGACCACCTTTCACCCTACCCGAAACCCTTGTAAATCCCTAAACGTTGTTTTGGGTGGATGTTGATTTTCATAGTTGTTTTTTTTTTTTTTTTTGGGGGGGGGGGGGGGGGAGAGGGGCGGTGGCAATTGCGCCTGGAACTGCTTCATGTGCGATGCCTGATGCCATCAAAACCGAGGTGGCGCAAACGGAGTTTTAACCTTTGCCTGAAGAACCCCCCCCCTTTCTCAGGATCTCAATGTACCATAATGTACCCATAAAGTATATGCTTGAGCCCTTTAGGAATCTCTGTATAAGGCCCAAGTATATGCTGTGTAGGTACATTGAAATGGATCCTTAGGTCCCCCAACCTACCTTTCCTGCAGGTAAGTGCTATGTAAAAGGATTCTTCGGCAACCTACCATCGGTTTGGGGGTTCTGGAGGTTTACGGCATATAGTCTTGTCATCAGCATTGTGTTCTCTAGACTGAAAGGCGTGGCTAGAGCACGGATGCTACTTTGCTCTTGGTGCTGCTGCTGTTGTTGCCGTTCCTGGTGCTTCTGCTGCCGCTTGTCGGTTCGCTGCCTTTCGGTTTGCCAGCCAGCGCCAGCCATACTAGTTGACTTATCAAGAACCCGACTCGAGCCCCTCCTCTATTTCAGGTCTGCAAGCGGTTGGCGCATCTTTTGGGAATCGGAGTTGGCCACTGTATCTATTGCCAGCATGCTTTGACCTCCCGGAAGCCTCCCTGATAAAGACCCAAAGAATCCAACAGCCCTGGCGCCTCCTTTCGGGAGCTGCTTCGGGAGCTGCTTTGGGACCTGGGACACCAATGCCAAGGTCAGCAGTCGTTCCCCCCTTTGGACCCTGAAAACAACCCCTAAAACAGCATCCATACCCACACCTACACCCGAGCCGTCTTCTCAAGGTGCTTCCTGCCCTGACGATCCCATGGGTTTTAAAGAAGGGGCCGCCATGACTTTGTTTGCTGAGCTGATTGAAAGAAATGGGCCTGTTGCACTCATGTGGGATTTATGTGAGTGCCTTCGGAGGCGTGGAGTGGGAGCTTTGGTTTATGGGGATTGTTACATTCTCTTCAATGCGCGACCGTCGATTCAAGGATCTAGCTTCTAGCTTTTAAAGCATACCCGGCCTCATCCAGCCTTGCAGAAGCTGGCTTCTCCTGGCACGGTATGTTGCTGCATCGCGGCATGTCAACCCAATTTGATTACCCTGTACTTCCAAGGTAGCCCACTGAAGAAGCCGAAGCCAAAGCCTACTGTGTTGTGGTTTGTGAATTACTCTTAAAAACACTTGCATTAGGCTGACGCAACCTAATTACAAAAAAGTAGGTCTGGGGTTCTTAAGGATCTTAATTGAGCCTAAACCGGGTGGCGCCTCGAGCCACGACCTGGGCAGTGGGCGTCTCAGGCGGTCCCGCTCACTGGGCGGCGTCTCCTTATCTTGTGTGTGCATGGGAGGAGGGAAACCCTAAACCCCTTGTGTTTTGGAGACCCAGCCTCTGCCGATCAGCTGGGACACTAAACCCTAAATCCCTTTTTGAGCATGGGCTGAGGGGCACACCCTAAATCCTGAAACCCTGCTCAGCTTTTTTGACTAAGTGGCAGGTGCATTGAGCAGACGGCAAAGCTCTGCAATGAGGTTCCTTGGCAGACTCCAGTAACCGCCCTGCAGAGCTAAACGCAAGGTGACAACTTCGGGATGTTAAATGCGCTCATGAAATGCGAAACCGCAGACGACATGGGAAGGACACTAATTCGGTCGACAAATGCCACAGAGAACCTCAATAAGCCCAATAAACCCGATAAGCCCAAACACACTTTGTACCCCCCCCCCACTCTAAAGGGGACAAAAATTCCTGACAAAGCGGGTCTGGGATTAGGGCTGTCAGAAATACTCTGTGGGGGTGGACACGGACTGCTCAATGGTTCATGTTCGGGACCCCAAATTGCATGTCGATGCTTGCGCCGCATGGCTCGCCACAACGACCTCCTCCTCAAGAGCAGCTTTCAGCGAACGGCTTCCGTTTCAATTTAAGTGCTGTGACTTTTCCTTCTGGACGAAAATGGAAAGTACAACAACCTAAGGATCACACACCAAGAGTGGGTAGAACCATCAAACAAACGCGCAACCGACAATTGGGGCAGAGGCGGGTCCACCAGGGACGGCTGCGATGGTGAGGCCGGGTCCTCCAAAGACAGCGGAGTCAGAATTGAGGGGCTCAGGGCGCTTTACGACTTCCTCAAGCATTGCTTGGAGGAAGCTCAAGACAGGGATTAGGGTTTCGGGTTGGATACAAATCCCAAGACGATCCACGCCCGACGCCTTACATCCCCTCAGCTGCCCCTTGCCGTGTTGTCCTGGGGCGCGCCGCTCCGGGAAGATGCAGCTGACTCGGCGTAGACCGGGTCCTCAGCTCAAATGGCCCGTGCATACCTTTATCGTACCATACTAGGATGGCCTATTCTACCCTATAATCCCTTGAAAGCCCCTTTACAGGGTTCATTATGGGGATTATAAGGCCTACAATCGCGCATCCTAGTATAGCACTCGGAATTCCACGTTCACCATCCTACATGGCAATGGCAACCATCGTAAGGTTCTTTTTCCAATGCCACGCAAGCGTGAACCTAAAGGAGAGGCACCAGGGCTGTTGGAATCTCTGTTCTGGAGACCTAGTGATTCCTTACAGTTACAGCATTGGGATATACTCTGAGTATACTACTACTATGGTCTCCTTTAGGGTATCTCAAGCATAACAATCTTTTTGGGGCTCATTTGGTCCCCCAGGATCTCTCACCCTCCATCCTCGAAGCCTCTTTCTGAGCCATGGTGCTGGGGCGGCCCGACCTGACCACTTCTGTGTGGGGCGATCGTCTGGCGACAGGACCACCTGAGCCAAGCGAGTGCAAGATCTTATGTGACCGCTAGACCCTAAACCCTCACTAAACCCTCAACCCTGACCCTAAACTGGAGAACCTCTGCTGGACTACCGAAGAGGGCAGAACGGCAAAAACGGGAAGCTTGTAAGACCACCGAATGGAATCTTTCTGACGGTCGCGGGCCCTAGAATCTGGGGACTGCAACTTCGGAATTCCTACTGTAATTAGGGGACAGCGGGAGTGTCGTCCCAAGATAAAAGAAAGCTCCCTTTTATACCCAAATAGAATAATAGTCTTAGAATCACCTTGAAGGGACCCCCAAAAAAGGGTGCTCCTATTTTCGGAAACCCCATATCTGATCACCTTCGAAAGCCTGAACATAAAACAATTCGCCTTCGGCCTCGGCGCACATCCTAGATTCCCCTGGAAACCCTGTTTGTCCCCTTAGAACCTTCATAAACATGTGTTACGAGTACCCTCCTCAGGCGCCCCCAGTGGGCCCCGAATGCGCGGCACTATCAATCGATCAACTCACGCGCGACAAGAGCTGGCTCAAGCACAGCCTACACGCCAAGCATCCCCAAGCCACCGGTGACTCCCAAAATGGTATGAATGGAGCCCCAAGTAAAACCCTAAACCCTAAACCGTAAAAACCCTAAACCCTAAACCCTAAACCCTAAACCCTTTCCGACCCACAAGCCCAAGCTTGCTCCAAGAGCCTGTGGTTTCAGGACGACTGTCTGGCCCACCAGGCCGGACGGTGGCACCTGACAGTGGAGATTCAGGCCTCGGGTCTTGCAGGGTTTAGGGTTTTTGGGGTTTAGGGTTTTTTGGGTTTAGGGTTTTTAGGGTTTAGGGTTTAGGACAGTTTAGGATTCAGGCCTCGGGCTTTGCAGGGTCTTCCTTGACAGGGTCTCGTGAATTCTCTCTTGTGTAGGGTTGTATGGATTTATGGTCGCTGTGTGTTTTTGACATCTTTTGTCAGCCATGTTGCTAGCTGCCTGGAGACAAGCAAACACTCACTTTAAAGACGGCGGGCATGTGCATCTCACTCATCTCGACATGCATCCACATGACATTCTCAAGCTCAAGTAACACATGAACAAGATACTTCTTCATTCAGTATACAACCACAACAGCGCAGACGGTGATGTCCCACAAGCAAATTCCTAGCATGACGTTGTGCCTTGGCGACACAGTCGCTCTTTGGAAGCCCTGGTTTAGGGTTTAGGGTTTAGGGTTTAGGGTTTAGGGTTTAGGGTGAACCCTAAACCTTGACTTTGCGGTTTGACTTGCTTCGCGGACCAATGGATGTTGCCACCCAAAAAAATAAAGCCTGAGGACTTCCGCCCTCTGTCCCACCAGGCCTCACTACCTCCTTTGCTTCTTTCTGAGCCGTGTCCAGTAGCACGGCTTCGAACAGATGTCCTGGACAGGTCGTAGACTACTATTCGCTTCTCTTACCCTTTTAAGGAAGAATATTCTTCATGTTTGGGGGGCTTCTTAAGCAAATAGTAGTAATAGGCTGCGCTTAAAGTCAAATTGATTTCGCTTCGAACTTTGCTGGATTGGGTGGCATTGCTCTCCCAGCCATCTGGACCCTCCACGCGCAACATCATTTCCGTTCAGTGGCAGCCATGGTGTTCAGGGCATCAAAACATGACAGCTAATGTTTGTGCCCTCTTCTTATACAATTGGTGACTTTCCATTTATAGTCGTCCCCATATTCCCCTGCAACAAGGGTGCCGCCTTTGATCACCCGAAACAATTGGCTCCCGTGACCTCTCTAGAGTCGTAGAAGATTCCGAATCCCCGCCGAAGGAACACCCCTTGCGCAAAAAAAAATGGAACCAGTGAATCCTGGGCGTGGTTTGCTGGGAGGCGCCTCAGCTGGAGTCTCGGTATCATGCCACATGTGCTAGGCGTTCGGGCTTTGCATGAACAACTAGTGACCGCCAGCGCAAAGTTTTCTAGGACATCAATCTTGCATACAGAAGCAACCATGATCTCCTGTATTTTGGCGTGTGGACGATTGTAGACACAAGGATGCCAGGGGGGAGAGGAGGGAGAGGGAGAGACAGAGGGAGAGTCGGGGTTGGTCTATACTTTTCATAGCTTGCGCGTATGCAATCCGAACCCCTTAACAAATTCACCCGGATTCATGACTTACGTTGAGGGGGGGCAGGGCTTTTCAAGTTTTATAAACCTTTTGAGGGAGAAACTACCCGAAATCACGCAAACTGCTGTTTCATGCCAGGACGGAGGGCGGATCCCCCTGAACCCTAAACCATAACTGAAACTACAGGACCCATGGACTGCCGAGTTGGGGTGCTGGGGTTTCATCTGGCCCTAAACCCTAAACCCTAAACCCTAAACCCTAAACCCTAAACCCTAAACCCTTAACACTGAGTCGGTGCCCGGCTGCTGTGAGCGGAGGGCCCCTCGCTCACGGGCGGCACTGTCGCTGCGGGAGGTGCTGCCGGCGCCGCGGCCGGCGCCGCGGCCGCAGGGCCTCGAGTTGTGAGTTTAAGTGTAACCCTAAACCCTAAACCCTATAAACCATAAACCCTAAACCCTAAACCCTAAACCCTAAACCCTAAACCCGAGCCTCTGCAGATGTGAAACCTGTTTGCCCATTGGTCTTCTCGAACCAAAACCTCTCCTTCATCCCATGCATATCTAGTCATGTCGTGATAAAGGCAGGGCTTCTGTGCAAAATCAACCGTCTGGAGCCAATATGATCCGTGTTCCACGGCATCCTAGCGATGCAAGGTTCCGGCCCTGCTGTGACTTAATGATTAATGCGGGAATGCGACGTTCGCAAACCATGAAGAAGCACTTAATAAGTGGGAATGCGACGTTCGCAGACCATAAACGAAGCAAATCCTGACCAAGGCCAACTCCACTGAAACTGGCATCCGCGCGGCTTGCTTTTGCTTTGGGCGCCGGCTGCGTCTCCTCCTGGTTCTTTTTGGGGGCTTACAAGGGAGCCTGGAACATGGGAATGTTGCGAAAATGAGGAACCCCTAGTGTGCCCACACAGAAGGATTCCGTTATATTCCCTTCATAAGGCACCCCCTAATTTGCGGAGATATGGTGTCTGTGCAGAGGCTTGAGGATCTCCGAAGTCTCACCACCTAAGCCCTATGAACCCTTTATCGGACTGCATGGTTCTTTGTTGGGGATGAGGGATTCCCCATATATACCCTTTGAAGAATCCCTATATGTATGCCCTTGAGAAGGGAGTCTATAGGGTACCTAATTCCCTCAGCCTCATTCCCTACTAAGTGCCAGTGAGTTCTTCGTCCTCCCTTCCCTGTGGCACCTCGCCCCAGAGCTTTGGCACCTGTGGCGGGCGGCGGAACCTGCCTCGCTCGCTGGGCGGCGTGTCCTCGGATTGTGGGCAGTTAGGGGGGTTTCGGGGCCTTTTATATATAGGGATTAGGTATCAGATGCTTGCTTCATGGGTATGGGAGATCTGAAGTGCAGGGTGTGGCTCAAACAGCATACGCTCACCCTTTTCGGCATCTGGGATGCTGTGTGACTAGAAGTGCTCCCGGCAACTTACAAGACCGTCTCAATCATCGTCTTATGGCCATGTCCGGAGACCCTGAAGCAGGCCCGAATAATTCGAATAGGATTCTGGGGGGTTATGCTAGTATAGTTACAAAGGGACCATAAGTTTAAGGGAGCATGATTAAAGGAATTATTCCGGCCCCTGTATGACATGTCACATGATTGCTGCCAGGCCACCGGGGCTTTCAGCAGGCGGCAGAGCTCGGAAATGATGTTCCTGAGCTGCTGTAGCAAAGTTACGAGTCTTCGCTAGCTGACTGCTTACTCACAGCTTTGAGGGTGTAAGAATGGAGCGATGGAGCTTGCTGCCTTACTTCCCGTGCCGCACTGTAAGGCATTGCATGCCGCGAGTTGGCTTCGGTAGGGTTGGAAGGTTGTCAGTTTGCAGGCTGTTCGCGGCTCGACCTTGAAGAGCTCGGAGAATCTTAGGATGCTCGCACCCGACACATTTTGGAGAGCCCCACGTGCGTCGTCGTCAAAATGCCCTTTGCAGCCAGATGAAGCCCTGAGCCTAAACCCTAAACCCTAAACCCTAAACCCTAAACCCTAAAGGCCCTAAACCCTGGAAGGCCCCCTGAGTCGAGTCCCAGGTTCGGATCCACCAGTGACGGCTGCATCTGCGATGCCGCAGCGGGCGACTGCCGCGAGTCTGTTCGGGAGGAGTACTCGGAATACTCGGCCTCCTGGGCATGTTTCTGAAAATCCCGAAAAACAAAGAGCTGTCGTCGCTCAATCTCGCACACCCGGCAGAGCAAAAGTGTGAGGAATTCGGAGCGCGCTTCTGGAGACGAAGGAGCTGGGGCTTGCAGCTTTAAGGTGCATACCGGCACTTACGCCGCAAACCACGCCAGAAAAAAAAAAAAAAAACAGCAATGGAAAGGCAGCAAAGCAATGGACCACAAATGCTGACGCCCAGGTGCAGTCAGAAAGGTCATACCTCCCTCCACTATTGCAACACCCCAGATTGCCACAAGTCCGTTTTGCCCCCAAACACCTCTGCTGAAGCCGTCTCAAGCCTGAGTCGCGTGACGCAAACACCGAAGAACTCACACCTGTGTATAACCCTAGGTCTAGCCCAACTAGCACACTAAACCTTAAACAAACCTTTTTGTCAGAGGACTCCCCTAACCACAAACCCTCGCCCTATAAATGCTAAACCCTAAACCCTGAACCCTAAACGACTATTTGCTTAAGAACCCCACCCCTCTATTGCCCATATAACGAAGAATATCTTGATTTTGGGGATTCTTACGCATTTAGTTGTACACCCCTAAACCCTAAACCCAAAAAACCCTAAGCCCTAAGCCCCTAAACCCCCAAAGCAGGTCCACGCCGAGCCCAAAACTGACCGCGGAGCCGACCAGGCCGAGAATTTCTGCGTCGAGCGGTCGTGGGGGAATGGGCCCTGGCCATGGTGCTTGGGGTTCATTGGGGGTTTCCTTAGGGTTTTAGGGCGTTTTAGGGTTCTTGGGGTTTCTTAGGGTTTTAGGGATTTTAGGGCTCTTAGGGCTTTGAGGCTGTTGGGGCTCTTATTATTAGGGTTCTTAGGGCTCAGGTTTTCTGGTGGTTTGGGCTCAGGGCTTCTGTTTCGGCGCGCGGCTTCCAACAAGATGGATGGGGAGTTGAGGGACGATAGGGTTTGGCCTGTTCAAGTCGGAGAAGCGAGGTTTACGGTCTTCGACCCTCCCGACACGCACCGACCCATAGTTCAGTCGACCCACCCTATCACTCTCTGTCTATGAGTCTACATGCCAACTTCTTGGTTCTGGGTTTCCAGACGACAGGGATTCTAGCGTTTTGGGGTGCGTAAGGTATATAACCCCCCATTTTAGGAAAGCACACTTTTTGCACAGTTTGGGACAAAAAAGGCTCGGATTCCTCAACTCAATCCTGCACCGTGCCCCAAAGGCTCAAGAGACAAGGCCTTGAACTAAAACGAAATGGGGTTTTACGAAAACACGGGACACCTAACATACTAGGATTCCCTTAGAATAAGGGCCCCAATAAGGTACCCCCTAATTTCGGAAACCCGCAAAGTCCAGCCCGGTCCAGCCCACCTCTGCTTGGGGCATGCGCATGGTCTGGCCTGCATCCTGGATCGCAACCGAGACGGCCAAAGAGTCTTGCATGTTTCAGCGCTATCTGGAGGCTACTCTCGGAAGCCCGGGGTTGTTCCTGGGGTATCTCCCAAAAGGCTGCTGCAGTTTCAGGCGCGCAGGGAATTTGGTCAGCTTTTCACACAGGCCCGCATCCAAGAACATGTGGTTGAGGGCCCTGGTATTGGGTGATTGCTTGGTCCCTTTTGTTCCCGTGGTTTATGTGGCCGTTTCCTTCTGACACTCAGTCTGAAATACACCCCTGAGCCCCTACACCTGCGACTGAAGTCCGACAGCCCTGTGTCGTGCAAGGTGGGGCCCACCCTCTTGCTCAAGGTTCATAGGCTTAAGGGCCAAACAGCAAGCAAATCTAAAACACATGCTCAGATCTGCAGAACTAGTTCACCACCCCCCCCCCCCTCACCCGGCTTAGACTCACCTGTTTGTCAGCATTCGTCGCGAAGGACACAGTTGGTTTCACATTGCCATACGATGGCCACCTCCTGCCTTTGCATTTTGCTGAAATCATGGGTGTATGGTGCGGGACACCTCCTTGACTCGGCAGCTCCGGAAAACCCTTTTCCTCGACCCTGCCACACACAGCACCTCCGTGTAGGTGTAGCCATCGGCCATCGAGGCCTTCAGAAGGCATGCTGGGTTTCATGGGGCCCCTGCGCATTCTCATCTCCACACCGAATCGGACGAAATCCCAAGCTTCCGGAGGACGTACACCCAGGGGGGTTCTTCAATGGAATCCCCCCCCAAGGCTAGGGATGTTGGCCTTACAGGGGAAATCGGGTGCCCAAAACATACCCAACATGACCTTGCCTCGTCGGGGTAGCCGCTCCCATCTGTCTCGTAGCCATCATAGCCCGTGCCCGGACTCCATAGAGAGGTCCTGGCACATGCTGGAACCCAGCAGGGCTCGGGCCGCTTAAACGAAAATCTCAGACTCTGAAACTAAGGCACAAAAAAACATCAAGGATCGGAATATGAAGTTTGTAAGTCTGCAAACCTCAACACCCGAGTTAAACCATCCAACTCAACCCGTCCAAGGCAACTGCCCTAAACCCTAAACCCTCAGGCAACTGCCCCTCCCTAAACCCTGAACCCTATAACCCAAAACCCAAACCCCCCCCCCCTCCCTCAGGAAGCTCAGACAGCAGAGCACGCCTGGGAGGCGATGGACCTGCCAAAGACATCTCATATTCTTTGAACCTCAACCTGAGACCCCCCTAGAAATCTACTTCACCTGCGACCTCCCTAAAACAACCTTACACATTCGTAGGTTGCACCCATATTTAAGGCTTTAAGGGATTGCAACCCCCTAAGTACAGAGTATAGCCCCATATGGAGCACCAGGCAGAACCCCAAGCCCTCCTCCAACACAAACAAAGCTGGGATTTGCAGGATTCCTGACTTCTTTCGGACCGTTTGTTGTCCGTGCGCGGTGGAATAGGCCGGCCGGCGGAGGGTGGGAGAACAAACGAAATCAAATGAGGATCAACTGATCAACAAATCAACTCCCCTGCAAAGATGGACCAACAAGAATCAAAGCCCTCGCCTCAACGGATTTGGTTCGCAAGGCTCCAAATAAATGATGTGAATGAAGGCTCAACCCATGTAAAAATTCTGCGTTTCTGGCCATTTGCAGGCTCCAAACACGATGCATTGCTGTTTACTCCGAGTCCCCAACGATTATCCCAGACTAACACGTCCTGCACTTTTGACTTTGCGCCATAGAATGCATTTCTGCCTATTAGCACGCGATGAGCACTGCAAATTATACTATGTGTGCTTCTTCGCGCCTCTTCGAAGGTTCCAGAGGCTGCAAATACCATGCAGTATAACATTTTCTGCTTGTTCGCAGGCTGCAGATACAGTAATTGCCGGCATTTCTGCCTAGTCTCCGCGGTAAGTTACAGCATTTAAGCTGCAAACACGGTAACTTGCAGCATTGTTGCATGTTCACAAGCCTCGACTACTTCCTTCCTTCCGGCCTTTCTTCCTTCCTTCCTTTCCTTAAGATTATGATTTTTGTTGACCCTTATACGCTTTGATTCGATCCCTATCCCCTCTGGGTCGGGTAGGAATCACCCACAACTCGCCACAACTCGGGACCCCAGAAACCCTAAACCCTAAACCCTAGACACTAGAGCCTTGCAGCAGAAAGCCACCCGTGGACTTCGACACGAACCCCAAAAAGGTGTAGGGTTTAGGGCTTGTAGGGCCCGAGGTCTTACTAGGGTTTAGAGTTTAGGGGGGTCTAGGGTTTATAGCTATAGGGTTTAATTATATGGAAAAAGGGCTTACATCAGGCCTAGGGCTTCTTAGGGTTTCGGGCTTATAGGGCCACAGGGCTTATCAGGGTCTAGGCAGGTAGGTCCCCGACCACTGAACATGGACCCCGCATCGCTCGTGCCGCTGGCCGCACGGGCGCCTGCAGCTGCTGGGAGAAAAAAAGGCTATAACCGTAAACCCTAAACCCTATAACCCTACACCCTATAATCCTTTCTTGAACCCAGGCTCTGAGCATCCCTCAACCCTTTGTGTGCCAGAGCTCTCTTGAACCCTAAACCCTAAAACAGCCCGTTTCAAGTTTGGTTCGGGCCGGGCCTTTGGGTGGTTCTGACATTGAGATGCTGAAGACTCACGCATGATGTGGAGGCAGCTTAAGCTTGAACGGGCACGGGTTTAGGGTTCCATGGTCTGTGAGTCTGTGAGATCTCTTTACGAACCTTTTGGGCGAGGATGCACGAGCTTTCGGGGGCAAACCTGCCGGTTGGGGACGCGTTCTAGCAATGTAGATGCTCTGAGGTACCGGCCCTCTTTTAAGAAAGCCTTGTGAGGCAATGCATCCGACAGTGTTTACACGCTTCGAACTGAAATCGCGGTTGTTTCGCATGAGCGCCCACATTCCTCTGTCGGTGCAAGAAGCCACATTACATGCGCGTGAAAAACCGGCATCAACACGGAATCTGCCACCAAACCCCGGTGATTCGCATCACACAACCAGAAACGTCATTTCGTGCAACAACAGCTTCTGATCAGTCCACCTGCAAGCCCAAAGGGTCCTAAGTACCTAGATTGGGGGACACTTACCCATACCATACTAGTAATTCCTTTCATAGACTCATAGAAGCCCTACTGTCTACCATGTAGGTACTTAGGACCCTTTGGGAAGTAGTCAGTGGCAAGGTTCAAGTCGCAGCTTACATGCTCAAATCTGCAAAACGCAAAATCGGGAATCGCATCCTTCGCAAGCGCAGGCAGGGGTCAAGCGGCAAACTACACTGATCAGTCAGGACAACGGGGATCCGTCTCCAGAGGCTCTTGGCGGTCTACCGATCCAAAGGCTTCTGCTGTATGAATGTGCGATTCTGAGGAAGGATTCACGTCCGCGCTCCATTCCCACGATTTCGTCCCTAACAAGTACGAGCCACGTTCGATATGGAACATGTCGTCAGTTGAACTAGATGTCTCACAAAAAATCTTCTAGCTGATGCTGGCCCCTCCCCAGAACCTGGACTCACAGGGTCCACGTAGCTTCTTCGGGTTATGCTCCCATTTGCAGCTGCCCTCCTGGCCATGTTCACAGCAGCCCGCGCCTACCGGGGGCATGGCGAGTTGCGTGGCCTGGCTGGGATCCTAACCCTAAACCCTAAACCCTTTTGCAACAGGCTTGCCACCTCGCCCGGAGTAAGTGCCACTCGATTAAACCCTAAACCCTAAACCCTCTTCTGGCATGTCGGGCTCGAGGCCATATAGGGGCTTGAGGGCTTCCAGATCGGTTTAGTCTAGTTGGGTTTATGGGGTCTACTGCAGGGTCTCATATACTGTATCCATTATAAATGGACATGGTGTGAAAAATACACGCATAGACATATACACATACATATATATATATATGATATGAACATCAGGCTTTAATTGAGGGGCCTTGTATGGCTTGATGTCGTTTTCATGCGAGCGGGTGGAGCGCTTCGTGGTTTCGGGACGCTGGAGCCACGCGGCTCCAGCGCTTCTGGCTTGTCATTCCCCGCAACCCTAAGCCCTGAACCCCAAACCCTTACAATAACAAATATAGCCCTTATAACCCTTATAATCCTAACCCTAAACCCTTATAACAATGTAACCCTTATAACCCTAAACCCTAAGAAACAACGGAACGCAGGGCCCGGGCCTCCCAAAGTCTCGGCACTTGCGGCGGCCTCCGGAAGCCTTGCTCGCTGGGCGACGCCTCCTGTGTGAAGGTGCAGGAAAGCTCGACAAAGGATGGCGGATGATGGTGGATGATGGCGGATGATGATGGATGATGGATGATGGATGATGGATGATGGATGATGGATGATGGATGATGGATGGTGGATGGTGGATGGTGGATGGTGGATGAGGAGGAAGTTGAGGATGATGATGATGATGATGATGATGATGATGATGATGATGATGATTGTGTGTGTGTGCGCCGGTGGGAAGGAGGGAGGGTGTGCAAAGAAAACCCACGTCACCCCCAAAGACCTTCGAAGCCTTCGGCCGTGCTTGAACGCAAGGCACTACAAGGCCGAGCAGCAAGTGTTCGGGCCTCTATGGGTTTGGGGATGTTCTGAGGCGTTGGTGCCCGCAATTCTACAGAAATCTTTTCCCCGGCAGGTCGGGACGCTGCTGCCCGAGAGAGAGACGAGCCGTGCAAAGCCTGCATGAGCCCCAACCTGTCACTCCAATTGCCTACCGTTTAGCAGTAATTACCCCTTAATTAATGAGTAGAACCCCACAAAACTGTAGCTAATTGGGGTTACAGGGAAACCTTCCATGGAAATCCAATTCAACTCAACGCCTCAACCCTTTTAGCTGCGCCTTGCGAATGCGGGGAGCCGACTTAAGCTTCTTCAGCATCCACACTCTCACGAAACCCCGCCGGGACCCGAAACTCTCTAGTCCAGATACCTAAACGGCGCAAGAGCCGAAAGCAAAAAGGGGGCCCAAAAGTGTCCTCAAGCCTATGCTTGAAAGCGCCCTGACACACAGCAAAAGCCCTGAGCCCCACAGCGCTTCAGGAAGTCGGTGGGGGTTCCTCCCCTAAACCCTAAACCCTAAACCCTAAACCCTCAGCCCAGGAACTGTAAGCAACCCATTGCCAGCGCTTACCTGGGACTCTATTTACCTACAGTTTAGTAGTAATTACTCTTAATTAGGTATAACCCATACAAACATAACCCATAAAAGTTTTGTAATATTACCCTGATGGAGTTACCCTAAACCCTAAACCCTAAACCCTAAACCCTAAACCCTAGACCCTCAACCCTATAGAGCTGGAGCGCGGGCCTCCTCCTCTGGCTCCTGAAAGGCCTGGTCGGGTGGGAGTTGGCCCCAACGACTGCCGGGGGAAAGTTGCCCCGAAACCAAGTCTAGCAACTCTCCATGCCTTTTTAGGGTTTAGGGTTTAGGGTTTAGGGTTTAGGGCAAAAATCTAAAAACCCCAAACCCTAAACCCTAGGAAAACCCTAAACCCTACCAAAAATGAACTCTTGGGGTCCCCGCGGGTGTCTCCGATGGCGGGAGCTGCTCCGATGCTGGAGGGAGCTCGCTGGGCTTCTCCACCTGGAAAGGATGGTTGATCTGGGGGTGTACGAAAATAAGAGGCCCCTAAAAACACGAAGTACCCGAATTTCGCAAACCCCCATCAAGGCGCCAATTCCTTCGTTGAGCTAGGGCGCCTTGGGGTGCCGGCTGGGAGATGGTGAAAGTTCGCGTTGAGGAGTTCAGGAAGCACGTTCAACGTCTTTGATCTCTCACATGGAACAGCACATGCGTCTCAACGGCGAGTAGAGGCTGGGATTCAGAACAGAAACCTCGAAACACGAGCGCAAAGCGCGACCAAGAGCACCAGCACGGCGCAACACGGCGACGACGACTCCGTACCCCCAAGAAGCCCAAGAGCGCGCCCCAGACGGCGCAGTCCTTCTCTAATCGAGGTCGTCATTCCATCTTTGCCCTGGTGACACTTTTGGAAGACTTTGGGCCTCCAACTTAACCGCGCGGCTTCGGGGTGAGCATCCCGGGCTTCGTCCATCGTCCCTCTCTCTCGTGGTCTTTCGGCTTTTGAGGCCTCATCAGCCTGGATCAGCTCGGATGGGCTGCCTCCGCCCTCGGCCAACCTGCACGTCGGGCAGTGAGGGCATGAACTGCCCGGCTGACAAAGGACATAAGCTTCGGCCAGGGATTTTGTGGAGACCGTGGCGTATACAAGAACTGCTTGCTTTGGCGTGCTGATGTGCAAGCCTTCTTTCAAGGATCCCTTCCCCCAAAGACAAATAAGGGTCTCCGAATCTGACCTGTCTAAAAATCCCTCTTCGGCATCGGCCTCTGGCTATCGCCGGGCTCGGGCACCTCCTGTCCAACGGGCTGTCGGATGGAGGGTTCAAGAACTGTGTCTCTCCTATCATCTCTGCTTAAGATGCAGGTGCCGACGGAAACTCCTCGAGTGCACTGGGTCAAGGAATAATTCCTCCATGGGGTGATTTCAGGCCAAAGGCGGGAAGAAATACAAGGGACTCGAATCTTGAGCGATAGAGCCATAACGAAAGTGACCGCGGCGTGCTGGAAACGATGTTTCGGTCAGTTTGAAAACGATGTTTCGGTCAGTTCTTCGGTATCTCAAATGGAGCCGCCATGAGGGTCGTGGCCTTGTAGGGGCTCAGGAGACCGAGTGGAGGGGATACGGCCCCTCTGATGCCTGGACATCCCACAACTACATTGGCGTTACTTTAGCGCCATCCGCCCCCCGAAGAACTTTTCAAATCTTCGACAGCACCGAAGTCCGAGCGGAAAGGCAGATATGACGGAGGCCGCTTGCATCGGCCTTGACGGCGTTGCTAGACTCAGACTTGACCTACCAGGATGGGCTATTAGGCCTTAAAATCCTCAGAATGAACCCTCTGAAGGACCTTTTAAGGGATTATAGGGTATACTAGCCCATCCTGGTATAGCAATCTCGCTGCCAGCGGTGTTTTTTCCTGGAGAACGAACGCGGGAATGGTGATTCCTGAGGTCCCTTGCGTAGGAGCACTGAGACAAGTAACGCCCGTGACACAATATTGCCATTTATTGGGATTTAGGGTTTAGGGTTTATTGCTTTCCACCAGAGAGAATCCGAAGGAGCCTCGGCTGGCACAGCCGCTGGCACTGGAGCTGCCTCTTCTGCAATAGGTGGAGCCTGCCACTGTTGAAGTTCACGGCTTCGTGGGGTTGCGGGGCTTAGCGACACATGCAAATCACACAAACACGTCTCAAGACACCAAGGCATTCAGCCTCAAAGCCACACTGAAAGGTCCTTTAGAACTGGAGGCGACCATGAGGAAACAGATTGAACCCGCTCTTGGAACCGCGGTGGCCCGCAAGGGCCTCGGCCGGCGTGGCTTCTGACGCCGGAGCCACTGCCTCTTCGGCATCACAGCGTGTGGGCATCAGGTTTTCACTCTCAACCCCAGAACCTGAAAGCACGAACGCCAAAGAAAGCCCCATGCATCAAGAGCCGACCCAACAGTCATGAACCCCGTCAGACCAACGCGGGCGTCTCCAAAAACCAAGTTGTTGTGTTGTGTGTGTGGGCGCAACTTGAATGACCCCCTGAACCCGATATACCCAAACCACATGAAACTTCACAACCCTGCCGAGGCTCCTTTTCAGCCTTTGCACCTCGCAACTTGTCCTCGATGAAAAGAATGCTACAACGTGCCACGCGACGTACGTAGAACTCCCAGCCCAGGACGTGGAAGCTGCTCTTTTCTGAATCTCAGACATCCGCAAACCATGCAAACCTTGACCCCTTCCCAACTCACGAAGACAAAGGCTAAGTATGGACCTGACACATTGCCAACCCCTGTTGAAAAGAGCCTCGGCTGGTGCAGCCTCTGACGCTGGACCCGACTCTGCGTGTGCAGGAAGCGCTGCCTGCCATGTCTCGGTTGTCTCAGAGGTCGTTGTCAGGTGTCTGGACTGTGGGTTCAGCACGAGATTGCTGAGGCCCTTCATCAAGCTAGTTTGAGCATGAGGGTTTGCTCTCGACCTGCCTTGTAAAGCAATCAGGCCACCAAAGACATGTCTGAAGACACATTGCCATCCTCAAAGCAGCAGAGACACCTTACTGAACCTCTCCCTTCCAGAACGTAGATCCCGAAGAGCCTCGGACAGTGCGGGCTCTGACACCGGAGCCACTGCCTCTTGCACCGCCGGCGACGCCTTACATGTGAAAAGGTTCGAGGCAGTGGGTTTGTGGGGCCTTCGAGGCCTCTCGCATGTTTGCATTCGTTCTTGAATATGAGGATGAGGTTCTTTCGGCCCCAGGTGCTTATGAGCTTCAGGCGCCGTAAGGCGTGAAAGCCAAACAGCCAACCCGCATGTCTGCCCCCCCCCCCCCCCCCCCCCCCCCAACACGACAACAGGAGCACCCATGCGAAGGCAGCCAGTCAACACCGCCACTCTCTCTCTCTCTCTCTCTTCTTCTTCTTCTGAAGAAGAGAGAGAGAGAGAGAGAGTGGCGGTGTTGACTGGCTGCCTTCGCATGGGTGCTCCTGTTGTCTCTCTCTCTCTCTCTCTCTCTCTCTCTCTCTCGGCCGTGCCATCCCCTGTAGGGTCTTGCTACGCAAGGGCACGAAATGGCGGACCGGAGCATCAACACCAATTATACATGAACCCAAACCCTTAGATCAGACGTTGTTGTCGGAAACCCCTGTAGGACCAAGCTGAAGGGGGCCATTCTGCATATTAGCTAGCTGACCTTTTGCCAGCGCTTCCACCACAAACAACCAAAACCTGGAAGGGCCTCGGCCGGAGAAGCCTCTGACGCTGCAGCCGCTACTTCTTCTGCCGGAGGCGCCACCTCCTGATTTTCGAAGCTCTGATTACCAGCATGGGCCATTAGGGCTTGTAATCCCTCTAACCAACCCTATAAAGGGCCTTTTTAAGGGGTTATAGGGTAGAATAGCCCATATAGGTTAGGTTCATGCGGTTGTAGACCTCTGATCTGAAGACTCAAAGACCAAGTCAGCTGAGGGCGAACTCCTCGAGCCGAAAAGCCATTAAAATGTTTGGTATTGATTCTGAGAATCGAACAAAAGTATTTCTGTGTATAAAATGTAGGTATCTATGTATAAAATGTAGGTTAGTAGTGATAATGTATACAATCATGCAAGAGTAAGTCGAGGTCCAGATTGGTCGAAAGGAGAAGAGGACGGAGGCGAAGAAAATCTGGGTGAAATATTCGGATATATAAGCTGTTTAACGGGAGGCTGCCACCAGCCTCTGACAAAACGCACCCCCAAAGAAGCAGTGACACCTTTCCGGACCCCTAAACCCTGTAAACCCTATAAACCCTATAAACCCTGTAAACCCTGTAAACCCTGTAAACCCTGTAAACCCTGTAAACCCTGTAAACCCTGTAAACCCTAAACCCTAAACCCTAAACCCTAAACCCTAAACCCTAAACCCTAAATCCCACCGCATACTTCTCCGAGGAGCCTCGGCCGGTGCGGCCTCTGATGCAGGAGCTGGAGCCTCTGGCACCGGTGCTCCCGCCTTCCACGTGGGCATTCATTTGGGACATGGATTTAGGGTTCTTTGGTTTAGGGTTCTTTGGTTTAGGGTTTAGGGTTTAGGGTTTAGGGGTTAGGGCATGAGGCTTTCTCTGGTCTCCAGAAGTGAATTAGTATAAAGCACGAAAGCAAAACACAGCCAGCTGCGTATCTGCCCCAAACATTGACTCTGCTCCTGCGACAGCTTGGCGACCACTCCGGAATACTTGCAGCTGACAGAGTTACGTTAGGGCCGTTAGGGCCAATGCATCCAGGAGCAAGGTATAAATGTTTCTGATTCTGCATCAGAATAATAATAATCATAATAATAATCATAATAATAATAATAGCTCAAAACCGACAACAAGAGGGACCCATCTTGCCATCCCATCCTGGAAGGGCCTCGGCCGGAGCAGCCTCTGACGCTGGAGCCACCACCTCTTCTGCCGGAGGTGAAGGCTCCTGATGCGCGAAGTTCTGGGCTCAATGGGTGCTGGGCCTCTGTGTTCAGCCGGGTTGTGTTTGCGCTGCCTTCTTCGAAAGCTAGGCGAGTTCGGCGTGCGCATGCAGAGCTTCAACATTCTTCGTAACTTCCCCAAAGAGCCTCGGCCGGTGCGGCCTCTGATGCCGGAGCCACAGCCTCGGCCACCGGTGCTCCCGCCTGCCACGTTCTGAGGTTCGAGGCAGTGAGGTCGTGGGGACGTAGCGGCTTCAGCCGCGGTGCAAGGCTTCTCAGTCTCTCTATACGGTGTTGGGTGGCCTTTCTTCAAGTGTAGCTCTGGGTTCAGCACATGGGCATTCATTTGGGACATGAGGCTTTCTCTGGTCTCCCGAAGTGTATTTGTACAAAGCACGAAAGCAAAACACAGCCAGCCGCGTATCTGCCCCAAACATTGAGGCTGCTCGAGTCTACCCATCATTCCCGGATGCTCTTCCGACAAAAATCAAACTTCAGGCGAAAACACAGCCCCAACTTGTCAAGTTGTGCAGACAGAAAAAGTCGCCACCCCGCCAGCACAACTCAAATGATCCAAACCGCGAAACCTCGCACACCCGTCCACCCAACACTGAACATTGGATCAAGCGGGGAAGGGAACATTATGCAAAATATTGGCGACCGCTCCAGAATACTTGCAGCTGACAGAGTTACGTTAGGGCCGTTAGGGCCGGGGCATCCACAAGCAAGGTAAAGATTTTTCTGACTCTGTATAATAGCTCAAAACCGAAAACAAGAGGGACCCAACTCTCTCTTGCCATCCCATCCTTAAAGCAAAACAGTAGAACCTGGAAGGGCCTCGGCCGGAGCAGCCTCTGACGCTGGAGCCACCACCTCTTCTGCCGGAGGTGAAGGCTCCTGATGCGCGAAGTTCTGGGCTCAACGGGTTGTGGGCCTCTGTCTTCAGCCGGGTTGTGTTGCGCTGCCTTCTTCGAAAGTTGTGTGAGTTCGGCGTGTGCATGCAGAGCTTCAACATTCTTCAAAACTGATTGGGTTTCAACACCAAGGGCTGAAACCGAACGTGGACGCCAACAGACACCAGATCACGTATCATCTGACAAGAAACCCCACGTCCGAAACGCCTCCCTGAAGCCTCTCATTTACCTGGAAGCTGCCACCCAACATGCACCCTCAAAGAAGCAGTGACACCTTTCCGGACGATGCCATTGCGTACTTCCCCAAAGAGCCTCGGCCGGTGCGGCCTCTGACGCCGGAGCCACAGCCTCTGCCAGCATTGGATCAAGCGGGGAAGGGAACATTATGCAAGATATTGGCGACCACTCCAGAATACTTGCAGCTGACAGAGTTACGTTAGGGCAGTTAGGGCCAGTGCATCCACAAGCAAGGTATAGATTTTTCTGACTCTGTATAATTGCTCAAAACCGAAAACAAGAGGGACCCAACTCTCTCTTGCCGTCCCATCCTTAAAGCAAAACAGTAGAACCTGGAAGGGCCTCGGCCGGAGCAGCCTCTGACGCTGGAGCCACCACCTCTTCTGCCGGAGGTGAAGGCTCCTGATGCGCGAAGTTCTGGGCTCAACGGGTTGTGGGCCTCTGTCTTCAGCCGGGTTGTGTTGCGCTGCCTTCTTCGAAAGCTGTGTGAGTTCGGCGTGTGCATGCAGAGCTTCAACATTCTTCAAAACTGATTGGGTTTCAGCACGGCCTAGAGCTGAAAACGAACGTGGACGCCAACAGACACCAGATCACGTATCATCTGACAAGAAACCCCACGTCCGAAACGCCTCCCTGAAGCCTCTCATTTACCTGGAAGCTGCCACCCAACATGCACCCTCAAAGAAGCAGTGACACCTTTCCGGACGATGCCATTGCATACTTCCCCGAAGAGCCTCGGCCGGTGTGGCCGCTGATGCCGGAGCGACAGCCTCTTGCACCGGTGCTCCAGAAGCTTCAAAAGCACGAATACAAAACACAGCCAGCCGCGTATCTGCCCCAAACACTGAGGCTGCTCGAGTCTATCCACCATTCCCGGATACTCCTGCGACAAATATCAAACTTCACGCGAAAACAAACCCCCAACTTGTGAATCTGTGCAGACAGCCAAACAGCACAACTCAAATGACCCAAACCGCCAAAATCCCACACCCCGTCCACCCAACACTGAACATTGGATCAAGCGGGGAAGGGAACATTAAGCAAAATATTGGCGACCACTCCACAATACTTGCAGCTGACAGAGTTACGTTAGGGCCGTTAGGGCCAGTGCATCCACAAGCAAGGTATAAATTTTTCTGATTCTGCATAATAGCTCAAAACCGAAAACAAGAGGGACCCAACTCTCTCTTGCCATCCCATCCTTAAAGCAAAACAGTAGAACCTGGAAGGGCCTCGGCCGGAGCAGCCTCTGACGCTGGAGCCACCACCTCTTCTGCCGGAGGTGAAGGCTCCTGATGCGCGAAGTTCTGGGCTCAACGGGTTGTGGGCCTCTGTCTTCAGCCGGGTTGTGTTGCGCTGCCTTCTTCGAAAGCTGTGTGAGTTCGGCGTGCGCATGCAGAGCTTCAACATTCTTCAAAACTGATTGGGTTTCAACACGGCCTACAGCTGAAAACGAACGTGGACACCAACAGACAGATCACGTATCATCTGACAAGAAACCCCACGTCCGAAACGCCTCCCTGAAGCCTCTCATTTACCTGGAAGCTGCCACCCAACATGCACCCTCAAAGAAGCAGTGACACCTTTCCGGACGATGCCATTGCATACTTCCCCGAAGAGCCTCGGCCGGTGTGGCCGCTGATGCCGGAGCGACAGCCTCTTGCACCGGTGCTCCAGAAGCTTCAAAAGCACGAATACAAAACACAGCCAGCCGCGTATCTGCCCCAAACACTGAGGCTGCTCGAGTCTATCCACCATTCCCGGATACTCCTGCGACAAATATCAAACTTCACGCGAAAACAAACCCCCAACTTGTGAATCTGTGCAGACAGCCAAACAGCACAACTCAAATGACCCAAACCGCCAAAATCCCACACCCCGTCCACCCAACACTGAACATTGGATCAAGCGGGGAAGGGAACATTAAGCAAAATATTGGCGACCACTCCAGAATACTTGCAGCTGACAGAGTTACGTTAGGGCCGTTAGGGCCAGTGCATCCACAAGCAAGGTATAAATGTTTCTGATTCTGCATAATAGCTCAAAACCGAAAACAAGAGGGACCCAACTCTCTCTTGCCATCCCATCCTTAAAGCAAAACAGTAGAACCTGGAAGGGCCTCGGCCGGAGCAGCCTCTGACGCTGGAGCCACCACCTCTTCTGCCGGAGGTGAACGATGCGCGAAGTTCTGGGCTCAACGGGTTGTGGGCCTCTGTCTTCAGCCGGGTTGTGTTGCGCTGCCTTCTTCGAAAGCTGTGTGAGTTCGGCGTGTGCATGCAGAGCTTCAACATTCTTCAAAACTGATTGGGTTTCAGCACGGCCTAGAGCTGAAAACGAACGTGGACGCCAACAGACACCAGATCACGTATCATCTGACAAGAAACCCCACGTCCGAAACGCCTCCCTGAAGCCTTTCATTTACCTGGAAGCTGCCACCCAACATGCACCCTCAAAGAAGCAGTGACACCTTTCCGGACGATGCCATTGCATACTTCCCCAATGGGCCTCGGCCGGTGTGGCCGCTGATGCCGGAGCCACAGCCTCTGGCACCGGCGCTCCCGCCTGCCACGTTTTGAGGTTCGAGGTAGCGAGGTCGCAGGCTTCTAATATAGGCCTTAAAGGGCCTGAACCAAGGACTTATGCCTTGCACGCGGCCACGGCATCCCTTGTGGTTGACAGGCGCCTTTCTTCAAGTAGCTCTGGGTTCAGCACGTGAGCACTCATTTTGCACGTGAAGTTTACCCATCCCAGCTCCAGAAGCTGAAAGCACGAACCTGCAGTTCAATTGAACCCAAATCCTAAATTCCCACGAGGTCTTATGCCTCGTACACTCCCTGAAGCTCCTTTATACGACTCCTTACTTATTGCTTGTCTTGTGTGGAGAAGGTTACCGCATCCAAGTCTGCTCGTTTACACCCTGCTCATGCCAGTAGAAGGGGTGGCATGCCGGTGATTCTGCAAGAGGCCCTCCAGAAACTCTTGCATGGGCTCAATTCATCAGAAGCAAGGTGGTAGAAACTAAACGGCCGGATACAGTACCACGTAGGGGCCGTAAGGACCCGACTCTCTCTATGGCCACCCCCTTCCTTAAAAGCAACCCTAAACCTTAAACCCTAAAACCCTAAAACCCTAAAACCCCAAAACCCCAAAAACCCTAAAACCCTAAAACCCTAAAACCCTAAAAACCCTAAAACCCTAAAACCCCAAAAACCCTAAAACCCTAAAACCCTCAAACCCTAAAACCCCAAAAACCCTAAAACCCTAAAACCCCAAAAACCCTAAAACCCTAAAACCCTCAAACCCTAAAACCCCAAAAACCCTAAAACCCTCAACCTGGAAGGGCCTCGGCCGGTGTCTCCTCGGATGCCGGAGCCGCTGCCTCTTCTGCCGGAGGCGCCTCGTGAGTTTCGAAGCTTTCAGGTGCTCGATGGGTTTAATCGCTGCTTGACGGGTTTAGGGTTTAGGGCTAGGGTTTCGGGTTTGTTTAGGGTTTAGGATATTAGGACATTAGGATGTTCGGATATTAGGGCTTAGGGTTTAGGGGCCATCAGGGTTGGGAAACTTGAGCGTGTCCTGGTGCGGTGTTTAAGGCACCCAAGTGTACTCTGTGCAGTCGTCCAGCTTGTTTTGCCTGAAGAGTGTTCGCACCTCACGTTCGGCGTCGTATCCACGAGCGGCCTCCCACCCTTCCGCCACCAGTGCCTCAATCCGAGCTTCGAGCTCTCGATCTTCTCTAACCTGTTCTTCAAGATCTTTGACTCCGGCATGAAAGAGTCGGCATCAGACGTGGGTTGGTGGTCACGTCTGGCTGCATTCTTGCAAGAGGAAATAGTTATATGAGTATGTGACTGTGTAATCCCAATAAAGCCCATACAACTACCGAAAATGATGATTCACAATATGATGGTCGAATAGCAATTTTTGTAACAAATTAATCAATATTTCTTTTATAGCAACAAAATATTTTTTTTAAAAAAAACATTCCATTATGCTAAGAATAGTATTATTAATAATGGACTGCGGAAGCAGCAGAGAGGAGGCAAACAGAGGGGCAAAGACCAAAAAGAGACGGCTCGATATAAGGCGGTCAAACTTGAAGTGCAGGGACAGCATATGGCTGAGCTATCTCTGGCGCACTGGACTCTCCTACTGAGCAGCTACTCTGCAGGGAACAATCGAGGTCATAGTCTAGAAGCAAGAATCCCCTGCTCCGGCCACGCTAGGATGAGAGCTGACCCCACAATGACTAGAACTAGAAGCCCACGGACACGCAGAGATGCGGGTCACTGGGCAGGCGGTGGAGGACATTTCCCTATGTCTTCTCTCTCGGATGGCACACTAAAACCATCTGAAAAATATTCCTGAATTAAATTAAACCCCATAAGTGGAAGTAGAAAATATCCCAAGACCCTACCTAGTTCCTGGTCGGCTCCGTCCAAAGTCCAGAAACTCCGGGGCGCCGGCCGGCGGGGCCACGGCAGAATGATCCGATGCCTCGGAGTTGCGCAGCCATGTGCAGGGGCCCTGGGGTCAAAAAACCTATCCAGGTTCAGGGTGTTAAAGGGGGGGTTGTACAAGTAGTTTCTAAGGATGCTATGGTATGGAGGCTTTCGGGGGGCAATACTGATGATAATTACGTAGAGTTTGTACGGAAAATCAAGAAGGAACAACAAACAAGGGAATTGTGCACCACCACTGCGGCCGGAGGGCAGCTGCATATTATGTACAAAGAGTTTGATGGGCACGTGTTGGCGGATGTATATGGGGGTTTAAAGAAATAAGGGACGGCTTTTTATCACCCCTAATAAAACTCTCAAATTAGGATCCCCTTATCATATATAATTATAAGGACCACAAAAAGGCTGCCCCCTGATTTCGGCAACCCCCATATGCCGTCCCGAGAGGCTTGCCTGTAGCGTTCCAAGTTCTGACCGTGAAGCCCATGAGGGGCTTTCCGACATTAGGGGTGCCTTTTGGGGTCCTTATCATAAGGGTACAAGGGGATCCTACTATTTGGGTCTATATCAGGAGTCCCCGATTGTCGTAAACACCCATGTCTGGGTGTTTATTCGTCACGCACAAGCGTTCGCACGCGCGCTACAAAAAAACAAACGCGCGCTTGAATTTGACAATTTCGACTGTCATACAAGAGCGACCTTCGAGTAAGAACGCCCTTACACTCTGAGGACGGCGCCACCAAGGAAGGGGCGACTGATGACTCCTGGCTGCGAATCCACGGTTTATGTTTTTTTTCCCACCCGTGTCGCATGCGTTTACGGGGAGAAGGTCGGGATGCACATCGGCCCAAGTTCAGGTTCAAACTGTAAGTTGTTGGGATTCGGTGTGTCAGGGTTGGTGCACCAGGCACAACTACAATGTATCAACACACCCCTTGACCATCCCGACAGCATCCTCGTGCGGTTTAGGGTTTAGGGTTTAAGGTTTAGGGTTTAGGTGTGGACAATCTGAAGATCAAGTTGGGGTCCCAGAACATCGGGGCTGCTTGACGTTCAGGGCCCAAAGGGCCCAAGAGCAATTGTGGGAGCGGGTCTTTGAATCTGAAGGTTTCCTCAGGGTTTGATGAGGGGAGGGAGGGGGACGATAGCCCTAAATCTTGACATGCAAGCCCCAAGTTTGGACCTAGAAATCGTGGATCTTTGGCGGCAACTTTGGATGCCGCACCCCACTAACGATGGCCCTTTCAATGTCCAGCTGATTGCAAACCCTACCGAAACCTCAGACCAAAAGACTGTTCCGAAGCCTTGGCAGCAGCGGCTGCCTCGCTGGCAAGCCGTGCTGCGATCTCCTGGACGGTTCACTGTTGGGAATTCGCCTCTGGCTTACTACATGCCGGCTTCACTGCAGTATGTGCTGCAAGCTGGGGAGAATCCTGCCGCAGCGTAGCACGCTAAACCAGTCTTTCCCCCGTGCAATTCTGTTTCGCAGGGAGAGCCTTGGCGGCTTGGACTTCTTCAGCTTGAGCAGAATCGCCGGCCTCTGTCGCGCGCACTTCCTCCGTCCCTCCACGAAAAGCCCAAACGCTAAGCTCAAAGGCTGCATGCTCCTGGGCCCCCTGGAACTCGCGCTGAGCTGAAGAAACTGTGAAAGGATACAGCCTGACTTCTGCGAATATGATCATGCATATGCGAAACCCGCAATCAACCCTACAGGTTCAAGCCCTGAATTTTGAAATCCTTACAGCGGCACGCGCATGCAAGCCTCATCTCGGAACCCCCAAAAAATCGCCTCCCGCAACCCTAAAGACAGGCCCCACATGGCCGTAATTCGGCCCCAAGCCTTTTTGAAACCCGTGGCTTCGGGGCGCCTCTATCTCCAGCGTGGCCTGCCCGGTGGCCTCGGCCTCATTTGTTGCCGAGTCCAGGGTTTAGGGTTTAGGGTTTCGGGTTTAGGGCATCACCCCCTGCAAGGGGGGTGTACTCGCTCACGCTCGGACAAGTTTGCCGAGGTGCAACCCACACACGCACACCCCATGGCTTTGGCGTTCAGTTGGCAAGGCTTATTTACCTAAATTGCATAAGATCCATAGCATCAGACCTGTTTTCGTCCCGAAAAACTGATTACTTGACATTGACTAGGTCCGTCTGACACAATCAATACCTGTCCTTCGCGGATGCTTGGAAGCATGAGTCTTCCTCCGAAGCACTGACTCGGAAAGCTCATCGAAACACACTGCCGAGTTCAGGGCTTCTTTCAGCAGAACGCGGTCGAGCAAGTCAGTCGACACCACCTTTTCAGTTTGGAAAGTCTTCGTCCGTCCCGGGCCCATGAGCTGCGAACTACGAAGTAGGTGAAAAGATCTACATTATACAGCCGACGCTAAGGCATATGAGTTGACATCAGATATCGTCAAGCACTCTAATGATATCAAGATTGACCCCAGAACAAACCCCTCCTGAGATACACCAGCCAAACCCGAGAATCCGGCCTCTTGAGCAAGTGCGGAAGGATCCGGCACCTTGCCGTTGTCTAAGCTTGAGCTGAGCGGACATATGCTACCATGACGACGAGCCAGTGCAAGGACACTACGGGTAGAGTCAAGAGCGAGGGGCACTGCCTGGCTGTGGCCATCTGTTTCTGTGAGCACATGGATCAATTCATGGGAAGGCGGATTCGAGTGCTGAACCCTTCCCTAACAACACGCAACCTCATAGCTCACAGCCCCACGAAGTCCCATGCAGCTTTCCCCCTTCGCCCGAAAAGAAGCCAGCAGGAGTGGAGGCAGACCAAGGGGGCAACGACCAGAGAGAAGGTGAGGGAGCACAAACGGGGTCAAAAGGCAGTTTGTGATGTTGAAGGGTTTATAAGGTGTGGGGAATCAATCTTGAAGTGTAAGGAAGGCATATGCCTTACTTGAGGGGCATTGAACTATTTGTAGCACATTGGGCTCTGGGTTGTGGCAAGTGGGAATTATGTTGGGCACTAGCAGCCACATCCGTTTGGTTGGCAAACCCTAAACCCTAAACCCGGAACCCTAAAACCCTAAAACCCTAAAACCCTAAAACCCTAAAACCCTAAAACCCTAAAACCCTAAAACCCTAAAACCCTAAAACCCTAAAACCATAAAACCCTAAAACCCTAAAACCCTAAAACCCTAAACCCGGAACCCTAAAACCCTAAAACCCTAAAACCCTAAAACCCTAAAACCCTAAAACCCTAAAACCCTAAAACCCTAAAACCCGAAGCTCCGGGGCGCCAGCCGGCGGGACCACGGCCGAATGATCCGACGCCTCGGAGTTGCGCAACCAGGTGTAAGGGCCCCTAGGGTTTAGGGTTTAGGGTTTAGGGTTTAAACCTATCAAGGCTCCTAGGGTGCTAAGGCGGCTCTTTTTGCACAACATAGGGCCGCCTGTATTGACTTAAAAAGGTTCTGGAAAAATCTCGATCATTGTTTCTAGGGGTTGTACAGAAAATACTGCTCAGATAGTTGTTGCATGTTTCGTTTATGCTAAAGCTACAACACGAACTTCGTGTTGTCGTTCCGGTGACGTCCGGGCAAACATTGGATCAAATCGGCATGCATGGGCAGGCATCTGTGTAGATACGGATCTGCGTGTGAAATGTAATGGGGGAGACATCAAATCACATGCCATCACTGGGTTGAGGCAACGATTCACGTGAAGATGGTTGCTCCTTGGCATCTTCTGAATGATTGGTGGAAAGCTGAGATGTGGCAGCTAGTTTCGATTCTTCAAGCCATAACGACAAGCACTTTGCGTCAGAACGACCTGCCGACAACACACACAGTGGTATAGAGGGTCACAGCCGGTTGTCAGATCAGCTTCGCTGTCTCGCCCAAGTCTTGTCAGTGCTCAATGCTTTTGAGGCTCCGATTCTCAAGATGCTTTTTGGAGTTCTACAGGTACATGTTTGCCACCTCACCAGGGCATCCCTTGAAACACAAGAACGGCATACAGCGATGTCCATAACCCCCACACACACATTTGCACACAGCCATGGCCATCGGCTACTTCCCACGAGATCAGGCAACTTCCTAGGACGTGGTCACTGATCTTATGCCACGTCCCCTTGGTTCTGAAAACGACAACATTGCCCTTGGAAACAGAGACTACACCCAACAAACAGCACGCTTTCACACTTACACGTTGCCAAGGACGGCACCACCAAGGAAGGCGCCACTGATGCCACCTGGCTGCAGATAGATGGCCATACACCCCAAACCCTAAACCCTAAACCGTAAACCCTACACCCTAAACCCTAAACCTGAAAATTTCGGGATCCCGACTTTTTTTGGCTGCTTTGATCACACTCAAGGCCGAAGAGCTCTTTGGGGAGCCTTTCGAGGTCTCTGACTCTGGAGGCTTCCCGTGCTACTATATATTTGCTTGAAGAACCCCCCCCCCCCCCCCCCCCAAAAAAAAAAAAAAAAAACAAAACAATTCCTTATAAGGGCAATATGGGGATTGCTATTTTCTACTTTTGGGGTTCTCAAGTAGTCGTGTGTATAGGGCCCGTGACTCCAGAGCCTCAGTCCGAATCAGCCTTCGGCTTGGGCTCTGCCACTCATGGACTGGCTTAGAGGGTTTAGGGTCAAGGGTTTAGGGCTTAGGGCCTGTTTTTGAACCCAGACTCCTGAAGTCAGCTGGGAAGGGCCCTCGACAATAACCCTGACCCTAAACCCTAAACCCTTAACCGCTACTTAATTAAGCCTAAGCTGAGCCTGATAAGTGCCCACAAAAGAATCCCGATCGGCTTCCACGGTGGCCCCCCAACCTTGAAATAAAACCCGGTGACTTCCATCGGCCACGCAAGGCCCAAACCCTGACTTTCAGATTCAAGCCCCAAGTTTAGGACCTCAAAAATAGTGGACACTCTTTTTCGGCAACTCCTTCTGGGTGCCGCACCCCACCAAAAACGGCCCTTTCAATGTCCCACTGGTTGAAACACCTGCAACCTTGAACCCGAAACGTCAGACTTATGCGATGCTGAACTTGGCACCCCAGCAAAAATTCACAATTTGAGCTGTTCCTTATAAGGATGACAGTAACCAAAGATAAAAAATGATTTCCAAGTACTCCCTAAGTATAGACCACTCCGTAGCCTTGGCGGCAGCGGCTGCCTCGCTGGCGAGCCGCGCTGCGATCTCCTGAGGGGGGTACGCTGTTTAGGGTTTAGGGTTTATAGTTTATAGGGTTTAGGGTTTAGGGTTTAATTTAGGGTTTAGGGTTTAGGGTTTAGGGTTTGGGGTTTAGGGTTTAATTCGCCTCTGGCTTGTTGAATGCCGGTTGCGGTGTGTGCTGCAAGGTGGGGTGCATCTTGCATCCGGCGTGACAAAATATGGCCCTGTTTCGCTGGGAGCCTGGGCGGCTTGGACACCTTCATCAGCTTGACCAGAAGCACCGGCCTCTGGTGCAGGCACTGGCAACTCATCAGAACCAAACGCCAAGCTCAAAGCCCTCGCTACATGCCCCCGAGCCCCTTTTGACTCATGCTGAGCTCAAGAAACTCTGCAAGGACAGCTTATGCGATCAGGGGCCCTGACTTCGACATTTTGTAGATGTCAATACCATGATAAACCAAACAGGTTCAAGCCCTGAAGCTTAAAACCCCCTTGCGCATGCAATCTCGGAACCCAAAATCTAAACCCAAACCCTAAACCCTAATCCTAAACCCTAAACCCTAAACCCAAAACCCTAAACCCCAAAGCTTAAATCTCGGAATCCAAAAACTAAACCCTAGACCCGAAATAGCAAAAGCATGAAGTCCTTTTTGAACTCCCAGACGCTGGCCTATGCCGCCCGGAACCAGTAAAAAAGGCACAAACATCTGGCCCTAAACCCTAAGCCCTAATTACAAATTACTAAACCCTAAACCCTAAACCCTAAACCCCATGAGCCCTGAGCCCTAAGCCCTAAACCCTAAACCCCATGAGCCCTGAGCCCTAAACAGCCCCGTGGTTTCTTTGCGCCTCAAACTCCGGGGTGCCCTCTTCGATCGGCATACTCAGCTCCCTGGTGGCCTCGGCCTCATTCGTTCCCAGGGTTTAGGGTTTAGGGTTTGGGGTTTAGGGTTTGGGGTTTAGAGGGTTTAGGGTTTGGGGTTTGGGGTTTGGGTTTGGGATTCATGGTTTAGGGACTTTTTGAGGGTTTGGGTTTAGGGTTTAGGGACCCCCGTCTAGCCAAGCTCCACGGGGAAACTGCAGAGAATCGGGCACGGACTCGGACTTGGGAAACTTGTCACAACTTTCTCTTGCCTTGAAAGTTCGCAGAGAAGGTGTGAGGGCCACACACAAGGCAGTTGCAAGTGACGTCGCAGATTGCTTCTGTGGGTTCAGGACTAAGAACAGAGGATTTGCCCTCACAAGCACAAAGAAATCAGAAGTTGCATAGAATCCAGCTGAGGTGCCGCGCGGCAATGCAAAGCTGGCAACTGTACTAGCAATGAACCAGACGTTCTGCGCGAATCCGAGCGAATGAGCGAACCTCGATCTTCAGGTATGCAAAGCAACAGCTGATAGCAAAGCAGCATCATATGACGTGACCAATCGAGTATAGGGGACAGAATAGCAAACCGATCGAGAAGCCGCTTCGGATTCGGAATGCAGACATCGCCTAGCTGGAACGAACGCTCTGTGCGGAGCGCTGCTGCAAGTGAAGGAGGCACTGGTGCCTCATGTTGCGAAGTCAAAGATACATGCCCAGCAAGGGTCGCAGATCGGCGCCGGGAATTGCTCAGGGCTTATAAATAAACAAATAAATAAATATATATATATATATATATAAATAAATAAATATATATATATATATATATATATATATACGGCTGAATTAACATCCGAGCAGAAGACTTAAGACCAAAATTGGGCCATCATGCAATCCTTGCTTGGCGAGTGCGGCCGAAGTCCCGAGCCCCACACTCTCTCAAGCTTCCGTGACCCAGAATGGTGGTTCTAGGTCTCTCAAGCAAAGTACCCTAAACCCTAAACCCTAAACCCTAAACCCTAAACCCTAAACCCTAAATCCTGGGATATTCTGAGCCTGGTGGTTTCTTTAAACACTGCGGGGCTCCACCACCTGGTCTGTCTGAGCTGGGTTTAGGGTTTAGGGTTTAGGGTTTAGGGTTTAGGGTTTAGGGTTTAGGGTTTAGGGTTTCACCAGGATCTGAAGCTTCTTGCTGAGCAAGGTGTTCCTTGCTCTTCAACCGCCGAGATCCTGAAGCCATCCGAAGCTCACAACACTCAGAAGAGCTCACCTAAGAGTTGCAAGACTGAGGAGGGGCAAGCTGCCCGAGATTTCTCAAGACGAAACCATCCAAGTTGTCTGCTTCGCAAGACCCAAACATGCAATTGTTGCACCCTTCGACCCCACTTTGAACATCGAGCGAGGAATCTAGCTATTGGTCCCCCCTCCCCCCTCAACTTGGAAGGTGCTAAGTTGCCGGAAACTTTCGCCCAAGGCTTCTAGTGCATGCCTTGACCAGGAGCGGATGTCATCCGGATCTTCCTTGACGACCAGGCAGAGCACGTCCATAAGCCTCATCGTCTCAGCCTGCGGACAAGAGCACGGAGGCAGGCCTGGAGGAGTCCCGGCAAAAAGCGCGCCCCACTCTGCCTCACACATGGTCGACGGCTTGAGGCTGGCGATTGGCAGCAGGCCCCCATACAGAAAGCTCAGGCTGAACAGTCCGGTGGCCAGCTTGCCATGGCTAAGCATCGGAGACGCTGGGAAGAACAACACCACGGTGCGCATGAACAGCCTCACCGTGGCTCGCATCTGCTGGATAGGAGCTTGGAACTCCTGACCCACCATGCATTCAAAGCGAGTGAAGTAAGCAAGGTACCATTGCTCAACACAGGCTCCCACATGCCATTCGAGCGCCTCAAAAACCGTCCTCTCATGCAGCGCGAGTGCCTCGCTGGACACCTCAGAAGTCACGCAGTTCTGCGTGGACTCCAACCACCCCGCAAAGTCCTTGATTAAGATCATCCAACGGGAGCTCTGGTCTGCAAAGGGCCTGGCCGATTCGCACTTCAAGGCAAGGCTCGCTGAGCACGCACAAGCCAGCGGCAGCTGTTCCAAGCGAAAGCTGTTGCTTGCTGCGAAGCGATCAAGAAGCAGGGCCGCCTGAAACCAAATGCCTTGATCCGAAGTATATGCCCGAAGCAGGTGGGAAATGCAGCGCAAAGCATAGGGACGAATTGATCCGTTGAGCGACATCGGCCCTATCGGAAGATGCGTCATCTCGTCATCCTCTTTGAGGTAATCGATCGTGTCGGAGGAGGCGCCCCGGCGATGAAGCTCCTCCTCTATGTTCTCGGAGATGATCATTGGCTCGCACTGGGGTGTTTTGACCCTGGGCTGAGAAACCGAGCAGCCCTTCGCAGCCTCCATGATGAGCAAATAGACGTGGCTCGGCACCCCGGCAAATGCTAAGTGGAGCCTCGCGGTATCCTTGATGCCCTCACCTTGAGCCACAAAGTAGCCCAAAACTGGTTACTGGACATTGACTAGGTCCGTCTGGCGACGTAAGAACCGGAGGAGTACGAACTTCCACTACCAATGGCCGACTACCAAGCACGGATGCCAAGCTACATGGCTTTCGAAACTCTGCTGTGCATTATATATATATATATATACATAGATAAATATATATATATATATATATGTATTATATTGTGCACAAACCCACACTAACGGTTAAGACGAGAAGGGTTCAGCGCGTGATTTCGAAAGGTGTACGAGCATCAAGGGCAGCTCAGGCTCGGGAGGGTTTTTGGGTTTACGGCTAGGGTTTAGGGTTTAGGGTTTAGGGTTTAGGGTTTAGGGTTTAGGGTTTAGGTTTTAGGGTTTAGGGTTTAGGGTTTAGGGTTTAGGGTTTAGGGTTTAGGGTTTAGGGTTTAGGGTTTAGGGTTTAGGGTTTAGGGTTACGGGTTTAGGGTTTACGGGTTACGGGTTTAGGGTTAACCCTCAACCCCTTCTTTTCTGGTTCTACCTATTAGTTCGAGGGTATTTACTACTGAACTGTAGGTACTCGGGGTTACAGGTCCAGTAAGCATGCAGAGCCCCCACCCTGCGACTAAGACCTACCTGAGCCGTTCTCCGAAGCCCTGACTCGTAAAGCTCAGCAAAGCACTCTCCTGAGCTGAGGGCTTCTTTCAGCAGAGCGCGGTGGAACAAGTCCGTCGCCGCCACCTTTTCTGTTCGGAAAGTCTTCGGCCGTCCCCGGCGCATGCATGCGCAAAGAGCTGATGAGCTGATACCTACAAGGTAGGGTCCGCAAACGACTGCCCCGGAAAGACTTACGTTCGAGCATATCAAAGCACAACAAATATTGTCAAGCATCCACGGCCTGAGCAAACAACCAAACTCGAGACTCCAGCCTCTTGAGCAAGTGAAGAAGGACACGACACCTTGCTGTTGCTGGCGTCTGCTGGAGGGTAATTGTGGAATGTCTCACGTTTCTGAAGCGAGCTAGGAGAAGTCTGGAGGTTGGGTTTCGGGACCGAGCGATGGGGGTTGACACGAGAACGTGACTGTGGCCATCTGTTTCTGCGAGCACATGGACGAGTTCGCATGAAAGTGATTGCTGCACACAAAGTTCTGAAGCCTTCATCACCGGGTCGAAAAAGGGAATCCAACCATCTGACCTAAGACGCAACCTCATAGCTCATAGCTCATAGTCCCACGTAGCCCCATGCAGCCTGGGAGGCCCCAGTCCCTGGCCCTGGCCTCGTGGGCACCTGCTGAACGAACTGAGACCTCAGCGGTTGGTATGGCTTATTATTATTAGGTCTAGGGTTTCGACTCTCACACTCGCACAAGGCCGGCAAGGCATATAGGTTGGTAGGTCTCTCGTCAGGTGAGGGTTTAGGGTTTAGGGTAAGGGCTGCTGGATGTTGGCGCTCTCTGGGTTCAAGGTTTGCCGGAGGTTTGCTGCTTCAACGGACTCAGGCTCAACCCTGCGAGCGTGCGTCGCCCACCCTGACCGCCCGGCCCTGCGTGTCTGAACAATGCCGGAACAAAAAACGGCGCCATCTGTTTCATTTCCTCTCGCATTCCAGGGCGGGCTGCTAGACCCTATAACCCCTTGAAAAGGCCCTTTCTAGGGTTGACTATGGGTACAAGGCCGAATAGCACCTAAACCCTACAAACCCTAAACCCTAAACCTGGTTACTTCCAAAGAGGACTGCATGATGTCGGGGGAGCCTCTGTATGAAGGTTTGGGATCTCGGGAGCTTGGGTTTCGGAGGGCACGGGCCGAATGCGCCCCGCAAAGCTTCCTTTTTTTTGGCTAACTTGCTATTCCTCAGACAGTTTTTGGTGAGACCTAGTGAGAAAGTTGACGGTTTGGGGTTAAGGTTCGCCCGAGCGCCTTTTTCAGTAACTTAATTTTGCTTGGCTTCCTCTTGGCTTTAGGTTCAAAGAGCTCCAGGTCTCACCAAAGAGAGTCATGGCTTCAAAGCGTGTCGCAATCCGGGCCCAAGGTCTGCAATAACCCCTTTAACAAGGCCCTTTATAGGGTCTGCTATGGGCGATATTACACTCTATAACCCTTTATACTGTCGGCTATGGGCTATTCCGCCCTATAATGCCCCTTAAATAAGGCCCCTTGTAGGGTCGGCTATGGGGATTATAGGGCCCAAGAGCCCATGCTGGAAGGTCTGCCAATGGGCAGCCCGAATACCCGAGGCCGGCGCAGTTGATGGCGCCTGGTTGCGGGGCGCTGAGGATGCTTTTCTTTGCGCCCGGAAGATGTATACAGACACGTTATAGAATATATATATATATATATATGTAGATATATATATATATATATACGTATCTATATGTATGGCAGTATGCCGATGAAGGAGGAGCTCTTTTCCCCAAACACGGTAATACCCTTGAAGAAGCGAGCCGATGACATCTCGCACATATCAAAGTATTACAGAGTACATGCGCCATGTAGATGTCAGAGAGCTTCACGCAGTCTCAGTCTCAGGAGATTGGGCTCCAAGCGAATTCTCCTAAAAGCCTCTGTCGGGATTGCGGGGCGTCTGCTTGAAATGGGAGAGCCGGTTCTTGTTGCGGGAACTGTAGGCTCACAGCTCACTGCACCTGAAGCTTTGAACAAACAATCAGCTGAGCATCCACCTCCTGCATCCCGAATGATTTACACAGAGCCGGGTTTCCCAACCCGGCCCAACCCCTGCCCCCTCGGAGACAAATGCCGCAAATTCAACTTGCCTGGACTTCTGCGCCCGGATGGCTGACCTGCACGGAGACCTTCGTGCTTCGGATAGCGGCGTCTCAAATTCAAATTTGCGGTATCGTGCCATATTCATCATTGGGCCTTTCTGAAGAGTCAAAGCTCGACCTCATCAACCCGATCTTATGCTCTGACCCTCACGCCGGAGCACGCGGAGGTTCACAAAACACCACAACATGCAGGCAAGCCGCACGCGACGGAGCCTGGCGCTCACGGGGCTTTAGGGCTTTGGCATTCAGTGGTTTCAAAATCGCTCCGTGCTGCACGCGATCGCAGGCCTCGGAAATGGCGGGGCTGGCCCGTGCCTTGCAAGCAAGCCACTGCAAGCGTGGGCTCTGTCTGGGTCGACAACGACGACTTGAAGATACAAGCTGACAAGGCGGGGTAGCCGATCTATGCACAGCTTGTGCGTTGCAAGTTCCACGTTCAACGAGTACGGGGAAGATTTTCTTCGTGCTTGAGGGCATCGAGGGATTTTGGAAGTTTCGCTTTGGGTATCTGTATATGTATATATCTAAACATACACTGTTTGGTCTTGGGCATGCTAGGCCCTGGGTGGAGCGTTTCCACGGGTACTGTCGGCTCGCACCTCATCACCTTCACCTGAAGCCGTCAACCAACAATCAGCCGAGCATCCACATCCTGCAGCCCGAATGATTTACACAAAGCCGGGTTTCCCAACCCTTGCCCCCTCGGACGCACATGCCACGAAGTCAACTTGCCTGGACTTCTGCTCCCGGATGGCTGACCTGCACGGAGACCTTCGTGGTTTGGATTGCTGCGTCTCAAATTAATTTGAAGAACAGCATAGTCACATATTCATATAACAGAAATCTCCTCCCAATGGGCCTTTCTGAAAAGTCAAAGCTCGATCTAACCCTTCTTCTCTCAAGACCTCTGATATCTCGTGGTCTTGTGCCTCTTTGACCCTTACACCGGAGCACTCGGAGGTTCACAAAACACCGCAACATGCAGGCAAGCCGCACGCGACGGAGCCTGGCGCTCACGGGGCTTTATAGGGCTTGGGCCTTCAGGGGGTCAAAACCGCTCCGTGCTGCACGCAATCGCGGGCCTCGGAAATGGCGGGGCTGGCCCGTGCCTTGCCAGCAGGGTGTCTTTATGGCAAGTGTTTAAAAGCAAGCGTGGGCGCTGGATCTACAACGAAGACTTGAAGATACAAGCTGAAATTGCAAATGGCTGCCGGGGCCTAGGATTTGCGTGCAAGTGCGATGTTGGAAGAGTACAGGGAAGAAGATCTTTGCACTTGAAAGCCTCGAGAAGTTTTGCAAGTTTCGCCTTGGGTCACGGGACCAAAGTTTTGTATAAACAGTAACATCCATAAACATACAATGTTTGGTCTTGGGCATGCTAGGCCCTGGGTAGAGCGTTTCCACAGGTACTGTAGGCCCGCAGCTCATCACCTTCACCTGAAGCTGTAAACCTCTAATGAATCGAGCATCCACCTCCTGCAGCCCGAATATGCAAGAAGGACTTACACCAAGCCGGGTTACCCAATCCTGCTCCCTCAGACACACATTCAAACTTGCCTGTGCTTCTGCCAAGTTGTCGCCCGGATGGCTGACCTGCACGGAGACCTTCGTTCTTCGGATTGCTGCGTCTCAAATCTGAAAAACCAGTATAACAGTAATCTCCTCCCACTGGTCCTTTCTGAAGAGTCAAAGCTCGACCACCCGATCAGACAATGCTTCTCTCAAGGCCTCTGGTGTCTCGTGGCCTTCCGCCTCTTTGACCCTCACACCGGAGCACCCTAAACCCTACAGCCCTAAACACAAAATACCACAACCTGCAGGCAAGGTGCAGGCGACGGAGCCTGGCGCTCACAGGGCTTTAGGGCTTTGGGAATTCAGGGGTGTCAATTTCAACAGTCCCCAAAGAAGATTTATAGTCAGGGCTCCATATCAAACAATAAGGGAAAGCAAAAATTATCCCAAATCGATACCTAGTCTAATCTTGGGTCTGGGTTCCAAACGACAGGGATTGTAGCGCTTTTGGGTGATTCAGCGTGTCAAAACAGCTCCGGTGCTGCATGCGATCGCGGGCCTCGGAAAGGGCAGGGCTGGCACGCGCCTTGCAAGCAGGGTGTCCCTGGGACCCTCTTTACCTACAGTTTAGTAGTAATCACCCTTCATGACCCATAAAGCTGCAGGTAAGGAGGGTCCCAGATCTGTATAGCAAGCTCCCAAGGCAAGTGTGGGCTCTGGGTCGATAACGGCGACTTGAAGATATGAGCTGACAAGGCGGGGTAGAGGATCAAGTTAAACTGTTAAACGAATGCGGGGAAGTTTCTCTTCGCACGTAAGAGCCTTGAGAGATTTTGGGAGCTTCGCTTTGGGGCCAGGCATGTGTACTGTGAGGCCCTGTTTTGTGCAGCTTGATGGCTTCAGTACCTTCGCTGCCGTCTCCAGCTTCCAGCCAAAGAATACTAAGCAATGCCAACCCTTTCGAGCGAATGCTAGTTCAAATAGTTGGGGTGTTGCGCCCATGAACCCATGAAGGGTGGCTCCTACCCTTAACCAGCTGGCCCTTTTAGAGAAGAGTTTCGTAAACCTTGTTTTCGCAAACTTTGTTGGCTTTCTGGCATGGTCCAACTTTTCAAGCAACAAAAACAAGCTGCTGCCTGGGTTGGCTGCCAGGATGTTCTACCCCCCCCCCCCCAAAAATGAAAAATGCAGCCCAGCCGTCAATCCTAAACTCAAACTGTGCTTGCTCTTCGCCTGAACTCTAACCCCTTGTTGCATGGAACCTATACTTAGTTCGAGCCGGGTATAGCTTGTGTTCAGGCTCTAGCCCCAACATCTGCGAAATATGGTAGCATTATGGGACACACCCTTGCTTAAGCATGCATATTCCTTCACTCTAAACCCTAAACCTAAACCCTAAACTCTAAACCCTAAACCCTAAACCCTAAACCCTAATTAAACCCTAACCCCTAAACCCTAAACCCTAACCTGGCCCTAAACCCTAAACCTGTGCAACAGCGACCGGTTCTCCCTTTGACTCGCTTGGATGCCCCTGGCTGGGCAGCTGAGCAAAGCTGTGATCCTTTTTTTGTTGGGGCCTCTGTTATAGCATACCTTGGGGGCCGAATGAACCCTAGAATTAGGGATCCTGCACCCTATACTACTCTAGGGGGTTTAGGGTTTAGGATTTAGGGGTTAGGGTTTCGGGTTTAGGGCCCCATGATGGTATATGCACCATAAAAACCCTTTCAGGGTCGATGTGGGCCCCAAGGTCGTCCTTAGTGTTCAGTACCCCGCTGTACCTTCGCTACAAACCAAGCTGCGCAAAACTCAAGCAGAACCCACCGGCACAAAGCCCGTAGCGCCCACTACAAGCAGGCAAAAAAACATGTTTCATCACGGAAGACGAGGGAAAACGTGAAGAAAGAGAGCAGGTATCAGACATGTACTTGACCAACTGACAATTTGCAAGACCTGAGCTCAACCCAAGGACAAACCTAGCCTCCCTGAACCGCCTCGTCAGCTGCTGCTGCCTCGATCGCCAGGTGTGCAATGTCCTGACACGCGTGGGTTCTTTCGGGGAAGCTGCTTGCATGATGAACTGAACACCCCCAACCCCCTAAACCCTGTGCACTGCATGCCAAGGATTGCTGAGCATGAGCTTCCTCCATCTGGAGTGCCAACATACAAATCCGAGATGCTCAGAAGCCTGAATCCTTGGCCCCCTGCCTGAGCCACCCGTACTTCTTCCGCGCGGACTTCTTCGGCAGCTGGCTCGCTTGGGCTCGCCTAATGGCAAGCTGCATGGCCACTCCTTCCTAGACGTTGAGAGAGCTATATAACACTAAAATTGTATACATATATATATGCATATATAAACATTATATATATATATGTATATAAACATTAAATATATGTATATGTATATATATAAACATTATATATATATATATATATATAAGTTACGTAGCCAGATGGAGACGTCCAATTACAACGCGGAATTTCGGCATGCTTTGCAAGGATTCTGAGTCGACTTACACAAGACGTCACAGGACATCACATGGCACCCTAAAAGGAGCGCATCTGGAACCCTCAATCGGCTCGTAGTTCCTAAACTTAACCCTTAACCCTACCCTTAACCCTACCCTTAACCCTACCCTACCTGGGGGGTGGATCTCATGATCCAAAGATTGACTGGGTAGGAGACTGCCCCAGCCTGCGCAGCGGGCGCGGGCTGCGCAGGTGCAGGCTGCGCCGGCTCTGGCACCGGTGGCCTCAAGGAAGATCAGGTTGGAGACGATCAGTTTGCAAAGGGGTTCTGGGCGTAGGTTTTCCTTGCCTTAGAGGACTCTTAGTGTGAAATGCACCTGGAGAAACTAATTCCAGAGCTAAATGAGCTACCTTCGGGACACATTTCCAAGTCTCAGACTTGTTACCTCCGGATCGCAGAAAGGCTTTATCGGAAATAGCTCCACGGCGTTGTGGGTTTCGACTCTCGAAAATGACAAGACCTCCGGAATTTGCTTGCCCCACTTGCTCTGGCCCCCAAGCGGAAAACGACATTGCCACACTTGCCCCACTTGCCCTGTGTTCACCGCTAAGCCATCGCAAAATTGGCAAAGCCATGGCAGTGATTGGGAGTTGGAAGTTGGAAGGTTGTTGGGGTTGGACCGGCATTGGCCAGCCACAAGTTTGCCTCAAAGACGGCGCAGCTGCCTCACTTGCTCCACTTGGTGGCCCGGAAGAGTTTGTTGATTTTGCCCCACTTGCCTCACTTGCCCCACTTAAACCGGTGTGTCTTTGAGGCAGACTTAGCACCCCCGTCCGCTCGCCTCCAATGTGCCTTCTGCTAAACCAAGTGGGGCAAGCGGGGCAACATCAACAAGTCGCCCGCGATGCGACGGATGGATGAAACCGATACCTATAGAACTCACGTCATGCTGACCCACCACGCAGTACTTGCGCAACTGAGATTCACAGCCATGCTCATGAGGGACCTGCTTGGAGCGGACCTCTTATCCCGAAGTCTAAGCTCCACCCCCAACAGCCTTAAATATCTTCAACCCAGAAAGCCTTTAGTTCCAAGTGAGAACTTCAACCAACCCAAGGCCCTTTTTTTGTTTAGGCTTAAGGGTTCAGATGCCTGGGCCCTGCTGATCCATGATGGTTCCGACTTCGCCGGTGCAAGCTTTTGGGACTACAAGAAACTTGAGTTAGGGTTTCGACTCTCACACTAGCGCAGGCGCAAGCAGGGTGAGGGTTTAGGGTTTACAGGGTTTAGGACAGGTTGAGGGTCTTTGAGGCGAAGCTGCAAGAAGCCTAAGTGTCTTCTCAGCAGGTCTCAAGATGATTTAAGCGTCTATGAAGGCACAGTGTATCACCATACCTGGGTCATCCAGGTGCGGGACGAAGTCGCAACTTGCTGCTTGGGTACCTGCGCGTAAGACTGCAACCATGAATGCTAGAGCTTGGGTTATCAGCCCCCAAAACCTTGCGATTCCGCTTTGGGTGTAGGAGTACTAACAGCACTTGAGATAGAATCGGAGGCAGACTGCAAGCCAGTTCTTGTCAGACTGCCTTCCTCTATGCATTTCCGGACCCCCTTGCAAAGCACACGCTCACAGCTGGTAAGGCTCCCAAGGTAGCATGCCGGGTTCCATTGACTGCAACATTCGCATCCAACAAGGATGCGGCTGTCAGTCGAGCAAGGACGCGAACACAAACTGATGAACAGCAAAGGTGCCACATGCATGGAACCTGACCATGACAGCCCGAAACAAGCCTTGGCTATTTTTTTCTAAGGCCAACACCGCAGATTCATCAGCCCCAATCTGAAAAAGGGAGGATGGGCTCATGGTACTATCCTTCCCCAATGACACCTCCAAAAAGCAACCCCCCGATGGCCCGACGGTTCCCTTTACACCTCAACCTGTCCGGAATCTGCGGTGCCTATACTGCAGCACAACATCGCCATCAACCATGGAATCTGAATGGACAGGGTGTGCTGAGGCTAATCTAGGGGCCGACCCCTCTTTGAAGCCCTGAAGCCCCCAAGGCAGGTTGGTGAATCGCCTCCACTTGCGACGCAGGTGCCACCGACGCCGGCGGCCCGGTAGCTGCCTGAAAGGAGTTTTTGCTTTTGGATGATTTTTGGCCTCTTGTGGAGATTCTGGAGATTCTGGAGCCTTAGAAGAAACATGAAAAAAACGAATTCTGAAGTCACGATGAACACGACAGGCCGACGGTGGCCGAGGTGTCGGTTCCGACCATCTGACGTCGTGGCTCTGCCTGGAGCCTGGCTCTACCAAACTCAAAAGCACGGGAGCTTTGCGAAGCAAGACGGTCACGCACAGGCGTGTGCACCCAGATGAGGGGGGCAAGTGACTCAGGGTCAGCACCAGTCAGCACTTCAGAGGCTTCGGGCTTCGAGTACTGTCATCGGGGGCACCAGCACACAAACTCTCTACAACGGCCTTGGGGCCTGTAGGGTCTTGAAAAAACGATTTCAGATGTTTCATGCTCGTTCCAGCACGGAGCTTTCATAGCTCTTGGACGCCCCACAAGCTGCCAAAACAAAAACACCGTTCGTACTCATGTTAGGCTTCTCCGCAGAAATGGCCCGTGCCAGGGCACAGTCAACCTGCAGGAGCACTAAACTACCACAAGATCTCCCGAACTTCAAGCATTCAAACTACCGCACCCCCTACCCCAAAACTTCACATTGCAAGGTTCCATAACGCCAAAACCAAACCCTTAAGCCGAAGCGACCCGACCCCTGTGCCGACTAGCACACGATAGCCCAAAATACAAAAACGCATGTCACGGCTGCAGGCAGGCATAGCCTCCTTTGGCAGAATGCGGCCCAGCATGTCAGCAGCCACCTCCCGTGCTGCTGTTGTTCTTGTTGGTGGTGCTGCGTGTTGTGCAGCGTTGTTCATGACTTCTGTGGCCACACGCCGAGCAGACCGCTTGTTGATGACTATGGGTCAGGGCTTCAGACTTTGGGCTCTTAACATTAGGGTTTATAGGGTTTAGGGTAACATTAGGGTTTATAGGGTTTAGGGTGACTAAAGCTGTAGATGCCATGGGGATGTTGGGGCTGAGGAACAGGCTCTTTGTGTGCAGGGGTCATCAAGCAACCATTCGCCAGCAGAGGGCATGAGCATTGACCATGTTAGCATGAGGGACGGGCCTCTTGTGGCGCCCGTGAGGAAGCATCAGCAGAAACCTCCCAGTGCACGTTTAGGGTTAAGGGATGTTTAGGGTTTAGGGTTTCCCTGAGTCTCAGAAAGGGACGACATCCACAAAACGTTTGCGAGTTGTGACTGTTGATCTCATCTGCTTCCTTCTTCCCCATTTTTGGGGGGACTCCGGACAAACCAGAAGCACGAATTCTGAAGGCCGGCATCCGTTTGTCCAGCCCCTCTACATACGAGTTGATGCGAGAGAAGTTATAACCGGGCAATCAGGCGTTTGGGGTTGGCCGCGGATACTTAATCCCTGTTCCCCTAGGAAGAAAAAAGGATCCTTTTTGTTTATATATAAGAAAGCCCATAACCCAAAAAGTAAAAAGGATCCCTAACACTGATCTAGGATAAGCGTCAGGAGAAATCCGCCGAGGCCTTTGGCCGCCAGGTGTATGGGGAGCACAAAGAAGGCACCCCACCTCTAATCCCTTCGTAGGTTTAGGGTTTAGGGTTTAGGGTTTAGGGTTTAGGGTTTAGGGTTTAGGGTTTAGGGTTTAGGGTTTAGGGTTTAGGGTTTAGGGTTTAGGGTTTAGGGTTTAGGGTTTAGGGCTTCCCCAGCACCGCAACACACAGAGCTGGAATGGGTACTCCGTCCTTGTAGGCGGGCGGATGGTGCATCAGCACCAGAGGCATTTGGGCTTGACTACCAACCCAGCCCCCACCCCCCCCCCCCCTCCCGCCCTAACTAACTCCAATAATTCTGTGGGCTACTGCCCTGTCCGCCCGTGACCCGACAACGAATCCGAGGCGATTTGAACGTCGGCATTCTACACCTTGGACCCCAATGTTCAAATCATACCCAAGTTCTCGCAACCGCAACACGCTGAACAGAAAGGGCTCAAGGCCTGAAACGTTTGGGAACACAGCCAGGATCATGCAAAAATCACGGAAGCAGAAGGACAAATCACGTGCATGGTTTGGGTTTTTTTGTTGTGGGTACGGTTTCGGGTTTTCGGAGCCTCTAGGCACGAAGCGAAGGACGGAGCTGAGGCGGCATAACCAAAGAAGCCCTGAGAACCTCAACGGATATTCTAGCTTCGAGTGCTTGCGAGCAGCTAAGCATGGCTTAGCAAAACCTGAGCCCCGAACATTGTGGCTAACCCGGCCTCCACGGAGGGCGCGGACTGCGCCGGCTGTGGCACCGGTGACCTCAAGGAAGACCAGGGGAGATCCGTCTGCGGGTTCCGGGCCTAGGGTTTTTTTTTGCCACCCGCTTAGCTGACCTCTCGGACACTCTGCAGGGAAATTGGCTATATCAGTCTGATGGGGTGCAGGGCCTAGGGTTTAGGGTTCCTGGGGTTTTTCCCTTGCCCGGAGGACTCTTAAGGATCGCATACAGGAAGTAGCTGCGTGGAGCTTATGGGTTTCGACTCTCTCGCACGTGCGGCATGACCACCTGCACATATGGCCGACGATGGCTGAGACGGACATATATATATATATATGTATAGACATCTATACATAGATATGTATATATATATATGTATATGTATATGTGTGCATGTACATATATATATATATATGTAGGTATGGCTCACGTCATGCTGACGCACCACGCAGTACCGACGCAACAGATTTTGGCAACAATGCTCAAGAGGGACCTACCCACAACAGCCTTCCACATCTTCAACCCAGAAAGCCTCCAGTTCCGGATGAGAGCTTCACCCAACCTAAGACCCCTGGCCCTGGATGTCTATTTTGAAGGCAGTGCTATATCGGGGCTTTGCTAATTAGAATAGGTTTTGGGGGGGGGGGGGGGGGGGCGGGGATTATAGTATAATTATAAAGGGACCAAAAGGGAACAGTATGAGTAACTATTCCCCCTATGTTACCAGACCAAGCTCATCCAGGCGCGGCGCGCAGTCGGCGGTTGCTGCTTGGGCACCTCCGCATAAGAGATCTTCTTCAGGGACTCTGAATTCGGATGTTCCCCCTTATGCTAACAGTCCTTAAAAGCGATTATAACCCCCCCCCCCCTATTGGAATTCCTATGAAGGACTGTTAGTATAGGGGGGACACCTGTGCACACTAGCACACAAAAGCCCCCTAAACCGAAAACAAAACGAAAACGATAATCGCTCTCACCCCAGCGCCACATTCCTCTGCTGCAGGCTTAGTGCCTCCTGTGGCAGAATGCGGTCCAGCATGTCAGCAGCCACCTCCGGCACTGCTGTTGTTCTTGTTGGTGGTGCCTCTTGTGTAGTGTTGCTCTTGACCTTTCTTGCCACCGCCAAAGCAACCACCGCGTTGTTTATGGCAGGGTTGGGGCTTCAGATTTTGGGCTTCCAACATGGACCCACTCATGCAGGGTTTAGGGTTTAGGGTTTAGGGTTTAGGGTCTAGGGTCTAGGGTCTAGGGTTTAGGGTTTAGGGTTTATGGGTTATGGGTTTAGGGTTTAGGGTTTAGGGTTTAGGGTAAACCCCACCGCCAGGGAAGGACCCTTTGATTTTGGCTGGCTCTTTCTCGCCTGAGCCTCATGACTCTCGATCCGGACGTTCTTTTGGGGGATGTTCAGGCTGCTCTGAAGCGACCGTTTGCAGCAGAAGGCATGAGTATGATGTTTTTAATGGTACATAAAATAAATATGAACGGTTTTGTTTAAATCAAGCTTCGCAGTCCTGTGCGAGGCGCCTTTCTGCAAACCGGGCCCCGAAACTCCATCACAGCGCCAAACCCGCCGAAGCCTTATTGCTGGTATAGCACGGTGTGTAGTGGTAATACATGGTATACTATGAATGCAAAAGTTATAGATCCAACATGCCCTCTATACAGAACATGTGTCAAGCTTCGTGAGGGGCTGGCCCCTTGCGCCAGCGAGCAAGCATCAGCCGCCTCGCAACACATGCTGGCTCGTGCAGTAGGGTTCTGAAGTGCTTCTCTCACCTGTCTCTGGGTATCTAACTTTCCCAAGTTGCGATGCAGAATGAGAACCCTCAAGGCTCCAGGGACTCTTACCATACTGTATAAGAAAGGTTGTGGGGCTGCTTGGGGGGTCCGCTAAGCCAGCAGCTTACAGAACCCATGCGGCAGAGACGTCGACACCTTCAAAAACCTGAGCTCTCTCGAAAGCAGGACTTTAGACCGACTGCAACTGCCAAGAAATGGGGGGGGGGGGGGGGTTACGAGAATGAGGGGCTCCCTTATACTGAGGACGCCTGCAAGATACCCCCCAGTTCGGAAACCCCCAGAAGCTAAGAAGCCAAATTAGCCGGCCCCAGGCCTCCTGAGCAATTGACGAGGGAGCTGACGGAGCTGGAGCCTTTGGTCATACCCATGGAAGTACAGGTATTACGGGGCGGAGGTGGATGTGAACGTTCATGTTGATACCATGCTCAGCTGAGACCTTTCAGAACCCTTTGGAGGGCTCCTCAACCGAAGCCTGCCTTCTGCAGTCTACTTCGGTTTGGTATGTTTTGCAGCTCCATAATCGCAGTTTGCCCCATCAGCTGACATGAGCCCTCAGATCTTGAATGCGCGAAAGGCCCTATAGGTTCTCCGGGTGCAAAATTCAGCACCCGCGCTACATTGAGCCCTATAAGGCTATAAGCCCTGGACCTTGGGATGTTCCCCCTTATACTAACAGTCCTTGATATAGAGATTAGTACTGGAATCCTTATTAAGGACTGTTAGAAAAAAAGGGGGAAAATCCCAACCTGAACCTCTGAAGCCCCCAAAGTCTGCGAGCATCTGAGCGGGCCGAAACAAGCCCCAACTCACCGGGCCATGTGCTGGTAATGCCTGGCCAGGCGCTGTCAAAGCCTGGCGGTACTCCTAATGCTTCTGAGACCTCTAGGCTTAGGGTTTATAGGGGTTTAGGGGCTAAGGGGCTTAGGGGTTAAGGGTTTAGGGGTTTTAGGGGCTTAGGGGTGTTGACTTAGGAGTTTCGGCCATCGGCTGGGATGCTTAGGTGCCTGGGCTCGACCTAGTATGCTCTTCAATGCTTCTGCGTGGGGATGTTCCCCCTTATACTAGCAGTCCTTAATGGGGATTATAGTACCCCCTAGTATAACCCCTATTATGGACTGTTAGTATAAGGGGGAACATCCCAACTTCTGCATTTCAAGGCGAGAAATTCGGAGGGGATGAAAGCCAAGGTCGATCTTCGATTCTGTTGGGCCAGCTTTTGCAAATCGGGGCACATGTGGCAAGACCTTAGCCCACACCCATATGGAGGGTTTCCGAAAATGGGGGTACCTTAGTGGGGCCTGAGAAGAGGGGATCCTACTATTTGGGGGTCAAAAATAGGGGATCCCATATTTTCGGAAGCCCCCATATATGCATATTCCTAAACCATCCCAAATCTACGTAGGCAAATCCTCGGTCCATCGCCAAGCTTCCCAAAGGCTTGACTTAGCGAAACGTCTAGAGTCTGAACCCAGGTACGATGCGCCGCCCCTCAACTCCAGAGACGAGGATGAACCACGCAACCTCATGCGATGACGGGTCCCGGTCCAAGGTCGACTTCTGAGGCTTTGTGGGAGGTTTACCACTGTATAGGGAACCCCGAATATAGACCCCCCAAAAAGTAGGGATCCCCTTCTGTTAAGGACCCCAGTAAGGTACCCCCCAAGTTACGGAAAACCCCCCTTGTGGCGTAGCGACCGGAAGGCCCGAAGCCCCCATTACCCCCCACAAGTACATGCGCCGGCGCACGTGGAGGTGGTCACCAGGATGGCTTCCCTGCTGGGAGGGTTTAGGGTTTAGGGTTTAGGGTTTAGGGTTTAGGGTTTAGGGTTCGTCATAACTCTTCGGTCTTCCTCCAAACTCGGGCTTTCTCCTGAAGCTGCAGCAAGACATGTCAAGAATTCCAACAAAGTGCTCAGCGCCACTTCGTCCCAAAAGCCAAATCTCAGGCCGGCTGCACATTGCTGACATTCCCTCAAGTGTACATGTCGACATTTCCTCGTGCAACCGAACAGTTTACAGGAAACTCAAGCCGGGCTCCAATCAAAAAGGAACCAAACACTGAAGAAAACCCAGGGGCCCTGAACTCGCAAGCCGCTCCTCCAAATCCTGAACAACCCTAAACCCTAAACCCTAAACCCTAAACCCTTTTTTCCAAAGGGGACTCGACTGCTAGGGGCGGTATGGTGGCCTGCGACTCCACGATGGACTGCGCCTGCGCTTTGCATGGTGTGGGGTTCCAAGGTGTAGGGTTTAGGGTTTCAGCTCTTACACTCGGCCGGCAAGTGTTTGGGGTTTAAGGGTTCAGGGCTTAAGGGTCTAAAGCAGTAGAGGGGCTCTTCTGAATGGCTTAGGGGTCAGTTACAGGCCTCTTGACGGATTGAGGGGTTGCAGGGTGGTTTGGGCTTCCGAACTCCGAGCCCCGAGGCCGGCAATGGGAACTACAGGTGAACCCATAAGAGTGGCGGGGTCCACAAGTCTTAGTGGCTGTAGTGACGTTTAGGAAAGGACCTGAACATACACTGGCTCAATCTTGCTCATGCATCACCCGACCGCCCCTTTGCGAGCAAAAGCAGGGCAACTGCAAGCCACCTCTGCCGCCGCATATGCAGCTACTGCCACTTCGTTGGTGAGCAGCGCTATCTCCTGCAACATCCTACATGCCGCGACCCTTGCAAACCGTCATTTTGCATTGTGGCCCATGGCCGGAAATGAAGAAGAACAAGGAAGGCAGATTCCGTACTTCGCGCAAGGCTTGCAAGGCTTCCCAACGTGTGGTGTTTGCAGACTGAAAACTAGCGACGGACTGATCAGATTCCGTACTTCAGGGGTATTGAATCGTCTGTCGCGCTTTGGCTACTTGAGTCTATGGTTCAGGGTTTCTGTTTAAAATGGTCCAGGGTGGGTTTGTGAGTTATGGCAGGATGGAGGTGGTTGGGGTTGTGGTGGCTCTGCGGGGTCTCGGATCTCATGGCCAAGTGGGCAGGCGGTGAGAGAATTTGCCCTAAACCCTAAACCCTATAAACCCTATAAACCCTATAAACCCTATAAACCCGATAAACCCTATAAACCCTACAAACCCTACAAACCCTACAAACCCTAAAAACCCTAAAAACCCTAAAAACCCTAAACCCCCTAAAAACCCTGAAAACCCAAAAAACCCTGAAAACCCTGACCCTTTGCCCTGCGTCTTCTTGCTTGGCTCCCTCCAAGATGCAGAAACTCCGGGGTCCCCAGCTGGCTGGACGACGGTGGAGTGGTCCGATGCCTCGGAGTTCCACAGGCCATGCCAAGGGCAAATCTCGGGGAGTTGAGGCGTCTCTATGTAGTGTTAAAATACTATTAATAATACTAGTAATAATCGTACGAAGAGTCATAATAATACTAATAATAATAATAATAATAATGGAACATAATGCCCAGCTTAGTGTTGCCTCATTCGTTTTCCGTGCAAAACAGAAAGCAGGGCTTAATATGACTTAGTTTCATTACGCGTACATATATGCATATCAATGCCCAAGCCTCCCGTCCTTACTGCGCTGAAGATCTATCGTTCCGAACTCCCCAACCTCAACGCAATTGTTCCTACCTCCCCACCCTGAAGGCCACCCCCAGTTCGGAAACCGGGCCTTTTTGCATCCAAAAACCCCTCTTCTCACTGACACGTACAGACATGCATGTGTGTAGAAGCAGCCTAAGCATAATTAGCAGCTGGAAATACAAAGGTGCAACAACTACATTGTACAAAAATCACACACAAACAGAGAATCCACAAACATAAACGCAAACGGAAATGAAAACCAAGAAGTGTACTAGTTCCCATGTGCGCGCGCACAAACAATATCATGCGTATATATATATATATATGTATATGTATATGTATATGTATATGTAAAGTATGTATGTGTGTGTGACTTTGCACGCATACTTCTTTTGCATGTATAATGTGTACTTATTCGCAAAGTGCTTGGTGACACAGATCTCCAGACTCATGTTGTCGACGCCCACGTTCATGATGCATGGTGGCATGGTGGCATGGTGTGTAACACTGTGTAACATACGCTGGCAAACATCTGCTCCAACCCTTCTCCTGCAGAGATGTCGCACCAAGAGCACACAACATGCTTCTCCCAGGCGAGTGCTCCACGATAGTCATGCCGAGAACGAAAACGTCCCGTGAACGCCGTGTCTCACCCGGCTTCGGAAAACCCGTCATGTCCTCGGCAACAGCAAAAGGCCTAAACGTTCAGCGTGCGTCATCTCGTTGATCTGGTCTTGTGGTGGTCTGGCCCCAGTGTGTGCGGATCCGGAGCAACTTCTTGGTCAGCATAAACATGTCCCGTCAGTTGATCAGTGGTCCCAGATACCACAATGCTTCCATGAGAGCGACTAGAACTCCCACCAGGGCCAAATACCTCAACCAGGGGCTGTTCCAGAGGAAGCGCTGTAGGTGTTGTTGCTGAACGTGACTCCGGCCCTCTCTATCTCGCTCTCATGGTCATCTTGGGGTAGTACAATGAAGGACAGTGCACAGCGAGCATAATCCGGTCACAGCCGCTTGTCAAATCAGCTTCGCTCTTTCGTCCGAATCTTGTCAGTGTTCATGGCTTGGAGCATCCGATTCTAAAGATCTTTCGGGGTTCTAGATGCAAAGCACCATGGCCAGTGGCTGCTTCATGTGAGATCAGGCTTCGTTGCACGAGGTCACTGACTTCATGCCATGTATTTCTGGTCCTGAAATCGGCGAAAACGCCTCCAAACAGAGGGAGCACGTACGCACACAAAGCAAAAACACACGCACGCTTACACTAATACTCATTGCCAAGGACGGCACCACCAAGGAAGGCGCCACTGACGCCACCTGGCCGCGCATCCCCGGCTCAGATGCATGAGCAAAGATTAGGGTTTTAGGGGCGCCCGAAAAGCCCGACATTCAAGGCCAAAGGCGTGTGCACACCGATTGATCTAGTTTGGAGATCGGCCTCAACTGTTGCACCCAAAACCTTGAGAAATGAAACCCCCTGTGATTGCCATCAACCAAAGCTCTACAGATCCAGGCCCGAACCTTTGACTTTCACACCCAAGTTTTGGACCTCAACGTGGTGAACCGTCGTTTTGTTGCAGCTCCTCCTTATGTTAAAGTTCCTATATTGAAGCAGCGGGCCATGAACCCCTAAACCCTAAACCCTAAACCCTAAAAACTATAAAACCTAAACCCTAAACCCTTAGACTTGATTGGGTCCCGAGAGGTCCCCTTTGAAGCCGAGCCGTCTGGGCTAACAGCGGCCCTTTCATTGTCCAGCTGGTTGAAAACACCTGCAACCTTGAACCCTAAACCCTAAACCCTAAACCCTAAAACCCTAAACCCTAAACCCTAAACCCTAAACCCTAAACCCTAAAACCCTAAACCCTAAACCCTAAACCCAAATTATAGACCACTCCGAAGCCTTGGCAGCAGCGGCTGCCTCGCTGGCGAGCCGTGCTGCGATCTCCTGGAATTGCACTGTTAAGACTTTCGCCTCTGGCTTATATAAATGCGGGGTTTAGGGTTTAGGGTTTAGGGTTTAGGGTTTAGGGTTTAGGGTTTAGGGTTAGGGCTTCACTGTGGAATGTGCGGGTGCATCTTGCCGCAGCGTAGCACCTGAACCCTGGATTCCCTGTGTGTTTCGCTGTGTGCCTGGGTGGCTTGCACTTCTTGATCAGCTTCACCAGACGCGCTGGCCTGTGTTGCAGGCGCCCCTCCACACAAGCCAGGAGACTACGAAGCAGCTGAGCTTTAAGGCCGAGCTCAAAGCCCTCGCTACATGCTCCTGAGCCTCCTGCAGCTTGAAATACTTACAGTGTCCAGGGCATGCAAGCTTAGTCTCGGAACCCAAAACCTTGCGAGAATCCAATTGCTCAACAGCAAGAGCATAAACCCTTTTGATCTTCCAGGCCTTCAACATTTCAGGCCGGCCTATGCAAAATTCCAGACCCAGAACCAGCAAGGAAAAGGCCCCCATATGGCCCTAAACTCTAAACCCTAAACCCAGAATCTGGATCCCCCTGAACCCTAAACCCCCCAAACCCCAAACCCCAAACCCTAAACCCTAAGCTCTATAAGCCCTAAGCCCTTTTTCACAAGGGACTCGACTGCTGCCCTTTCTGCCCTAAGCCCTAAACCCAGAAATCCGGACCCCCCCTAAACCCTAAACCCTACACCCTAAACCCTGAAAATCCGGACCCTCCAAAAAGCCCAGGCTTTCTTGGCCTCAATCGGCCAGCTCAGCTCCTTGGTGGCCTCGGACTCCTCATTCGTTCCCGGGTCTGAACTACTCCCTCCAAGACCCAAAACCCTAAACCCTAAACCCTAATCCTAAACCCCAAACCCCAAACCCTAAACCGTTTAATCACTCACACTCGGACAAGGCGAGGCACCCATCCAGTCTCAGGTCTCGGGGTTTCGGCTTCTTGGGCTTCGGGTACATTGACCTATGTCGGTTAGGAATCTAGGGCTTAGGGCACGTTACCTATATATAGAAGTTTAGGCTTCTAGAGCTTTGGATACATTGCCAAAAAAGAGGTTGATCTAAAGGTCCGGCCGAGGAAATGATCTAGGGTGGGAGATTGGGATATTTTGGAAGCCGGCATTCTGATCAACTGCCATCGTACATACACGAAGGACTCATAGGTTTCGATGAGGCGGTGCTCCCTTTAGCAAGGCGAAATTAAGTCAAAGGGCTCATATGCAGATATCAGCTTCGATTCAAGGCGATCCGCTCGCCAGGGTTGTGTGCTTCTTCTCTCTACATCGAAGGCTTAGACATCAGAGACTTAGAGCTTCGGCTTTCGAAAGGTAAGGCGTCCAAGGCAAGGCGTCCTCCCATGGCCCGGTTGCGACTTCCGTGCAAGGCCCGACTCTGCGACTAAGGCCTATGCTTGGCAAATGTTTGGAAGCATGAGTGGGTTCCGACTCCGAAGCCCTGACTCGGAAAGCCCATCGAAACTCTCTGCCGAGCTGAGGGCATCTTTCAGCCGGAGGCTGTCGAGCAAGCCGGCCGCCGTCACCTCTTCAGCTCGGAAAGTCTTGGGCCGTCCCAGCGCAAGCAGCGGGACCTACTAAGGAGCTCCGCAGACGCCTTCCCCGCAAGATCTACCTTAGAGCACATCAGAGGCCCGCAAGGTATCGCCAAGCACCCACAACCTGGTAATGGTAGTATTGACACGCATCTCCTGAGCCATGATTCCTACACCGGTTGCGGGAATCCAGCCTCTTGAGCGAGGGAGGAAGGACCCGACACCTTGCTGTTGAGTGGGTTCAGAAATGTGGAGGTTTGGGTATTGCGTCTTGGGACTGAATGATTGGGCTCGCTTCTGGCTCAGCTCGTAAGGCAGCTGTCCTAGCTTCACTTCGCCATTTCGGAACACATGCGCCTAACAGTTTTGCCGATGGGGTGTGCCTACCGTGCATTTGTTACCGGCTTTTGTCCGATGCCCCGCCCGCCCTATCCGGTCCGTACTTTCTTGCATCTCTTGGGGCGAGAGATCGGCATGCGACCGGCTGCTGCTTGCACCGAACAGAACAGAACTGTGCACTTTGCCAAGGGCAGCGCCACCAAGGAAGGGGCCACTGGTACCACCTGGCTGCGAGCCCAAGGCCGCACATGAGTCTGGATGGGCAATCTGAGGTTTACGGTTTTGGGGTTTGGGGTTTTGGGTTTAGGAGTATCTGAAGATTAGGGCCCCGAAAACCTTGGCTGGAAATTCAAGGCCCAGGAGCTCTTTGGGGAGCTTTGCGTGGCGGTTTAGGGTTTAGGGGACCTCCTGCTGTGTGAAACCGCATGGCCTGAACATGTTCGGGCGTCCCTTCCATGCCTGCTGCAAAAAGGGTTTTGGGGAGGTCTTTGAACCTGAAGGATTTGTTTCGGGTTTGGGCCTGCCCTGAAAACCTCCATCCGAATCATGCTTCGACTCTGACAGTCGCATATGGGCTGAGGGTTCCGAAGCTGACGCCCAGCCTAGTTCATGGTTGGGATAGTATTAGTATTAAAACAGCAAAAATTCTATTCCCTATGAGTTTAAGTAGCCTTAACAATGAAAAATGTTATATACCCCGCTATGACTAAGAAACCTTGACTTTCCACCCAAGTTTTGGCCCTCAAAAGGGTGAACCCTCTTTATCGGATTCCCTCCTTATGTTCAAGAATGCTGAAGCAGCAGAGCCTCAACTGTTTAGACTTGAACGGGTGCGGGTGCCACATCCACCAACGGCGGCCCTTTCAACGTCTAGCTGGAACACCTGTAACCTTGAATCCTAAACGTCAGACCGATAGACCACTCGGAAGCCTTGGCAGCAGCGGCTGCCTCGCTGGCGAGCCGTGCTGCGATCTCCTGGAAGTACACTGTTCGGAATTATCCTGAGGTATGTGCTGCAACCTGTGTGCGTCTCACCGCGGCGTAGCACCTTACCCCTTGTTTCCCTGTGCGTTTCGCCTGGGTCGCTTGGACTTCGTGATCAGCTTGACCCGAGGCGCTGGCCTGTGTTGCAGGCGCCGCTCTACGCAAAGCCGCGAGACTACAAAGCATCAAAGCCAAACGCCAAACTCAAAGCACGCTACATGCTCCTGAGCCCCTCTGAAACGAGTGGTGAGCTCAAAAACTGTGACATGGCAGCTTGTGCCATCAGGAGCCCTTACTCCGACCTGTTTTGTCATCAGGGTCCTGAGATCGACTTGTTTAGGGACGGTTTAGGGTTTAGGGTGTAGGGTGTAGGGTGCAGGGTTTAGGGTGTCGAATACATGAAATCCACAATACAACTTCCAGCTGTGTCAAGCACCTGCAAGCTTAATCTCGGAACTCAAACCCATAAAGCCCAACTGTGGAACAGCAAACTAATCGAACTCCAAGCAGACCTTCAACAACTTCCGGCGGGCCTATGCAAATTTCCAGTCCCAAAACCGGAAAGGCCCCATGTGGCCACATAAATCCGGCTCTAAACCTAAACCCTAAAAGAAAACCGCGCCTCAATCCCGAGCGTGCCCTCCTCAATCGGCACACTCAGCTCCCTGGTGGCCTGGGCCTCACTCGTTGAGTCTAAGTCGATCTCCTTTTTGGCAGACTTTGTGGCTTAGGGCAAAAGCCCTTTTGAGGGGGTGAAGCGAAGGGTCCTGCATGGAAACGAATTAGAGTTTCTATGGGCTTAGAAGGGGGAGCCGTGGGTTATTTGGGAAAAGGCGTGACGATGGTTTGGATTAGGGAATATAAGGGATCCTACTCGTATAAGAGACTACTCTTGGCAAAGGCATGCCCACCCTACTCAGGCCCAATTACTCCCCCGATTCAATGAAATTTCTTTTTGGCAGTCAGACACCTGCCAGGTTCAGGGATTCAGGATACTGATGCTCTGCACACGCCGGTTTGACACCATGGACACAAACATCAGCTTCAGGACCATCCTTGTGTACCTAAACCCTAAACCCTAAACCCCAAACCCTAAACCCTAAACCCGAAAGCCGAAACCCTAAACCCTAAACCCCTCTCTCTCAACCCTAAACCCCTAAACCCCTAAACCCCCCAAACCCCTAAACCCTAAAACCCCTAAACCCCTCTAAGTCGAGGGTTTAGAGCTTCGGCTTTCGAAATTCAAGGCGGCCTCCCCATGGCCCGGTTGCGACTTCCGTGCAAGGCCCCACCCTGCGACTAAGACCTACCTGTAACCCCAATTACCTAATGAGCCCAATAGCCGCTATACCCCTTAATTAAGGAATAGACCTCAAATCATAAGAGGGATCCCAAATATGATTTAAGGTACATTCCTTCATTAAGGGGTATTGGGCTCTTGGGTACCTACAGTTTTGCGGGTTATGCCTGGTGCCTATCAATTGAAGGTTAATTCCTACTAGACTGTAGGTAATTGGCGCCACAGGTATGCTTCGCGCAGGTTTGGAAGCATGACTCCTTCTCCGAAGCCTGACAGAAACACTCTGCCGAGCCGAGGGCATCTTTCTGCAGAATGCGGTCGACGAAGTCAGTCACCGCCACCTTTTCACTTCGGAAAGTCTTCGGCCGTCCCGCATGCATGCCAAGGTCTGAGACCCACGAAGTAACTCCGCAGACGCCTGCCCTGCAAGATCTACATTAGCGCACATCAGAAGCCTGCAGACATCGTCATGCATGCACAAAATGGTAGTGGTAGTATTGACACACATCTCCTGAGCCAGGATTACTACACCAGTTTCGAGAATCCAGCCTCTTGAACGACTGAGGCAGGACCCGACAACACCTTGCTGTTGCTGGAGGGTAGTCGTGGAATGTCTCACATTTTGGGCAGTAGGCTTGGAGAAGTCTGATCTGGAGGTTTGGGGACTGGGCGATTGGGCTTGCCGCTGACTAAACAAAGCGCCTACCAACCCTGGAGGCCAAGGTGCCCTATGAGTAGAGTCAAGGACGAGGGCCCAGCGTGGCTGAAAGCAACGAAAATCGTGACTGTGGTCATCTGCTTCGGAAAGCAAATGGACCACTTCGCACGAACATGGTCCGAGCACAGTTGCTGAACCCTTCATCGCCAAGCCCCGTGAAGCTCGCAAAAGGCCCGCCAACAAGCAACCTCAAGTCCCTCAAAGCCTCATTAGGCCCCGTCCCCCCCATGAGGGGCCTCGTGGACACCTGATGAATGAACCGAGGCCTCAGCCAGTGCTGGCTTGGCTCAGGGCTGATGGATTCTTCTGGGCTTTTGGTTCAAAATGTTCCGATTCCAAAATGCGGCTTCAACGGACTCAGGTTCAATCCTGTGAGCGCGCGTCGCCCACCCTGCCCACTTGGCCTTGCAACTATGAATGATATCCATAATGGAACAAAAATTCGGCCTGCCTGGTTGGGGTTAAGAGGCTTATGGCTCTCACCAAAGAGCCCATGTTGCCATGACGATTTATAGTCAGGAATCTTGGCCTCTAAGGCCTAAACCCTATATACCCTAAACCCTAAATCCGAACCCTAAACCCTCATTTCGGAATGCCAAGGCCGGCACAGGAGATGGAGCCTGGCTGCGGCACGATGCACAGGTTGAGCGCCCGGGCAAATGCCTACAGACCTATATACATCCATGTGTGTATAGACTGGCTAGGCTCTATGCCTCTATGCTGATGCGTTCACTCATTTGCTCGAAAGTTGGGTTATATCGGTTTACAGACACCTTCAGTAGGGGGAGCTCCTGTTCACCCGTTCTTGTCGGGTGTGGAATGAGTGCAGAAGGCCGATCCGCGCGACCACTGCAAAGGGTGCTTAAAATCTACCTCTGTAACCTCAACTACCTACAGGTTTATAGGTTACAGCCGATTAATTGAAGCGGAACTTACTACTAAACTGTAGGTAATTGGGGTTGCAGTTAAATATAAACATACATAGAGCGTTTCCAGGCGTCATCTACCTGAAGAGGTTCCGTGAACCTAATGAACTCTGAACGCCCACCTCCTGCAGAATCATTCACAACAAGCCCAGCTACCCAACCCTGTAAACTCTCAACGCCCCCCCCCCCCCTAAACCCTAACTCAACCTGCCTGTACTTCTGCCACGTTGTCGCCCGGATGGCTGACCTGCACGGAGACCTTCGTGCTGCGGATAGCTGTGTCGCTGATTTGAAACAACCGCATAAACAATTTAAACATAACAAATTAATGCATTCATATATGAGTAGTATATATAGTCGCAAACTAGATACCAGCAAGAAAACGACAAAGTTCACGACATGTGAAATTCAAGGTATAATCACACGAAAAGAAGAATACGTTATTGAACCGGTTGTATCAGTTCAATATCTGTATACTGTGTACAATAAACAAAACATATACATAGCAGTACGAAGTAGTATCTCTACTTATCTACATGTACTTTTTGACATCTTATAGCCTATATTGCATGAAACGTAAGCTAATCACAGGCGGTGGGGGGGGGGGTGTTTAGTTATTCTTTCTGTTGGGGGGTGGGGTGGCTCTTGCCTTGGATGTAAGAGGAAAGCCTCACGTTTGTTAATGGAATTCTTGTAAAATCACCTACGCCATAGGATAATCTTTTACGCGGAACCCCGTCGTTTCAAATGAAATCCGGTTGTGCTTTCATGGTTCTGAAGTTTGCCCGTGGTCAAACTTTTACTCAAGGCTTGTCAAAAAAACCGAACACTTTGAAAACCAAGTCTCTCAAGGGCCAAGGCTTCTCAAAACCTTATAGGAAACTGGAAAAGCTCAAACTCTGAACACGGACTGCTGTTTAGAGAGGTTGCAGAAAGAGCTTTCAACCTTTCCAAGCCTCGTCAAGGCCATGGGGTTCTGTGATGAGGCTGGCCGGCCGGTCGGCCTTCAGCAAAGGAGGGGTGGGGGGGGGAAGTTGTGGTGGTTCAATAGGTTGGGATGTTGCCCCGTATGCTGTTCATAAGGATTATGGTGCCCCCCCCCCATATTATAACCCCTAAAAACTCAGACATTGAAGGCGAATGATGCTCCCGCCCTCGGATCCGAACTGAAGTGACACCAGCAGCTGGGCCTTGTATCTGCATGCCCTGAACGAGTAGCAGAATGTGTGCCCGAGCCCCAGACCCTTTTTCAGGAATCAGTTGGCCGAGCTGCTGGTTTTCAGGGGGAGGGCCTTAAAGGCTCTCAAACCCTAAACCCTAAACCCTAAACCCTAAACCCTAAACCCTAAACCCTAACCCCCCCCCCCCCCCAACATGGCCTTCCTGGTGACGTCGGAGAGCAGCTGTTGGGCCACGAACTCCATAGCCACCTGGCATTGGCTGCTCTGGGGCTCGTGGGTTTAGGGTTTAGGGTTTAGGGTTTAGGGTTATTCGAGGGATTCGCGGGTTGAGTCCCAGCGTATTTTGGCCAGCTCTTGCTCGCCTAAGCCTCGCGACTCTCGTTCTGGAACTTTTTTGGGGGGGATGTTGAAGCTTAGGCATGCGTTGTTTGTGTAGCGAATGTTCGCCAACGGAGGACATGGGTGTTCATGGCGCTTGCTTGAAGCTTCTTCTGATAGAACACTACTGCGAAGCTTGTAGATCCAACATGCCCCCGATACACAACATGTTTCAAGCTTCGTGAAGGGCTGACCTCTTGCGCCAGCGAGGACGCATCAGTAGTTGCCTCGCACTGCATGTTAGGGTTCTGAAGTGCTTCGCTCACCTCTGGCCATCTAGCTTCCAGTTGAGGGGCAGGGCCTGCCGAGAACAGCCCGCCCTAAACTAGGACCCCAACTTCTGCCCAAACTGGGATACTCAGGCTCCAAGGGCTCGTACTTCACGTTATTTTCGGCCCAGAGACCAGACTTCAAACGGTGTTGGAGCTTTCTTAGAAAAAGGACTCCTCGTTTTGGGGGGTTGGGGCAGCCAAACTACCTTACAGAATCCATGTGACAGAGACGTCGACAATCTCGCCCTAACCCGCTCAAAACCTCAGCTCTCTCGAAACAGGACTTTGGGGTCAGCTACTTGGGGGGCGAGTGCGAAAAGCCGGCCAGGCCTCTTGAGCAAGCGACGAGGGAGCTGAAACCTTGTCACATGACTCCTGGAGTTACTGAATTACTGGAATTACAGGATGGAATAGATGTGGCCAACCAAACAAGCCAAAACAACTGTTTGGAGGAGTCTTGGGATTGGGGAAAACTTTTGTGCGTGAGGCTCCTTTTCCGCAGACTGCTCAGCTGAGGTGGACCAAGCCACACATCCTGAACACGCGAATGGCCCAACGTGCTCCAGGTGCTTCTTGAAGCACTCACCCTACCTCAAACCATCATTCAACCTTGTTCTGTTGAGCTGCAAACCTGAGCAGGCTGAAGCAAGCCCCACAGACACAACCACCGAGCCAGGGACTGGCGAAGCCTGGCAGCACTGCTAAAACTTCTCAGGCCGTTAGGGGCATCGCCGGGAATTCTAGCTGGCAGGGCTCTGCCTGGTAAGCACTTCAATGCTTCTGTGTTTCAAGGCAGGAGGTTCCGAAGCGAAGAATGTCTGAACTGCTTGGCAGCGCATGCTTGGCAATCGATGCAGTCTTGCCTTCACCAGCTACGACGTGAACCCGCAAAGTCCAAACCAAAGAACGCTGCGTCGATCAACAACTCGAGAGACTAAGATGAACCAAGAACGCAAAGGTGGTCCCCAGGTAAAGTCCCTTGAGCTTCGTGCCTTAAATACCGTAAAGCCCTATGCTCGGCTGAACTCATGCCCCCCTGCAAGTAAGCTTGCCGGGGCACGTCGGCAAGATGGTCGACAGGATAGTTCGCCTGCAGGGGGAAGTTAGGATGTAGGGGGATAGTCACGGCCCTAGCGACTTTGCTACTCAGACAATCTCAGGTTCGTCATGTCAAATCAAAATTTCGACCACTCACAGAAGGGAAGGCTAATCGCCCTACCTCCCCGCCCCCACCCCTCTTAGAGCAGAAATTCGTGCTCTAAACCTCTAAGGCCTAGTTTTCTAACACATCTGACCGGCTGAGGCAAGCCCTCAAACACAAGTCACCGAGCCAAGCACTGGTAAAGCCTGGCGGAACTGCTAAGACCTTTAGTCTTAGGGGTACCTTGGCCTTAGGGCGCACTAGCTGGCAGGGCTCTGCACTTCACCGCTTCTGTGTCTCAAGGCACAAAAGGTTCCGAAGGGATGACCCCAAGGCCTCACCCGGTTTGGTTCCACAGGGTTTAAGGAGGTTGCGATGTCAAGAAGGGTTGAGATAGGAATTCGCGTCGTTCGCGTCGTGCAAGTTCTGATGCAGATACACCATTTTCATGGCCGGTGAGGTGGTTGATAAGAACTCATATGTGGGTCTCAGGTACATGTCCCTTGAGCTTCGTGGCTTACAGGCCCTAAGCCCAGCTGAACCCATGCTCCACACAAGTAAACATGCCGCCGCGCGTCTGCAAGGTGGTCGCCAGGATGGTTTGCCTGTGAGGAGAACTTAGGATGTAGAGGGCAGCGTCACGGCCATAGCGGAGTGAAAGTCGCTGGACTGCGCTGCCCAGACAAATTGCAGGTTTAAGTCATGCCTAGTCTTCCGTCTTCGGATCCCAAATTTCGGGCGCTGTCCTGTGCTCAGTGCCCCAGTGGTCCCCAAAGCCGAACCCCAAGCCAGATGCACATTGTTGACATGCCCTCCCACCGCGCATGTCGCAAATTTCCTTGCGCGACCGAAAACCGGACCGGGAAACTCAAGCCGGGCTCCAACCAAACACTGAAGAAAACCCCAGGGCCCTTATCTCCCCTCCTCTAGAACCTTGAACCTGCACACGAAATATCCCGGAGTCCTTTAAGCCCGAAGCACTTTTTGAACCTGGAAGCTGCGTTATGTCAGGACGATGGCGCACAACCCTAAACCCTGACCCCAGAACCCTAAACCCTGAACCCTAAACCCTGAACCCTAAACCCTAAACCCCAATTCCTAAACCCTAAACCCTGAACCCTTTAAGACCTTTAAGTCCCCTTTGCAGGTTGGGGGCAGTATGCGGGGAGGCCTGGGACTCCACGATGGACTGCGCCTTCGCTAATTGCATGGCTTGGGGCGTTTAGGGTTTAGGGTTTAGGGTTTAGGGTTTAGGGACATACGCTGGCTCAATCTTGCTCACTTCTCGCCCACTAACCAGCCCTTGTGAAGGAATTGCAGACATGGCATGAGCATGGCATGAGCAGAAGGAGGACACATGGGTGGTTGTCAACATTATGGTCCCGTTTTGGATCTCTATTATCATACGGCACCTAATATTTGGGGCACCCCAAAAGGGATCATAATTTTGAGCACATGCAAGCCACCTCTGCTGCTGCGTTTGCGGCTGCTGCCACTTCGTCGGTGAGCCGCGCTATCTCCTGCAACACCCTACATGCCGTGACCCTTGCAAATTTTGTCAGATGGGTTTAGGGTTTGGGGGTTAGGGTTTAGGGAGAAAGGCCATCCCTTAAAGGGTATATATAGGGCCCTAATTCCCTCACTCCCTGCTAGCCAGTAAGTAAAGCAGGAGCAGTTACAATCACGGAGCCCCTCGTAGATTGGAACACTTCGGAGCCTTTGCGGCCCCAAAAGTTAAAGGGGGCCCTTTGGGCTGCGGCGTTTCCGGTTGCAACTTGCAGGGTGTTGGGAATAAGTAACTTGAGGCACAAGGAAGTTAGTGTATTCCCTACTTATGGGGCTGAGTCAAAATTGGAAAACCTGCTTGAGCCTAGGGTTTAAGGTTTCTGCTTTAGGCTCTCATGGCAAGTGGGTAAAGGTTGTCCGTGGAGGGCTTCTTGGCGGACAGCCATTGCCCTGCGTCTTCGTTGCTTGGCTCCGTCTAAGAAACTCCGGGGCGCCAGCTGGTTGGACAATGGTGGAGTGATCCGACGCCTCAGAGTTGCACAGCCATGCGGCGCGACCCCGGGGTCAAAAGCCAATCAAGACTCGAGGAAGTGTAGGCGACCGAATGTAGTATTTCATATTCAGGGGCCTCTTGACTTAGAATCGGGGTGTTTTGGGGTTTTGATTATGTGTTTTCTAGGGGTTGTACGGAAAATGATACCAAAACAGTTGTGATATATATATATATATATACACACACATATACACACATATACACATATGTATATATACGTATACATGTATGTGCCACTCTTCCCGTCCCCATTGCCCCGTGAAAACTTCGTGTTGAAACTGGACCTCGGTCCTAAACCCCTCTCGTGCCATCCTTTTCGGGCCCTGGAACCTTTACATGCCTTTGACTCTTCTCCAAGTTCTGATCATAAAGCACACGACATAGACGTGGGCTGTAGTCACCGCCGCGCACAAGTGACCGACCCAAACACCCCAAGACACACCCCCAACCCCCACCCCACCCAAGCACGCGGCAAGGAGACACAAAGAAAGAAACCTGTACGCTTACACACATACACTTTGCCAAGGATGCCACCACCAAGGAAGGCGCCACTGATGTCGCCTGGCTGCGAATCCAAAATTCACATGGATGTGGACAATCTGAAGACTAGGGGCCCCGAAAAACTTGGCTGCCTGACATTCAAGGCCCAAGAGCTGATTGGAAGGATGTCTGTGAACAGGGGGTTTGAGGGGAGGGAGGGGCACGATTCCAGGATTTCCGTGTGGGGTGACTCGAAACCCTCAATCCACATCATCCGGTGTGGACTCTCACACCCACGTACGTGCTTAGGGATCTGAAGCCGAAGTTGAGCCCGAAAAGCCCGCAAAGCACCTGCACGCCGATTGATTTGGATGGATCGGCCTCAACTGTTGCACCCCAAACCCTAAACCCTAAACCCTAAAAACAACACCAGAATGTGAGTCCCGCTGGTATCATCTGGCAACACCGACGAAATTGTCGTGGGCCATGGTGCAACAGGGAAGCAACCCTAAATCCTAAACTAAGTGTACCCTAATAGGTATAACCCATACAACTGTAGGTAAACAGGGTCCCAGGTAGGTTTACACAGTTTACGGAACCAGAACCAAAAAAGTGGCGTGGAGGGTTGTGCGACATTAAGCACTTGACACGGGTTTCTACTGGCAGGTACAGTACGGGAAGGATGCGGTTCAGTGCGGTGCAACGCGTGGCAAACCCTAAACCCTAAACGAACCCTCAACACGCCAGACCTGTAGACGACTCTGGAGCCTTGCCAGAAGCGGCTGCTTCGTTGGCGAGCCGCGCTGCGATCTCCTGGGGGCACAGTGTGGGGAACTCATATAGAGGCCTTAATCATTAGAACAGCTTTTTGCGGGCTATTATAGAATAATCATACAGGCTTAAAAGTAATAATAGGGGCCGTTTAATAATTAGAACAGTGCTTTGCGGGCTATTGTAGGAAAACCATAAAGGAACCATGAGGGGATATACTGTTCGTTAGTCATTATTCCGACCCCTACCGGAGCTTGGCTTGCTCGCTCTTAAGTGCATGTGCTGCAAGGGTGCGTCTTGCGGCAGGGTTGACCTAAACCCTTAAACCCTTAAACCCTTAAACCCTTAAACCCTTAAACCCTTAAACCCTTAAACCCTTAAACCCTTAAACCCTTAAACCCTTAAACCCTTAAACCCTTAAACCCTTAAACCCTTAAACCCTTAAACCCTTAAACCCTAAACCCTAGTCTGTTTGGCTGGGAGCGCGGCTTGAACTTCTTGATCAGCTTGAGCAGAAGTGCCGGCCTATGTTGCAAACCCTTCCTCTGCCCCTCCAAGCAAAGCCGCGAACCTACATTCAAACACCAAGCTCAAAAACCTTCGCTACATGCTCTTTTGAACTCGTGCAGCTCAAGAAACTGTGAAAGGACAGCCTGTGCGATCATGAGCACTGGCTTCGACAGTTTTGTAGATGTCAATGTTGTGTGAAATTCCATAAGAAACCCTACAGGTTCAAGCCCTGACAGTCAAGCGAATGCAAGCTTCTCGGAACCCAAATCCTTAAACCCCCCTTGAACCCCCCTTAAACCCCCCTTAAACCCGCCTTAAACCCCCCTAAATCCCTAAATCCGCCTTAAACCCCCCCTTAAACCCCCAGAAACCCCCTGAAAACCCCCTGAACCCCTCATGCTGTCTTGGCGCCTCAATCGACACAGTCAGCTCCCTGCCGGCCTCGGCCCCGCTCGTTCCAAAGTCTAAGATACCCCCATCACGTTCATGGTTGGGATAATATTAGAAATTTAGGGTTTGGGTTTAGGGTTTAGGGTTCCTTATTGGGTTTAAGTACCCTTACAAAAGTAAAGTGGTACTCAACTACTATGACAAAGTATCTGGGCAAAGGCAGTACGGCAAGCCCACATCCTGCGACTATAAGACCTATGCTTCGCGCGAAGGTTTGGACGCATGAATGCTTCAGGGCTTAGGGTTAGGGTTTAGGGTTTAGGGTTTAGGGTTTAGGGTTTAGGGTTTAGGGTTTGGGGTTTAGGGTTTAGGGTTTAGGGTTTAGGGTTCAGGGTTTAGGGTTTAGGGATTTTTTTTGCCACGCGCTTAGCTGACCTCTCGGACACTCTGCAGGGAATTGGCGGTTAAGTACGGGTTTTTTTGAGGTTTAGGGTTCAGGGTTCAGGGTTTAAGGTTTAGGGTTTAGGGTTTCCTTACTCGAAAAGCTCATCGAAACCGAGCTGAGGGCATCTTTCGGCAGAAGGCGGTCGATCAAGGCAGTCGCCGCCGCCTTCGACGCATGCATGCCCAGATCCCTAAGAAGTACTAGACCCAGGAGCAACCTAGGCATAAACCCTTTCTGAAAGGGCTGAGGGAATTAATAAGGGAACCCCAACCTTAAAAAAGGGAAATGAGGGCCTACTCTGGGTCCGAGAGTAGGTCCGCAGACGACTGCCCCGCAAGATCTACGCCAGAGCACATCACAGGACAACAAAGATCCTCAAGCACCCGCAGCCTGGTAATGGAGGGTTTAGGGTTTAGGGTTTAGGGTTTAGTAACCCTCACCTCCTGAGCCATGACTCCTACGAGAAACCAGCCTCTTGAGCAAGTGAGGAAGAACCCGTCACCTGGTCGTTGCTGTTGACAGGTTTAGTTGCGGAATGTCTCGCGGTTCGGGAGGAGGGTTTAGGAGAAGTCTGGAGGCTTGGGTTTGGGGACTGTTGTAGTTTATCTGCCCGCTACAGTCAAAAGCTTCCCGGAGATGCTCTGAAAGCTCAGTTGGTTGCCATTACTCATTGTAATCACAAGATTTGGGGAGGATCATTTCTTGGGAACGAGGTCAGCTGCCCCCCGAGGCCCCTTGTCCCTTTCGCTGGCCCTTGCTGGTTCCACTCTCGCACTCGCTGAAGCGACCCCCACACCTAGTCAAGTGACCTCCTTCGGGATGCTCCCCCTTCTACGACCAGGTTTAGGGTCTAGGGTTTAGGTTTAGGGTTTAGGAGGTACCCCCCTCTTATAATATATGTTAAGGACTAGTAGTATAAGAGGGGACATCCCAAGGCCACCTTACAAAGTGAGCCCTAGGTCGCGGGCCAGACCGATCCCTTTTACAATAGTTGGTTTGTTTGGGTCACCCGCAAGATCCCCATCTAAAAACTCAAGCCTTCGAAATACAAGCCAGGCAGGAAAGCTTCAGGCAAGGCTTTAAAGGCTTTTTTTCAACCCAGGCCGTAAGGCTCTAAATGCTTCGGGTTTGAAGGGCTGTCTCCTCAAAGGCTAGACGGGTTTGGGGCGGGCTGCCTAGACCGGGTGCAAAAATCACAACCCAAACTGCGGCGTGACGAATGCAGCCCCAACGAACGCTACCATGACAAGCAGCAGATATACTGCTCTGTGATGATCGAGCACAATCGCTGCTGAACCCTTCGTCCCCAAGCCGCCCCTGAGTGTCGAATAAACCCTCCGAAAAGCAACCTCAAACCCTAAACCCTTGTTAGAAACCATAAATCCTTTTGCATCCGGGCTTGGCATTCGGCCTAAACCCGAAACCCTTAACCCTATAAACCCTAAACCTAAACCCTAACCCCTAAACCCTAAACCCTTAGCACGTATATTGTTCCACGTAACACGTAGCCTTGGAGACCCCGGTCCCTGGCGCCTCGTGGACACCTGTTGAGCGAACCGAGGCCTTGGCCGATGTTAAGGCTAGGGCTGATAATTACCTGGAACTCTATTTACCTACAGTTTTGTGTTTAGGGTTTAGGGTTTAGGGGTAGCAATTACCCTTAATGAGTAGGTATAACCCATAAAAAGCTGTAGGTCAAGAGGGTCCCAGGTACAGTTTAGATGGTCCAGTGCGCAACCTGGGCTCAAGGTCTGCCACGGGCAACCCACATTGCCAAGGCCGCTGCAGCTGATGGAGCCTGCTTGCGGCGCGCAGGTTAGGGATCCCTGACTTTGCCGATGAAGTTTTTCATGGGTTTGAACAAGAAGAGGTATACATCTTACACGCATAGATTTCAAACCCTAAGCCCTAAGCCCTAAACCCTAAACCCTAAACCCTAAACACTCCGGAAAGCCTCTGCCGGCCTCATGCCTTGCAGCCTCGGGATTCGGGGATGGTCTGTGGCATTAGGGAGGACTGGCTTCGGCAGGCCTCTTCACACCAGTCGTGGGGTGCGGAATGAGGGCGACAGGCCGAAGGGCCGAAGTATGTAAAAAAACATCAACATACAAGACTTGGGCATCGTAAGGGTTTAGGGTTTAGGGTTTAGGGTTTAGGGTTTAGGGTTTGGAGCGTTTCCACCAGATACTTGCAGGCTTGCAGCTCATCACCTAAAGAGGCCCATGAACCGATTCAACTGAAGATTACGCGAAGCCGGGCTTACCAACCCTGTAAACTTTCAACCCTGCCCCCTCAGAACACAAATTCAACATGCCTGTACTTCTGCCACGTTGTCGCCAGGATGGCTGACCTGCACCGAGACGGCTGCATTTGTGATTTGGAAGAATGGGATAATGATATCTTAAAATCAAAGCAGGTCGCTAATTCAACATGTGTATATTTTATCCGTATATGTATATAAATAAGTCTAACTCTACAACTACATGTGTATGTGCATGAATATGTATCTATATATATATACACATATACGTATGGTGGTTCAATATTGTATTGTGAAATACAGATGTGTGTATATACCTATCTGAATTTACTCTGAATTTACACGTTTTCTTTAACAGAACCTTGCTACGCGCAATACACTCGCTTGACGTGAAAAACAAGGGCAGCTTGCCAGGCAAAGATTGCGTAGCCCTTTTTCCATACATGCAGGATGGTTTAGTTTCACGAACCCTTTTCAGCATGGTGGTCAGTTGGGATGTTCCCCCTTATACTTACTGCCCTTAATAGGGATTCTAGTACCTAGTACCCCCTACTATAATCCCTAGCAAGGACTGTTTGTATCAGGGGGAACATCCCAAGTCTTCGGTAAGGTCAGGATCAGCTCGTCTTGCTCTTCACGTTGGAAACTCCGCAGTGTCGACACACTGTTTGGGGAATAGCCAGAAGAACAATCCATAACAATGACAATTTCCAAAACATGTATGATAAGAAGCAGGAAAACTACAGCTTGGAAAGGCAAGTTTCTCCAGGCGATCAGAGCTTTAAACCTCTGAAAGCTGGGAGAATTCAACTAAGCTGCGTTTCAGTATTTTTGAAGTCAAACTTTTACCAATGAAAACTCCGAAGACGTTGAACACCAAGGGCCAAGGCTTCTCAAAACCTGTACGAAACTGAAAAGCTCGAGCTCTGAATTCGAACTGTGAGTCTTAAAACTTTACACCTTGAACGCTCTGAAAACACAGTCGAACAGGGGACCAGGCGACAAATCTTAATCAACTGAAATCATTCAAGATCCATTGCAGATTTCTGTCTCAATATTCAACCTGAAACCCCCAGAAAGCACTTCAAACCACCACATACTACTACAATCCATTCCAACCCCCAAGCCCACTTGCCTAACCCCTAAACCCTAAACCCTAAACCCTAAACCCTAAACCCTTTTTTGACCCCGCGCGCTCTGACGGGTCCACCCCAAACCCTAAACCCTAAGCCCTCAACCCTGCTGCCTCATGCTCGTCATGGCCCTGGGGTCCGGTGGTGACGCTGGCCGCCCGGTCGGCCTTCAGCAACCAGGCTTCAAAATCCTCATCATGGACCCCTATAAAGGGCCTTCAAGAGCCTCATAAGGAACCCTATAAAGGGCCGTTTAAGGGATTATAGGGTAAACATCCTCATAAGGAACGCGATAAAGGGCCTTTTAAGGGATTATGGGGTAAACATCCTCATAATGACCCCTGTGCAGGGCCTTTTAAGGGATGATAGGGTATAATGGCTCATTATGAACCCATAATGAACCCAATAAAGGGCCCTTGACGGGATGATAGGGTATAGTAGCCCATCCTGGAAAGGAGGGCTGGGGGGGGGGGAAGTTTTTGAAGGTTCTGGGCTTGAAGGTGTTGCGGTTCTAGGGCATTTAACGTATTTAGACATGGACGAGGGTGAATGATGTTTCTCAGGTGTGAGGTTGAAGTCGTTCCTTGCTCATCTCCTCCTAAGTTGGCCCTCTCCGAAGTCCTGCCCCCGCTTCGCCTTGGAGCTAGACGTTGCCCTAAGAACCTTTTTCAAGCAGCCGGTGGGGAGGGGCCTAAACCCTTGGCCTTAAACCCTAAACCCGAAACCCAATTCATGCCAGGACTCAGCACCTTCATACAGGGCACAGCCCATGAACCCTCAACCCTAAACCCCAAACCCTAAACCCCAATCCTAAACCTTAAACATCCTTAAACCCCATACTCTAAACCCCAAACCCTAAACCCGAAACCCTAAACGCTAAACCCTGAAATGGCCTTCCTGGTGACGTCGGCCAGCAGCTGCTGGGCCACGGACTCAAGAGCGGCCTGGCATTGGTCTTGGACTTCTTTGGGGGGCCCCAGGAGCTCGTAGGGTTTAGGGCTTGGGGTTTAGGGTTTAGGGTTTAGGTATTGGGGTTTAGGGTTCACATACCCTACTAGGGGCTCTCTCTCTCTCTCTCGGTGCGCTCCATTTAGGTACACGGGCCCTTATGGTCTACTTAAGGCTACGGTGCCGGACCACTCCCAGCGGCTGGCATCCTTGGTCTGCTGGGCAGGAGTCACACGAGTAGAATACACTGAGACCAAGGATGAGCGCATAGATTTCGCCGCCAAAGTCTGCAAGACTCCAAGTAAATGAGATTTGGGCCACCACCTTAATTTGGGCCATCTCCAAAAAACCCTCACAATGAGAGTTGAGGTGCCGCGACCGAAACCACCCTTGATCTGCTGTCACCTACCTTCACCAGCACCCTAAAGTCGCAAGGACAGACGGGGCCCGCTCGAGATCCTCGACCCCTCCAGACAAAGCTAAGGCGCCTCTGAGACCTCCGCGCCCACGGAGCAGGAGCCTGGTACGTGGAGCTTCCCCACTACACGAAACGGAGGGTCCCAAACTTCAATCGAAGGCGTGGAGATTGTTGATTATAAGGTATGACAGCAAGTGAAATACTTCGCGGTTTGGGAACTCGCTCAATAAGCCTTTCTTTACACAGGGCTCGAGGTACTGCCACTAGCCGACATGCTTGGAACCCCAATGGTTTTCGAAGCCTCAAACATTACAGGCAGCCCCGAAACCCACCATCCTGAGGAAGAGAACTGATGCCCAGCATACAAGGCCATGGCCTGACTCCACAGCGAGTGCATCCGTGCCCTTGGTGCGGTAGCGACTTTTCTGATGTTGAAAGTTCCATGGCTTTTAAGGGTGCGTGCCTGCAAAGTAGAAAGGCTTGGGTGGCTTAGGCTCGGCGGGCTGAGGCGAAGTCCACCTTTGCCTGCTCTGAAGGGGCACCAGAGGACGGAGGGCTGAAGGCCAGAAACGACTTAAGTCGATCTCCGAGCTGACACCTGTGTTTGCGATGGTGGATTCTGCCAACGATTGCCACTGCGATTGTCCACGCCATGAAATTGGCGGTCTATCCGCTGCCGGCCAAAGCCTCCCAAGCATAAGAGTTGACCACCATTGAAGAATCATAAAGAACGCACGACGCACTCCTCCGAAGCTGGCTGCTTCAAAAAGCCTCATTTCGCGATCGCCTCCCGCTCTTCACGCCGTCAACCTCTTCAAGCCCATATCGGCCGTCCCGTTGAAGGCGGGCTCCACTGCGCTCGGGTTCCACCGTGTTTCTTGTTAGGCTTCGGCAGGGGTGCGCCGTGAGAATGTCCAGTGTGTCGAACTTTCACTGCCCAAACTCTGAATCAGCTCTCTTGTTTTGGCCTAGCTCCATCTGCAGGCTCCGCATGTGTAGTGGTGAAACTCGGTTGGAGTCTGTGCTTGGTGGCGCTTCTCGCTGGCTCCCTCAACGGTCTTTGGCACAATCATTAAGAGCACGAGCGCGAACTTCGTCCCAGAGGGTCCATTTGTAGTACTATTCTGGAATTAGGGACCTAAAAACCATACTAAATAGGGTTTTGGGGTACCAAATTCCGTAAAAAAAAAGGCTGCAATTACAAATGGACCCTCTGGGAGTACTTATGTGACAGACATACTTTCGCAACTTGAGCTCTGCGCCCTGCTTGTTTGCTGCAAGTATGGCCCGACGTGCGACACGAGGTCCGAAGCTAAAACAAGACAAGAAACCTCAAACCCTAAACCCTGAACCCTGAACCCTCCACTCAAAAATCCTAAACTCTAACCCTGAACCCTGAACCCTAAACCCTAAACCCTAAACCTTAAACCCGAAACCCTAAACCCTAACCCCTAACCTTCAGGCCCCAGCCGCTGTTGCTGCGATCTCCGGCTTTGCGACTGCCTCGGAAAGCGCTGCAGGCTTTGGAGTTGACGAACTTTTTGAGCATGCCGTTATACATACAAATATCTATATATATATATGTGTATATACATATATATGTATACGTGTGTGTGTGTGTCCATTTATATACATAATAAATATAAATATAACTATAAATATAAATAAACAGATCTATATATATATCTATATGTTGTGTCTTCAGTTACCTTTTTCAGCTGCAGGCAGTTGATTAAAACGATAGATATGTGGCCACCCGAGCAGTAACCAGTCGAAGCAGGATGGTGCCAAACATGCGGACACAAATAACTCAAGCACCTATAACTTAGTTGTCCAGTAACCTGGGGGAACTAAAGGTTAACCTTTAGGATTATAAGGGGATTATATGACCCCCAAAAAGGTTAAAGGTTACCTACTCTACTACTAAGACAAGAACCGCGGAGATACTTGGGGGTACTGCGAAAAAACCTATATACCACCACATCAGCAAACTGCCAGTTTGGCGCACAGCTTCCCAACAACAACGGGGAGGGCACCGCCAAAGACCTGTCCAAGGGCGCTGCGGAAGGCGATGGCTGTGTTGGCCTGGAGCAGTGCGCAGTTCGGATCTCTGGGGGATGGAAGGCCTACCCCAACATCCCGGCATCGTGCGAAGGTAATGTAGGAGGACGTCTCTGAGGCCTCCAAGCCGATGCTTGACACCTCCCTAAAGGTACCACAAGTGCGAAGTACGACCATGGTAAAAGAAAAAATGCTGGTAGACTCTACATCTGCTCTTAACTTATGCTCCAGGCGCTCTCGAATAGTCTGGCAGTATTTTGTCTTCATTTAGATTTTGATCAGCATGTCCGTCTGTACATGTCAGGGTTCAAGTGGGCATGCTATCTTTGTTGCAAAGCTTTCTGTTGTCCTTTGTTTGTCTGGGACTATTGTCAAGCCGCAAACAGGTGAGCAAAGGAATTCCTGATGACCCTGTGTAACCCGAAGCCCGCAGGTCTAGGATGGTCTAGGAACCGCGTGAAAGCAGGAAGACCTACCCCCCTTGCCCTCCAAGACGACAACCCTGGTACAGCCTAAAATTAGAACTCGGACATGCTACCTTCGGGGGTCATTCCGAGCCAGATGAGCCAGTAAACCCTAAACCACTCTTTCATATATAATATAAATGTTAATGGCTTTGCGGGCAAGGTCCGAAAATTAGTGGGCAAGGTCCGAAAATTAGCGGGCAAGGTCCGAAAATTAGCGGGCAAGGTCCGAAAATCAGCGGGCAAGGTCCGAAAATCAGTGGGCAAGGTCCATTGGCTGCCCCACGACCTTGCCCACTAATTTTCGGACCTTGCTGCCCGCTGACCCACCACCTTGCCCACTGATTTTCGGACCTTGCCCACTAATTTTCGGACCTTGCTCACTAATTTTCGGACCTTGCCCGCTAATTTTCGGACCCGGGAAAGGCCCGAAAATTAGCGGGCAAGGTCCGAAAATTAGCGGCAAGGTCCGAAAATCAGTGGGCAAGGTCCGAAAATTAGTGGGCAAGGTCCGAAAAGTAGTGGGCAAGGAGCGGGCAAGGTCCCCCCCCCCCCCCCCCCCCCCCCCCCCCCCCCCCCCCCCCCCCCACCCCCCCCCCCCCCCCCCCCCCCCCCCCCCCCCCCCCACCCCCCCCCCCACCCCACCCACCCCCCCCCCCACCCCCCCCCCCCCCCCACCCCCCCACCCCCACTCCTTCCCCCCCTGCCCCTCCAGCCCCCTTCCTCCCGCAACGGGTGTTGGTCAGTTGAAAACGTGTCTGACTTGGGTAGGTAAAACTCTTTGGGGTAGGATGAAAACCTTATATTTTCTTAATGTTATGGGATTCTTTGGGCGGGTGGGTTTTTTTCCGTTGCCTGAACACACTACTGGCCTAGTAAATGCTCGAACTTGAGATGCTGAACCCTAAACCCTAAACCAGCTTGAGATACAGGTCTCCCCAGCCTCTCCTTGGGCGGCAGCGGCACGGCAGCTGGGGACTCCTCATCAGTGGAAGGACTTCTTGGTTGATGAGTGGTTCAACTGGGCTCGAAAGACTCAGCTTTTGAAGACATCCGCTTGCAAAGAAGAGGCCCTTCATTGTGGTTAGCAAGCTATAGCTTCGTATCAACGCATCGTAGCCCGTGCCACTTCAGCCCTCTACATGGAATTCAAGTGAAGGCCTGGACCGCGTGTGGCGCGGGCTGCGAGGCGACGGACCTGCAAAGACATGCTGAGGATGCCTAAGGCCTTCGACGTGTTTTAAAGCCTGGCTGACCACCCCCGAAGCAGCTGAAGATGCCAAGTTGTCAATGGTAGTTTGCCGCAGAGTCTAGCCTGGCATCCCTTGCAGAATCTGCTCACGTTTTCGGGCTCATGGCTCGCGGAAAATGGCCCAGGAAGAATGTAGACACGGGAACAAACGCGAGGCCCTCGCCAAAAAAGACACCAAGACCAGCCCCACGCATCCCATCCCTGCCCCCATCCCAGACTCCTGGCAAGCACAAAAAGAGGCCATGCCCTGGTTGCTACCACTTCACCCCTACACAGTCAAACCCAGTTCCGGCTCATAGTGCCACGAGGTGCCACTATGAGCCAACTCCAGCTTGGCCCACGACTGCAATCTCTCAGCGCTGTGCACCGAGGAGGTCTGCACCACGGGGACCTCAATTGCAAGGCTGCCCTCTTCCCCAGCTGCACGGGCTTTGGGGGTTTAGGGTTTAGGGTTTTTAGGGTTTTTAGGGTTTTGGGAGGGGCGGGGGCCGAAGGGGGACATGTCGGATGAAGGCCATCTGCAAGGCCACAATGGTGGTCCTCCATATAACCATCAACACAGAGATTATGCGGTACCGGCAAAATTCGGATCCTCAAGCCTGAAGCCTAAACAAAGCCTCCTCTTCTGAGCTGAAGGCCTCTGGCACCAAGACGCGGTCAAGCATGCCCGCAGCCACCTGTGCGCTCAGGGATGCTTCCCAGCATGCCTAGCCTCGGGTCATGATCCTTTACACTTTACGGTGGCTTGCAAAACAGCTACAGGGTATGGTTCCCACATGGCCCACATCAAATACAGCAACCGAGTCTCACTTGTCAATCGCCGTGCCAACATTGGGCACGGGCCCACATAAGCAGTAAAGCACATCATGCAATTCCCAACTGCAAGCGCTGAAACCTGATGCGCAGGCGTCCTGAAGAAGTTCAAGCATGGACAAGACCAAACACCGTGAGCCATGTGAGTTACAGAGGCTCACCCAGGCCCATCGTCCCGGAAATGAAAGCCCTTGAGCCAGTCTTGCCGACTATATGGCCCACCCACTCTGAAAAAGAGTCGCAGCAATGGAAGCCTTAAAGCACTTTAAACCTAACCGAAGCCAGTCCACAAGACCCAACAAAACGTTAGCAGCCTCCTCGGCCAGTGATGGGCCGGAAGCACGCGAAGGCGCCTGGCACTCACGGGGCGTTAGGGCTTTTGGCCTTTACTGTAGGGTGTCAAGACCGCTCCGTGCTGCATGGGCGCGCCAAGTCCAAACCTTCCACCATGTCTTGCCTCGATGAAGAACCGATCGCGAACTCACCAACACCAGTAGATTCCACACTATGATTCTGGCCCGTGGCAGTCTTCATGTGCAAGAAATGTGGTCACCAGCAGCAGCACCAGCAACTATGCAAGACACAAGCAATTCAACAGACAGCCGTGTCAAAACTTCTGCGGCAGCTAGCAGGCTCTAGAAAGCGAAAAAGGAAAGAATATGGAGTTGCCACTTGGTACAACAACAAAGAGACATGGGCAGTTCTGGATCTTGATGTTTGGTTCAAGTCGACGCAGAGGGCCTTCATGTCGCACCGAACCCCGAAACTCAAAAGCAAGCCCTCAACCCGCAGCAAGTTTAAACGCGCCGCAGCACGACGGAGAAGTTGCAGCCGATCTGCAGAGGGTTTTAGGGTTTTAGGGGCTAGGAGGCGCAACCAGCAGCGCAATCAAGAGGAGCTCCCAGCCGGATTCTAGCCTTTCAGCAATGAAGGAGCACGAAACCCATTACCGCTGGCAGTCTCTTACCCCTAAACCCTAAACCCTAAACCCTCTTGCCCCGGCTTCACTATCGCAGCCACAGTCACTAGCGCCAGTTGTACCTCGCACGCCAGTCCTTGAACCAACAATCGCTGACAAGCCAGAAGCAAGAGCCCACCCCTGAAGTTTGAGCCACAGACCAGACCAACCTAGACATCCCTGAGCTACTAGAAAACCCACCATTCAGCCCTCTTTACACCCTCGTCCCCCCAAAACGGCCCCAAACCCTAAACCCTAAACCCTAAACCCTAAACCCTGGGGCCTCGGAAAGGGCCGGCGCCTCGGAAAGGGGCTGTGCCACAGAGCTGGCCGAGGGGGTGGCCCGCGCCTCGCAAGCGGGGCGTCTTTTATCGTGGTAGCCCAGTAGTTACTCAACCCTAAACCCTAAACCCTGAACCCTAAACCCTAAACCCATTTTTCTTAGTTGCGTACTGCTTTAGGGAACCCAGAACCCAACAAAAAGGGGCAAAGGGTACCACTAGCAAACTTCAATTGCAAGCTTTAGCATGGGCTCCGGGTCGACAATACAAGCTGCGAGTACAAAGGGTTTAGGGTTTGGGGTTTGGGGTTTAGGGTTTGGGGTTTAGGGTTTAGGGCCCAGGAGCCTAGCAAAGCTCAGCCTCTGCACTGCCGCAGCGCCGTCGTAGCTTTCAGACACTTGAAAAACACAACAGCCAACCCCTTCGTGAAGGCCTACATGCTTCGTTAAGGCTGAAAACGCGCAGGCCTCGCCCTTAACGAGCTTCGCCATTCTAGGGGTAGAGTTTCGCAAGCATTTTTTGAAAGATTTCTTGGTGTTTTTGTCAACATGGTCCCAGTGCTCAAGCTAGATGCAAGCTGCTGCCGGGGTTTATGGTTTATAGAGACTCAGTCACTGGTTTCTTCCGTGGCAAGCAAAAAAGGGTGTGGGCAGTTGAGCAAAACTATGGTCTCTTTTGGGGCCTCTGCTGTAGTAGAGTCCTTAGAACTGTTCAGGACCTCTGTCGTGCTTAGAAATAGTTACTCTGCACTTTAACCTTTAAGTCTACGCCAGTGTATCCACAAACCAAGCTGTGCAGCACCTGCAGCACAAGCCCAGCAGTAACCACTATATAGAAGCGGGCAGAAAGATATCTCATCACGGCGGACGAGGTGAACGTGAAGAAGGAGAATAGATATCAGATATCAGACATGCACTCACAACCTCTGCCTCACGCAAGAAAGCATAGCCTCCCTGAACCGCCTCGTCAGCTGCTGCTGCCTCCATCGCCAGGCGTGCAATGTCCTGATGCCGGTTGGGCTCTTTTTGGTTCTGAGTTCTGTGTGGGGAAACTGGTTGCGTCCTCCCAAAAATACCCTGAATCCCTCAATTGTAAGACTTCATAGCTGAAGGCTTAGGGTGTCAGTGGCTCTCATTGCTCAGTCTTAAGGGCCCCTGGAGCATGACAAAAGAGAGTTCAACACAAACCGGAAATACAAGCCTCCGAAACCCCGTGCCCAGCGTGCCAAGGATATATGTACTGGGTTGAGACAAGCAGCTTCCTCCAGCTGAGGCGGAAAACATAGAAACGGAAGCCGAACCCAAGGTAAGACTCCGGAATTTCATAGCCCTCTTCGTGCGAATCAATTCTTGGTCCCATGCCTGAGCCACCTGTACTTCTTGTGCTTGCACTTCTTCGGCAGCTGGCTCACTTGGGCTCGCCTGCTGGCAATCTACGTGGTCAGTCCTTCCTACATGCCTGCCTTTGGCGGCGGCGTGTTGGATGGGTTTCGGAGGTTTCGGCCGCAAAATGCAGGGGTAGGAGGCGGTAAAGGACAGGGGCACGCGTGCCCGCTATTTGCCCCCCCCCCCCCCCCCTAAACAGACCCCCTAAATTGAATCTGTGAGGACCCCAGGGTGAACCCCGTTGACCTGTGTTCCCGTGGCAAAAGCTACTGATGCAACCACACACGCATGCTTATGACTCTCTGCGGCGTATGCCGAACACCATCGACTGCAGCGCCTCAAGGAGGTCGGAGGCATGAGCCGGAGGCTCTTAGGTTGCAGAGCTACAGTCACCAGATGGAGGCGTGGAGCCATCACTTGGTGCAGCTGCGGCAATGCACTTCAAGGGGATCGACTATAGGTAGGATCACAAAATGGCTCTCGAACCTCTCCAAAACCCAAACCCCCAAGACCCGGTAGGTACATGAGGCCAAGGACCGAATTCTTACTCCAAAGCTGGAGTGAAAAAAAACATTCTGTAACTATTAGAGCAGCTTAGCGCCGCTAAGCAAAACCTGTGCCCAGAAACCTTGCAGCTACAGTGTACCCAGGACGAAGCCTCCACCTTCGCGGAGGGCGCGGGCTTCAGGGGCTGTGGCACCGGCGACCTCAAGAAAGACTGGGTTGCAGGCGACCCTAAACCCTAAACCCTAAACCCTAAACCCTAAACCCTTTGCAAAATTTCCGAGTCTAGGGTCTTGCCTTTTTGTCCTGCGGGCCCTTAGTTATAAGAAATTTGGGTCCGAAAGCCTTCGCCGGCGCAAGCTTTCGGAGCTACGAGGTGCTTTGGGAGTTTGGAGGCGCGTGTTGAGGGATGTAAGCCTCCCAGCTGCAAGATGCCTTTAAGAGTCTTTAGGGTTTAAGGTTAGGGTTTAGGGTTTAGGGTTTAGGGTTTAGGGTTTAGGGTTTAGGGTTTAGGGTTTAGGGTTTAGGGTTTTTTTTGGCACCCGACTAGCCACAGCAATGCGGGGTTACAAGGTCGGTCTCGGAAAAAGGCAAAAGGGAATCTCCCCCAGGGATTTGAGAGCACGTTCCCTACCCGGAGGATTCTCGCCCGAGGCATTCAGAGGAGGACATGTGTGGGGTTGCAGACACCGAATTCAGCCCTTGAGTGCCCCACGAGCACCAAACCAGGATGCCCCAAAGCAACACACCAACAATCTTCAACAATCACAGAACCCGGGCAAGTGGCTGAAAACGGCAGAGCGACCAGCTTTACTGAGGGCGCGGCAGGCAGGAACACACTACTTAAGATCAGACCCTAAACCCAGCATCGTGTCCCGCCTCGCCTCGGCCCCACGCGTGGCCACAACATAGCTATGCACATGGCAGCCGTATTGCATGCCGTAACATCTCCCCACATATACATACCCTGTGATCGGCCTTCGGTAACACAAATGCCCATGATGCGCCTGCGCCAACGCCTCGAAAAGGGCAAACAGAAAAGAGTTGAGAAAGCTCGCAAGAAGAAATGGCTTGGACATGTGAATCAGGAGCGACTCCAAAGTGGATGTTGCTCTCGGCATCTTCTTGAGATAGGAGACCGCTGCCAGGCCAAAGCCGCCCAAATCCGCAAAGAAGATGCAGCCATTCCTGTTCGCTGAGGCTTAATTGACCTCCCCCCTTGAAACTGGCAAAAGCCGATAGGGGGTAAAAGGTGCACGGATGCAAAGCCATCGCCCTAAGGGCCTTGGCGAGGAGAATAACTCTTTCGTCTGGATCTTCTGCACTGTTATTCGTATGCTCACGACTCCGTCTCACAACAGATGTGAGAGTTGAGTGCCAACTACTGCTTGAGAAGTTTTCATACAGGTCGGTATACTCATCTATGTGAGGGACCACAAAAGTTCTCGCAGTGTGGGCGGAATCGAACACCGGCAAAAGATCATTTGGCACGAGCTTTTCATGCACGCTCCACGCGTGTTTTTCTGTTCTGCCGCTGACCTGGTGCTTTAGACAGCGCCATCCTTTTGTTGTTAATTCAATGGTGGTATCATGCTCATTAGATGACGCTAGCATTGATTCACCTCTTCTGGCCTTAAGGTCAGCGGCCGCCTGCGGCCCGATCAACGTGTCCCTCTCGGGTAATCTTGCCCCGGATATGTTCTCATCGGGCGCCACGCGGATCTGCATGCATTCACTGGTAAACTCGGCATTTTTGATAGTGTCGGATTTGTCAGCGAGGACGGCTGCCAGCATGGACGACACTGCCATCGTCTCCCGCGGGAGCCTCCGGCAGTGTCGTCCACACGGAGATTTCCACGCCTTGGGCGCAAGGTGCCGCGAGTAAGGGTGTGTTCCTGCGGGAACTGTTCACCGGCTTCGCCACTCGCGGTACCCCAGATCCGACGCTATTCTAGTTACCTTTATGGCCTTGAGCCAAAATGGCTACGGTTTAGGGTTTAGGGTTTAGGGTTCAGGGTTTAGGGTTTATAAGGTTTAGGGTAACTATATATGGATGATTAGCATCTATACGGGCTTCTTGTGTACCACCATACCCAAGGTCATCCGGGTGTAGCACGCAGTCGCAGGTTGCTGCTTAGGCTTGGGCACCTGCGCGTAAGAGTGCTCTCTTCCAAAAGGATAACCATGAATCGCTAAGAACTTGCACTGCTTCTCGCCCAGAAACAACATCCGAAGGGCTTCAGTTTAGTCATTGCTATCGTCATTGCATGGGATTTGAGCTTCGTTTCTGGAGCTTGGATTTTTCAGCTTCCAGAACTTTGCAATTCAACTTTAGGCTTAACAGTAATATAGGAGCCTTAATAATTAGAATAGGGTCTTGGGGGTATGCGGGCGAAAGCCTTGTCGAAGTCAACAATTAAAGAAGATGTCATCTGCATCCTCAGCAATAGCTCAGAGCACTGAACAGATCTACAACTTGCTGCAGATGGATTGCAGCAGTAAAGGCATTGCATCATATTTCCGTGACCAAAGGTCCAGAGTCTGTACAGGAATATCATGCAACTTAGGACATCTACGTGTGAGATTCCTAGGTTCAATCGAGCAATTAAGAAGTTTCTTGCAGCAACCAGAGGCAGACTGCAAGCCAGTTTCGGAGAGGCTGGCTTCCTGTTTGTTATCACTTGCTCATGGCGGCTAAGGCCTCCCCCATCACACTTCCAAAAAAAACTAGGCCCCGACCATGCCAGAGATGCATCCGCGACATCCGCCCCTGGAGCTAACCCTAAAAAACGTGGAATTGTGGGGCAAAGCGAGCATCAGCGGGCGGAGTTGTGGGGCATGGGCGCCCCCAAAGCGAGCATCACGAGCATCAGCGGGCGGAGTTGTGGGGCATGGGCGCCCCCAAAGCGAGCATCACGAGCATCAGCAGGCGGAGTTGTGGGGCATGGGCGCCCCCAAAGCGAGCATCACGAGCATCAGCGGGCGGAGTTGTGGGGCATGGGTGCCCCCAAAGCGAGCATCACGAGCATCAGCGGGCGGAGTTGTGGGGCATGGGCGCCATCACGAGCATCAGCGGGCGGAGCCCAAAGCGAGCATCACGAGCATCAGCGAGCGGAGTTGTGGGGCATGGGCGCCCCCAAAGCGAGCATCACGAGCATCAGCGGGCGGAGTTGTGGGGCATGGGCACCCCCAAAGCGAGCATCAAGCATCAGCGGGCGGAGTTGTGGGGCATGGGCGCCCCCAAAGCGAGCATCACGAGCATCAGCGGGCGGAGTTGTGGGGCATGGGCGCCCCCAAAGCGAGCATCACGAGCATCAGCGGGCGGAGTTGTGGGGCATGGGGGCCCCCAAAGCGAGCATCACGAGCATCAGCGGGCGGAGTTGCGGGGCATGGGCGCCCCCAAAGCATCACGAGCATCAGCGGGCGGAGATGTGGGGCATGGGCGCCCCCAAAGCGAGCATCACGAGCATCAGCGGGCGGAGTTGTGGGGCATGGGCGTTCCCAAACCGAGCATCACGAGCATCAGCGGGCGGAGTTGTGGGGCATGGGCGCCCCCAAAGCGAGCATCACGAGCATCAGCGGGCGGAGTTGTGGGGCATGGGCGCCCCCAAAGCGAGCATCACGAGCATCAGCGGGCGGAGTTGTGGGGCATGGGCGCCCCCAAATCGAGCATCACGAGCATCAGCGGGCGGAGTTGTGGGGCATGGGCGCCCCCAAAGCGAGCATCACGAGCATCAGCGGGCGGAAATTTGGGGCATGGGCGCCCCCAAAGCGAGCATCACGAGCATCAGCGGGCGGAGTTGTGGGGCATGGGTGCCCCCAAAGCGAGCATCACGAGCGTCAGCGGGCGGAGTTGTGGGGCATGGGCGCCCCCAAAGCGAGCATCACGAGCATCAGCGGGCGGAGTTGTGGGGCATGAGCATCAGCAGGCGGAGTTGTGGGGCATGGGCGCCCCCAAAGCATCACGAGCATCAGCGGGCGGAGTTGTGGAGCATGGGCGCCCCCAAGGCAAGCATCACGAGCATCAGCGGGCAGAGTTGTGGGGCATGGGTAGCATCACGAGCATCAGCGGGCGGAGTTTGTGGGGCATGGGCGCCCCCAAAGCGAGCACCACGAGCATCAGCGGGCGGAGTTGCATGGGCACCCCCAAAGCGAGCATCACGAGCATCAGCGGGCGGAGTTGTGGGGCATGGGCGCCCCCAAAGCTAGCGACACGAGCATCAGCGGGCGGAGTTGTGGGGCATGGGCGCCCCCAAAGCGAGCATCACGAGCATCAGCGGGCGGAGTTGTGGGGCATGGGCGCCCCCAAAGCGAGCATCACGAGCATCAGCGGGCGGAGTTGTGGGGCATGGGCGCCCTCAACGCGAGCATCACGAGCATCAGCGGGCGGAGTTGTGGGCAGCGGGCGGAGTTGTGGAGCATGGGCGCCCCCAAGGCAAGCATCACGAGCATCAGCGGGCAGAGTTGTGGGGCATGGGTAGCATCACGAGCATCAGCGGGCGGAGTTTGTGGGGCATGGGCGCCCCCAAAGCGAGCACCACGAGCATCAGCGGGCGGAGTTGCATGGGCACCCCCAAAGCGAGCATCACGAGCATCAGCGGGCGGAGTTGTGGGGCATGGGCGCCCCCAAAGCTAGCGACACGAGCATCAGCGGGCGGAGTTGTGGGGCATGGGCGCCCCCAAAGCGAGCATCACGAGCATCAGCGGGCGGAAATTTGGGGCATGGGCGCCCCCAAAGCGAGCATCACGAGCATCAGCGGGCGGAATTTTGGGGCATGGGCGCCCCCAAAGCGAGCCTCACGAGCATCAGCGGGCGGAAATTTGGGGCATGGGCGCTCCCAAAGCGAGCATCACAAGCATCAGCGGGCGGAGTTGTGGGGCATGGGCGCCCCCAAAGCGAGCATCACGAGCATCACGAGCATCAGCGGGCGGAGTTCTGGGGCATGGGCGCCCCCAAAGCGAGCATCACGAGCGTCAGCGGGCGGAGTTGTGGGGCATGGGCGCCCCCAAAGCGAGCATCACGAGCATCAGCGGGCGGAAATTTGGGGCATGGGCACCCCCCAAAGCGAGCACCACGAGCATCAGCGGGCGGAAATTTGGGGCATGGGCGTCCCCAAAGCGAGCATCACGAGCATCAGCGGGCGGAGTTGTGGGGCATGGGCACCCCCAAAGCGAGCATCACGAGCATCAGCGGGCGGAGTTGTGGGGCATGGGCGCCCCCAAAGCGAGCATCACGAGCATCAGCGGGCGGAGTTGTGGGGCTGGGCGCCCCCAAAGCGAGCATCACGAGCATCAGCGGGCGGAGTTGTGGGGCATGGGCGCCCCAAAGCGAGCATCACGAGCATCAGCGGGCGGAGTTGTGGGGCATGGGCGCCCCCAAAGCGAGCATCACGAGCATCAGCGGGCGGAAATTTGGGGGCGCCCAAAGCGAGCACCACGAGCATCAGCGGGCGGAATTGTGGGGCATGGGCCCCCCAAAGCGAGCATCACGAGCATCAGCGGGCGGAGTTGTGGGGCATGGCCGCCCCCAAAGCGAGCATCACGAGCATCAGCGGGCGGAAATTTGGGGCATGGGCGCCCCCAAAGCGAGCATCACGAGCATCAGCGGGCGGAGTTGTGGGGCATGGGCGCCCCCAAAGCGAGCATCACGAGCATCAGCGGGTGGAATTGTGGGGTATGGGCATCCCCAAAGCGAGCATCACGAGACATCAGCAGGCGCGAACATCAGCGGGCGGAATTGTGGTCACGAACATCAGCGGGCGGAATTGTGGGGCGTGGTTGGCCCCAAACAGGTCGCAAGAATGTCCCAGCTTCACACCTTTTTGTAAGGCCACTGCAGAAATGGCCCGTGCATGCCCGTGCCTAACACCTCCACACCCCCTAGTCAACATGAAGGCTCAATGATCTGCCATACCCCCCGCTAAAATTCAACCCTTAAGACAAAGCTCGCGACCCGACACCTGTGCCCATCAGCACACAAAAGCCCCAAAAAGCCGACAGCATTTCACTGCTGCAGGCTTCGTGCCTCCTGTGGCAGAAGGCGGTCCAGCAGGTCAGCAGCTACCTCCAATGGGCACAGTATGTCTGCTGTGCTGTTGCTGTTATTGCTGTTGTTTGTTTGCTAGGTTGTCGCTGCCGCTGCCGCTGGCGCTGCCCGCTGCGGTAAACTCCATCGAAGCTCCGACCGCCGACACTCACTACCCTGCTGTCTTTGAACCCTGTTGTGATAACACTAGCTGATCTATTTGTATTAAATTGTTTAGGTCCAACATGCCCTCTCAACAGCAAACACAGCATGTCTCGAGCTTCGTGAGGGGCTGGCCTCTTGCGCCAGCGAGGAAGCATCAGCAGAAGCCTCGCAATGCACGTTGCTGCCCCACGCGGTGGGGTTCGAGAGTTCTTCTCTTGCCTGTACCTCTCGGTATGGGATGCAGAATGAGAACCTTCAAGTCCCAGGCCTCTCACTTTAAGCGTTTTGGCGGCAAAGACCATACCATAAACGGTTGTGGGTCTATGTTGAGCCTACACATAGGGGTTTGTATGGGTTTCTAAATGAATCCTTTTGAGGGGTTCGGAACAAGTATCTTACAGAACCCATTCGGCAGAGATGTCGACAACTTCAACCCCGCTGTAACTAGCTCAAAACCTCAGCTCTCTCTCGAGAACAGGACTGTGGACTCAGCTACTTGGTGCCCAGTGCTGCAAAGACATGCTAAAACTGGGCCCAGGCCTCCTGAGCAAGTGACGAGGGAGCTGAAGGGGAAGCCTTGTCGTATGAAGCACACCATGCAATTCCAGGGCGGTAGCAGATGTGGCCAAACTTGGCCAAACAGCCGAACTTCATTTGAAAGCATGGTTAGCTAAGAGAGACCTCTCTGACTCATGGTCTGCGGTCCACCTAGTACTAGGGCGTGTGGCCGTACCCGATGCTTTCGGGCTGAGGCTGCAGTTTCGCAGTTCGCCCTGAAGGCCTACCTGGGACTCTATTTGCCTACAGTTTTGGAGTAATTACCCACAACTAGTAGGTAAACCACCCTTAAAATTGCAAGAAAAGAGGGTCCCAAGTAGAGTCTCCGAAGCACCTGACACGCCTGAAGCAAGCCCCCCCCCCCCCAGACACAAATCACCGAGCCAAGCGCTGGTGCAGCCTGGCACTTTTTGTAAGGCTTCTAATAAGACCATGAGGATGCTCTGGAGGTTTAGGGTTTAGGGTTTAGGGTTTAGGGTTTAGGGTTTAGGGTTTAGGGTTTAGGGGTGAGCCAGAAAGAACTCTAATCAGTTGTAGGGGGAAACCGAGTCGCGTTAGACTTCGGGTTAACTTGGCCTCAGGGCATCGCCTGGAGATCTAGCTGGCTGGGCTCTAGCTGGTATGCTCGTTAGCGCTTCCGTGTTTCAAGGCGGGTTTAGGGTTTAGGGTTTGGGGGGGGAGGTTCGAAGGGATGAACACAGGGTATCACCCGACTTGGGGATTCCGATGATGTCAAGAAGAGTTGAGATTTGGAATATTCGCACACTGTGCAGAGAGTTGTGATGCAGATGCAACATATTCAGGGGTGGGCGAGGTGACTGAGTGGCCGATGTTCAAGGAGTTTCGGCGAGCTCTTGAGGCGCACCTGGTTCAGGTTTCTGCTGATTAAACCCTAAACCCTAAACCCTAAACCCTAAACCCTAAACCCTAAACTGGACTTCTTGACAGCGCAGGCCTGATCACGTAGCAGTCTCAGGTCCCTAGGACCCTCTTTACCTCCAGTTTTATGGCTTATACCTACGACTTTCTGGGTACTTACTACTAGACTTTAGGTAAGCAGAGAGTGTTATGGGTTATACCTACGAGTTCTGGGTACCTACTACTAAACCCTAAACCCTAAACCCTAATACTTTAAGTTAAGTAGAGTCCCAGTTCAGCCCGAAGCTCTCAGCCCATGCCCCTGCAAAGTAACTGTGCCGCCGCACTTCGGCGTCGCCAAGATAGCTTGCCTGCAGGGGAGACTTGGGATGTTCCCCCTTATGCTAACAATCCGAAAAAAGGGGACTATCATAGGGGGGCTTTGGGAGTGGAGCGAAGTCGTCATGCTGTTCAAAAAAATGTAAGTTTGTCACGCGAAGCCTTCCATGTTCTGTCTCCACACTTTCGAGCGCTAATCCTGGAATCGCGCGTCAAGACATGCCAAGTCTTCCAACAGCACAGGTGCTCAGAGCCCAAGCGATGCCCTAAACCCTAAACCCTAAACCCTAAACCCTAAACCCTAAACCCTAAACAGCCTAAACCCTAAACCCTAAACCCTAAACCCTAAACCCTAAACCCTGCCTAAGCCCTCCCACTCCCATGTCGCAAGTTTCCTTCTGCACCCGAAAGCCGGACCAAGAAAGCTCAAGCCGAGCTCCAATCAAAAACAGGAGCCAAACTCAACTCTATCACCCAAGGGCCCTGAAAACACAGAACCGCCCTCTAAGCCCTCTAACCCCTATTTAGCCCCATGAAGCCCTATTTAGCCCTCCAAGACCTCCAAGCCCTCAGAGCCCTATTTGAGCCGGGGAGCTGCTTGATGCCAGGACGGAGGCCCACAACCCAAAAAAAACCTGGACCCCGAACCCTCAACCCTAAACCCTTCTTGAACCCAGACTCGGCAGATCAGCTGGGAAGCAACATTGCATGATCTCACGCAACCCTGCATCAAGCAAAAAACCCCAAACCCTCCACCTTGAACCCTAAACCCTATAAACCCTAGATCCTAAACCCTAAACCCTGAACCCTGAACCCTAAACCCCTAAACCCCTAAACCCTAAACCCTAAACCCCTAAACCCTAGTATAAACCCTACTACCCAAGGTTGGGGTGTTTCCAGGCCTGGGTCTCCACGATGGACTGCGCCTTCGCTTTGCGTGGCTTGGGGTTGGAAGGTTGAGGCTTTGAGGGTTTGCGGGCTTTATTGGCCTTTAGAGGGCTCTACGTAGGGTTTTATAAGGTTTTATAAGGGTTTTATAGGGTTTTATAGGCTTTTATAGGGTTTTATAGGGTTTTACAGGGTTCAAAGGGTTTATAGGGTGCAAGGGGAAGGTTTTATAAGGTTTAAGGGGTTGAGGGTGTGTCGGATTTGTAGGTTTTATAGGAGTTATAGGGTTGAAAGGTTTGGGGTTTAAGGGTATAAGGGTGTATATTACGGTTTATAGGGTTCATAGGCGTTAGCGACAAAGAGGGTTTGTAGGGGTTAGGGGTTAAGGGTTTACGGGAAAAAAGGGCTCGTCTGGATGAGGCCAGCAGTGAAAGGAGCGGAGCCTACCCTGGCTTTCGGGGGTTTAAGGTTTAGGCGTTTAGCACATGCATCATCCCCTACCGACCGCGGCGCGGAATTCTAGACCTGAGGACACATGCAAGCCACCTCTGCCGCCGCGTCTGCAGCTACTGCCACCTCGTTGGTGAGCCGCGCTATCTCCTGCAACATCCTACACGCCGTGACCCCTGCAGACTGTCCGGCTTGATTTGAGACATGACTCTGCCCATGTAGGAAAATTCGGATACTTGGTCTAGATATATATGTAAATGCAGACGCCTTCCTCCCCGGAGCCTACTTACATGACCCCTGGCTGCAAGCATCCCAAGCTCGTGAGTTCGCAGCCCCTTTGCTGCATCCATCTTGAGCCCACGTGCCTGGGCCTCCCTGAGGGCTTCGGCAGCTTGAGCAGCAGAATTGGCCTCTTTGAAGGCCAGGCTTCATCAGGCTTGAGGCCGAAAGAGCGGGGCGGGGGGGGGGGGAGTTCCTGGACCTCAACTCCAGAAGGCGCGCTTGCGCCTGAGCAGTTGCAAGACCCTTCTCACTACCGGGTTTCGGCGCGCGGCCTCCCCGAAACCTTGCCTTTTTGGTTTTTCGTTTGACACCAGGTCAGCTCTCTTGTCGAGGCCTTGGCAGCCTAAAACCAGGCCTAACGCAAAAGGCGCATAAGGTTTAGTACTCGGGGATTCGGGTGTCCGAGCCGTGAGCCGGTCTGAAGCACCAAGCACAGTATGATTGCCTCAAAGCCCTGAAATTCTTGCAAAAGCCAAATACAAGCCCCGCTCACGAGCACCCTGTTCCTGCCAGTTCTGCATGAAACTCACCTTTCGTTCGAAGTCCCTAAAAAGCCCTAAACCCTATACCCTCTACAACCGCATGCGACCTCGGCGGGGTGAACGGGCTCCGATATAGCCGACCTGAGGTTAGGCTCGTTGGAGCAGGATGTCTAGAATCCATGTCTGTGCTCTATTAGGGCTTAGGGTTTAGGGTTTAAGGTTTCCTGTCTGTGCTCTATTTGTGTAAGGTAAGCTACATGCGAAGTGCATGAATTCGCCTGAGAAAACGACCCGCAGGCCCGAAACCTTCTCGCTTTGCGGGTTGAATCCGACACACCCTCCGACTCACAACCCTGGAGCCCTCCAAAGTATGCAAGACAGTGAAGCCTCCGACCGGGCAGAACACCTACGCCCACGCAAGAAAGTTGCAGGGTGCACATCGCGTCCGACACCAAAATTCGCGCGAGCATCAGCTGGGCGCTGCACGTCGGGGAGGGCACCTCCGAGGGGACCTGGGTCGGAACAGCTACTCATCGTATTCCCTTGGGGTCCCTTGATAATTATACTTTAATAACCCCGCCAAAACCCTATTCTAATTACTAAGGCCCATTCGTGTGCCTGAATGGGGATCGGTTGGGCTGCACGATGGTGCACTCAGGTTCGCAGGGCTCCTGACGTCCCACAAAGCCCATGGGACCCAAAGAGCTCAATACCCCTTGATTCAGGAATCTACCGCCTCAAATCATATTAGGATCCCTCTTATGATTTAAGGTATATTCCTTAAGTAAGGGGTATGGGGCTCATTGGGGACTCAGGGGCAAGGCCGCAAGCCATGAACACCCGTGTGACTCTCCAGTGGCTCAGCTAGGAGACGCGGAACCCTGGACACTTTGCCAAAACTACGACGTACTACGAGCATGCTCAGGTCAGGAGCAACCCTAAACCCTAAACCCTAACCCTAAGCCTTCTGAAACCCAGGATACCCCAACTCGCCTTGGGAATCTTGGGCTCCAAAGGCAGGGCAAAGTCCCAAGTTGCATTAACCCAGACCGCCAAAAAGGATCCCCAACATATAGAAACCCCAGATAGTACCCTATACTATTGGGTCATTCTTAGGAACCCTTAAGGGGATCTACTTCTTGGGATCCTCCCAGAAATCGGGGAAAGGGTGACAGCTTGAGCCACTGAGCCACCGCGCCGGAGTCGGTTGGACCTCCTCGGCCGGCTGCTGGGGGGCCTCTCTGGGGGCCTTCGCGGGAGTGTCACTGCCAGGTTGGGCTATGCGGCCTCAAAATCGTCATAATGAACCCCTGAAAAAAGGGCCTTTCATAATAGCCCATCCTGGGGGGGGGACCTGCCCCTGGCTTCATTCCTACGCCTTCAATCACGTGCAAAACCCTAGAACCTGGAAGCCAAATCATTTGAAACCCATGTCGGATTGCGAGATGGTAGGCAGAATGCTCTGTTACATCGGTCGAAATGGCGCATACGAAGGCTGCAGTCTGCAGTCTCAAACCCCCGGTGCACACGCAGTGCGCCTCCACTTGCACGACCTCTGGCTTCGCTGGAACTGCCTGTCGCAAGACAAAATCGCTGCTGTCTTGAGTCGTTCGCAGGCCTCAAGTTTTCGCTGGCGTCATGGTGTCGCATCAAGCTATGCTGGCTCCGGATCGGTGGTACCCCCCCCCAAAAAAAAAAAAAACTTCCAACCTTACCCAACCTTGCTGCAGCCTTCAAACCGCTGCAGGCTGCAAGAGCAACCTGGACCACAAAGCTAATCCACGCTTGTGGCACCTCCACCGGCACAACGTCCGGCTTCGCGGGAGGAGCTGCCTTTCGGAACACAACATGAGCTGCTGCCTTGTGTCGTGTAGCGCATGTAAACGTGCGGTCCCAAAGTGTGTGTCTGTTTCATATGCCTCAGGTGTTCGCAATCATTCTATGCTGGCTAAGGATTCAACCCTCCAAAAAAGGCTCCCGCACATGCTCAACCCAATGCAAGAGCCGGGTGCAACCAGAACAGCCCCGAAATCCGATTCTTGCCACAGCATGGTAGACACAGAGGGGGCCGCGGAACCGGAGACCTGCTAGACCGGTTGCCGTCACGACAATGCACCGGGAGCTCGGCAAGTCTTTGAGATACCCGGGGATGCTTTAAAGGGCTTGCTTTTGCCCGTAGGTGTTGAGCTTGGGATGTTGATGGCCTGCATTTTGTGACCTCATAGACCCTAAGTGTGCGTGTGGAAGGGGTAGGCGTTCAGCTTAGGATGAAAGTGCGGAAGAGGGAACTTGCCGGGAGTAGCTAGCAACCGCCTTCGCTGTCACGCGTCCTGATTCGGGTGAACTCTGGAGGCAACGCGTGAACGTCGAAAGCTTCTGTTTTTACAAGCCCATCTCCATGGGCTCAGAAAGGGAGTCTGGAGCTCCCCATTGGTGTGAAGGGGCGTTGCGCAGCATTGCTCGGTTGATTTCGTGCCGTGGCTCGCTTTTTGAAAGTTGTGCAGCTTGCGCCGTTTCATGTTTGTTCATTAAACCCCATATAGGCCCCTGAGCCCTGAAAGCCCTACATAAACCCTAAACCCTAAACCCTAAACCCTACAAGCCCTGCACCATCGCATAAGCGCTACACCTTCCAAGCATGAGAACTGGCGACCCGCGGCCTCCTGTCCAAGCGTGGAGAGACCCGAGGCCTCCTAAGCCGGCTCCGAGAGGTTTAGGGTTTAGGGTTTAGGGTTTCTGGTTTAGGGTTTAGGGTTTTTGGTTCAGGGTTTAGGGTTTCGGGGTTTAGGGTTGCTTTCTAATCCACCGGTTGCGGCTTCGGGAACATGATTCCACCTCGCAACGTTGCCAACGAGAGTACCTACATGCTTCTTTTGAAGCGGCTCCTCTTGAAGCCGGAGATTCCAAACTTTCAGCTGGAGCATCGCTTCGGGCTTTCGCTCAGAGTCGCGATCTCCAACCCAAAATCCAGACTGCCCACAACATAGACACGCATTAATGCCATGCACAAGTGTTCGTGCGCGCGCACACGCACGCACATACGAGTACGAGCCCGCACGCTTGCGCTCTTGCACTTTGCCAAGGATGGCGCCACCAAGGACGGCGACACGGATGACGCCTGGCTGTGAATCCAAGGCTAACATGGGCTTCCATATTCTAGGGGTCCCTGCTTGACACTCGCGGCCCAAAGAGCTTTTTGGGAAACTTTTGGAGGTCTTTGAATCTGAAGGATTCAGTTTGAGTTTGGCGCGGCTGGGAGAGGGGTTACGGTTCCAGATCTCTGTGTGCCCCGTGACTCGATCCGAATCATCCTCCGGTTTCGCTTCACACTCACGCACGGGCCGCACGGGCTCAGAGCTCTTCAGCCCAAAGCTGGTCTACTCCGATTCATTGAGTTTGGAGATCGGTCTCAACTGTCGCACCCAAAACCTTGAGAAATGAAACCCTGTGGGTCCTGTCAGCCCAAGCCCTAAGCCTTGACTTTCGACCCCAAGTCTTGGACCAAAAAGTGGTGAATCCTCTTCTTCGGGAACTCCTCATTCTATGCAAGTTTCAATGCTGAAGCAGCAGGACCCTGAGCTGAGCTTAGGCTTGATCGAAGTGGGTGCCCTTGAGAGCCAAAGTCTTCTGGGTGCCGCACCCACGATGAAGGGCGGCCCTTTCAACGCCCATGTGGTTGAAGTAAGGGTAATGGCTACTAACACTGTAGGTAAATCGAGTCGCAGGGATACCTATAGAGTACCCCGAAGCCTGGGCAGCGGAGGCTGCTTCGCTGGCGAGCCGTGCTGCGATCTCCTGGGAATACACTGTTGGGAATCAGCCTGGCTTGTTAAGCTTCTGTGTGGTACGTGCTTGCAAGCTGGGCGCATCTGGCCGCACGGTAGCACCTTAGAGCCCTTCTTTCTCTGTGTGTTCCCCGGGGGGGAGCCTGGGCGGCTTGAACTTCTTGATCAGCTTGACCAGAAGCGCTGGCCTGTGCTGCAGGCACTTCCTCCGCCCCTCCACGCAAAGTCGCGAGACTACAAAGCACTCGCTTCATGCTCCTGATATAGCCCCTCTGAACACGTGCTGAGCTCAGTTGCTGTGCGATCAGGGGCCCTGGCTTCGACATTTTGTGTGTCAAACCCAGGCTGTTTCAAGCGCATGTGAACTTGATCCCGGAACCCAAGAAAAAAAAACCTAAAATCCAACTGTGGAACAGCAAAATACATGAAGCCCTAGTTCCCGATCTCATGCCACGCCCCCCCCCCCCCTGCTTCTGAAATAGGCTACACCTCTTGGTACCGGTGTTGCACCCACACACACAGAGAAGAAAAATAAAAAAAACTACTGGCTTACAGACTTGCACTTTGCCAAGGGCGGCACCACGGATGCCACCTGGCTGCGATTCCAAGGTTCAGATGGAGCATGTGGAGAGGCTGAGGATTCGGGGCCCCCGAAAAAAGCACGTGGCTGCTTTGAGTGTCTCAAGGCCCAAGAGCTCTTTGGGGAACTGTCGAGGTTTCGGTGGAATCTGGGAAGGTTTCCTTGGCGGGATTGATGTCAGAGGGGGGAAGGGGGGGAGGAAGAGGGGGGTCGAAAGCCTGGACCAGGAGCACTCTTGCGTGCCGAAGAAGCGGGTTCATCACTTCGAGGTCCAAAACTTGGGGGGTAGGGTTTAGGGTTTAGGGTTCAGGGTTCAGGGTTCAGGGTTCAGGGTTCAGGGTTCAGGGTTCAGGGTTTAGGGTTTAGGGTTTAGGGTTTAGGGTTTAGGGTTTAGGGTTTAGGGTTTAGGGTTTAGGCTTGGGGGCTTCAGAGCTTTGGGCTGATGGGACTCACAGCATCGGCGCAGATGCTTTCCGAGCACTTCTCGGGCCCAGCCCTGGGCTCAAGAAACCTAAACCCTAAACCCTAAACCCTAAACCCTAAACCCTAAACCCTAAACCCTAAACCCTAAACCCCACGCGGCCTGTGGGTGTGAGTCCAAAAACTCCTCTTCATGTTCAAGTGTCTACGCGGAAGCAGCAGGGCGCCCAACTGTTTCAACTTGTTCCCCCTTGAAAGCCAAATATTATCGGTGCCGCACCCACTAAAGCCGTAAACGTCAGACCTGGCTAAGCCGAAGCCTTGGCAGCAGCGGCTGCTTCGCTGGCGAGCCGTGCTGCGATCTCCTGGAATTGCACTGTTGGGACTTCGCCTCTGGCTTGTTTAAATGCTGGCTTCGCTGCGGTATGTGCTGCAAGCTGGACGCCTGTTGCCGCAACCTAGCACCTTAGAGCCCTGCGTTCCCTGTATGTTTCGCTGGGGGCGGGAAGCCTGGGCGGCTCGAACTTCTTGATCGGCTTGACCAGAAGCGCTGGCCTAAGAGCTCAAGCCCTCATGCTCCGGAGGCCCAAAACTTCGAGTCAACATGCAAAACGCTATATAAACCCCATGGGTTGGGATGTTCCCCCTTATACTAACAGTCCTTAATGGGGATGAAAAATAGGGGTACTAGAATCCCTTTTCAGGACTGTTAGTATAAGGGGGAGCATCCCAACCTATGGGTTCAGACCCTAACTGTGTCAAGCGCAGGCAACTTAACTTCATCTCGGAACCCCAAAGCCCCCAAAATCCCACGGAGAAGCCGCAAAATCACCATGAAGATTTTGGTTCCTCATCTCATGCCACGTCGCCCTGCTTCTGTGGAAACAGAGCTTTCATGGTCTCTCTCTACACACACGCCTATACCCTTGCACTTTGCCAAGGACGGCGCAACCAAGGAAGGCGCCCCTGATGCCACCTGGCTGGATTCTCAAGGTTCAGAATGGATGTGGACAATGTGAGGCTTCGGGGCCCGAAAACCACGTGGCTGCTTGACATTCAAGACCCAGGACCGGCCTCAACTGCTGCTCCCCAAACCCTCAAATTCTACCCTGTGAGTCCCCCCCATCAGCCAAGCTCTGTTTGCATCCACCAGCCAAGCTCTAAAAGCCGAAACCCCAAGTTTGGGACCTCAAAATGGTGAACCCTCTTTTTCGGCAACTCCTCCTGATTATCTTCAAGCTATGCTGCGAAGGTCGGCCCCCAACCATTTAGACTTGAACCTGTCCGGAGGGGCCCCTCGGGTCCTCTTGAAAGCCAAGTCTTTGGGTGCCGCACCCACCGAAGGCGGCCATGTCAATAACCAACTTTCGAAAAAACTTGTAACCCTGAACCCTGAACTCCACACGGTTTAGGGTTTAGGGTTTAGGGTTTAGGGTGGGACTTACACCACTCCGAACGATGAAACCTCTTAAATCCCGAGGCCCCCCCAAAGCGTGCGGCCGCACTTCGGCAAGTCCAGGAGGGCTGATCTGCAATGTGACCCAGAGGGTTTAGGGTTTAGGGTTTAAGGGGTCCATATGTAGCAGTACGATTATGCAATCAGGTACCCCAAAACCCTTAAGTGTGAGGGTTTTTGGGTACCTCATTCCATAATAGTACTACATATGGACCCTTTGGGTGAAGGGACTGCGTTCCCCTAAGGTCTGGCAGTTTCTTACCACGCAGGTGGCGACCCCAACATGTCGCAGCATCTTCTGCACTCCTACCTCAACCAAAATCCCAAACCTTGAGCGCAGCCATTTCAACGAAGTTGACATCCCTTCAGCCAAATTCCGCAGCAAACCAGGATGCCAGGGCCAATAAATTGCAAAACCTAGGGCAGGAAAGTTAAAAAAACAACCACGCCAAATGAAACCTCACACTTGAAATCCCCTCAACCCTATCTGAAACATCTTGGAGTTCGGAGATATAATAAAGAGTGGCTTGCGACCCCACCCCCCACCCCCCAACTACCCAAAACCCCTTCCCCTAAACCCTAAACCCCAAACCCTATACGGGAACCTTGCAAAACCCAGGGACGAAACCCCTATCACCCCTTGAGGTAACACATACGGCTTTCGCAGAGTTTAAAGCTTCAAAGCCAAGCCCTTTACTCCCCGAAGGCGTACCAACCATGGTTACCAGGGGGTTCCGGTAAGGGATTACACAGCCTAAGCCACCCACCCAATCAAGGGTCCAACCACCCAGACCAACACCCCTGATCCCAAACCCACTTTTCCCACTGTGGAAAGCTCCTGAGGCCGTCCTTGAGCCATAAAGTACAAGAAAGACATGTTTCACGTCTTTCCTAACAATCTTACCACATCTCCGCACACTAAACCCTACACCCTAAACCCTAAACCCTAAACTCTAGACCCTGAACCCTAAACCCTACCCCCCCTCCCTTTGCCCGCCGGCCTGGGAATGGACCTGGGACCCTGACCCAGACCGCACCCTGGCCTCGCAAGCTCGGGTTCAGGGTTCAGGGTTCAGGGTGCTGGGTTTAGGGTTTAGGGTCTGGGTTTAGGGGTTTAGGGTTTAGGGTCTAGGGTTTAGGGTCTAGGGTTTAGGGGTTTCGGGTTTAGGATCTAGGGTTTAGGGTTTAAGGGTTTAGGGTTTTTTGTTTGGTTGCCACCCGCACAGCTGACACTCCGGGCACATTGCAGGGACCCTTTCCGGGAATGACTGTCATTGAGGAAGACATCGTGCCTTTAAAGTTGACGCAGAAAAGTTCGGGGGCAAGGCTTCAGAAAGACATGTACCTATGCTTCAAATACAACACCAAAACACATATTGGGTTGAGGGAGAAGACTCGCTTCTGATCTGTTTCGGGCTTAGGGTTCATCTTTTGTGTTCCGCTCCGCTCTAAATTGAGGCCGTCGGGTTTCGAGGCTCACGCTCGCACACAACCGGCAAGGCTTCAAAATGTCCATCAAACGTATGCACTCGCGGTTAAGCTTTGCAAAGGATAAGCGATCTCAGGATGGCGAGGGCAATATAGGGGTCGGAATAACTGCTAATAATGTTCCCTTATGGTCCCTTTATCACTATACTACAATACCCCCCCCCCCCCCCCCAAACAAAAAAAAAAACTATTCTAGTTCCTAAGGCCCCTATATAGTAATCCGCAAACCACGCCGAATGTCAAAAACAAGCGCGCGGGGGGCAAAAGTGAGCCAAGCCTTGGCAGCAGCGGCTGCTTCGCTGGCGAGCCGTGCTGCGATCTCCCGGGAGCACACTAGGGTATAGGATTAGGGGGACCCTTGGGGATATAGACCCTCTCAATAATGTCCTCTTTAAGAGAGCCAGAAGAGGGTTAAGAAGGGTTCCCTTTTAAGAGTCCCCCTTATCCTACCTAGGATACACTATTGGGAATTAGCCTGGCTACTTCGGGCTTCACTGCAGTATGTGCTGCAAGCTGGGGTGCATCTCGCCGCAGCATAGCACCTTAACCCTAAACCCTAAGCCCCAAACCCTAAACCCTAAACCCTAAACCCTAAACCCTAAACCCTAAACCCTAAAGGCCCTAAACCCGAACTTCGCTGGGAGCCTGTGCGGCTTGGGCTTCTTGATCGGCGTTTGCAGAAGCGCCGGCCTACAGGAGCTCAGCACGAGCTCAAAGGGGTTTAGGGTTTAGGGTTTAGGGTTTAGGGTTTAGGGTTTAGGGTTTAGGGTTTAGGGTTTAGGCATGAAGCGAGGGCTTGCGAAAGCACGGGTTTGTGCGATCAGGAGCCCTGACTTCCACATTGTTTGGGTTTAGGGTTTAGGGTTTAGGGTTTAGGGTTTAGGGTTTAGGGTTTAGGGTTTAGGGTTTAGGGTTTAGGGTTTAGGGTTTAGGGTTTAGGGTTTAGGGTTTAGGGTTCTTGCATACATGTTAGCCACCCCTGGCGTCTGGAGAGCTTCAAGCCCTGAAGCTTACTCCCGGTATCCGGAAATCCTAGCTACTGTACCCAACTGTGCAACGCGAAAAGCATGAAGCCAACTCCCAAACCTTCAACATGTTCGGGCCTATGCTAAGTCTCCAGGTCCCGGAATCACCAAGACCTTGGCCATACAAAACCCAACCCTAAACCCTAAACCCTAATTATAAACCCTATACTGCAAACCCTATACCGGCCCTAAACCTTATAAACCTTATAAACCCCATAAACCCCATAAAACCCCATAGAACCTATAAACCCCATAAACCCCATAAACCATCAACACTTTCAAAAGCCCTCAAAACCCTCAAAACCCTCGCTGATGCGGCGCCTCACTCCCAAGCGCTCCCTCCTCCGCAGGGAGACTCAGCTGTCGAGTGGCCTCGGCTTCTTTTTGTTACCCCGGTCAACCGATTGTAGGGTTTAGGAATTCAGGGTTTCGGGCTGTGGGCAGAAGGTTTAGCGTATAAGGTTTAGGATTTGGGGTTTAAGTAGGGTTTAGGGCAGAATTAGGGGTTAGGGCTTATTTAGGGTCTAGGGTTTGATTAGGGTCTAGGGTTTGATGAGGGTCCAGGGTTTTAGGGTTTTTGGGTTTAGGGTTTAGGGTTTGGGGTTTAGGGTTTAGGGTTGACTACATACCCCCGAAGGATTATAGGTTTCGATCGGGGGTCCGCTGGCGCAAGACGTGACCCAAACAAAAGAGAATCTCCATCCCGACAAAGCCCTATTCCCCCTTTCGCAGGTGGAAACTTTTAGTCAGGGGCTCTCATCTGTGGGATTTTTAAGGCCAAGTTTGAGCTTCGAGTATTTGGGAGTCTGTAGTTAGGACCCTGATCGCCGGAAAGCCCCGCACCCCGCACCTACAACGGCCACCCTAAACCCGAAATCTTAGGCAACCCTTCTGACCCATCTCCCAATGGCCATGTGCTCATCGCATGTGTGGTCCACAGCGTTGGTCTAGAAATGGCCTTTGGTGTTTAACTTGCAAGGTCATAAGGACTGGATGGAGGCATGAATTAAGAGCAAGCTGTACCCCCTTCCACAACCTCAGAACTTCTGTTGTCACGAGATTTTTTGCTTGACCACGACGAGCCTCTGGCCGTCTTACAATGTCCTACAAGGAAACACCAAGCAGCACTGACACCAGAAGACAGCTCTTTCGAAACTCTGCTGCTGTGCACATAAACCTGTGATGCCAGCCGACATCCTGGCTACCCTTGGATGATCCATCCACTCGTCAGGGTTGTGCATTTCTTGTCTTCCTCTAGACTCTAGATGGTTCAAAGCTCCGCGATGCTCGATTTGCAGAACTAGCCCAGCAAAATCAGGAGCAATACAGAAAAAGCTATGGAAATACTTCTCCAGAACCCCTCACTTTGAAAAGCTCACCCTAAACCCTAAACCCTAAACCCTGAACCCTAAACCCTAAAGCACTCTCCTGAGCTGAGGGCATCTTTCAGCAGCAGGCGGTCGAGCAAGTCCGTCGCCACCTCTTCAGCTCGGAAAGTCTTCGGCCCTCCCCCGCCACATGCAAAACAAGATCTGAGGCCTGCAAAGCAGGGTTTAGGGTTTTAAAGTAGGGTTTAGGGTTTTAAAGTAGGGTTTAGGGTTTTGGGGACTGCCCCGAAAAGCTCAAAAAAGGACAACAAAGATCAAGGAGCACCCACACTCAGCCTGGACATGGTAATCTATAGACACATGGCTCCTGTTAGGGGATAGGATTAAGGGGACCCTTGGGATATAGACCCTCTGAATAAGGTCCCTGTTTAAGAGAGCCAGAAGAGGGTTAAGAAGGGGTTCCCTTTTGAGGGTCCCCCTTATCCTACCTAGGACCTCTGCCATGGTTCCTACAACAGCCAAACTCAAGAATCCAGCCTCTTGAGCAAGCGAGGACGGAGCCGAGGCCTTGCCAAAGGCTGAGGGCACTTTAAGCTTAATAAGGGTTTATAGGGTTTAGGGTTTAGGGCTTAGGCGGCTTAGGGTTTAGGGCTTAGGGTTTGTGTTTCGGGAAGGGTTTAGGAGAAGTCTGGAAACTTGGGTTTTGGGGCTGTGCGATTGGGCTTGCCGCTGGCGAAGCTCGTAAGACAGTCCTAGTAACCTAGAAAGTCTGGAGCAAAAGTGCCTACAGTAACAACTCAAACCTAGGCGTGGCCGCGTGGCCAACACAGTCCCGACATACACTATGACAACGACCCAGTAGGACAGCAGAACCACAGCAAGGAGCCTAATGGTAGAGTCAAGGACGAGCTCTGCGTGGCCGAAAGCAGCGGAAAACGCGACTGTGGCCAGCTGTTTCTGAAAGCAAATGGTTCGAGCACAAATGTTGCTGAAGCCTTCATCACCGCCGTGAGGGTCGAAATAGGCTCTCCGACCATGGACCATCTAATCTAGCAAGCAACCTCATAGCCCCCTAAATCCTAAGCCTTATCCCTAAACCCTAAACCCCAAAGCCCAATGTAGCCTTGCAGACCCCGGCCCCTAGCCCTAGCCTCGTGGACGCCTGTTGAACGAACCGAGACCTCAGCCGGTGTTGGGGCTGATGGGTGTTTGCGGCTTTGGGTTTAGGGCTTATAGGGTTTAGGGTTTAGGGTTTAGGGTATAGGGGGAGGTTTAGGGTTGAGGGTGCGGAGTTTCGACTCTCACACTCGTGCACGGCGGGGCAAGGCTCTGGTTCATGTGCGGTTATTCCTACCAGGTCCTACCAGTCTAAGTTTAGGGTTTTTGAGGGTTTAGGGTTTAGGGTTTAGGATTTCGGGTTTTTAGGGTTTAGAGTCTTGTGAGGCCTTGCGGCCTCAAGGCCGACCACGTGAGCCATGCGTCGCCCCCCGCCCACCTGGCCCCGCAACATGATAACAACGGAAGAAATGAGCTGGCCATCTGCTTCAGTTCCTTGCGCATTCCTGCCAAGGGGATCTAGAAATCTTGGGTTTCGGAGTGCACGTGCCGGGTGCTCCCCGGCAACCTTCGCCTTTCTTTACTGACTCCTGGAGCCATTTGGGAGGTCGGTGAGGCTTAGCAAGAAAACCCGAGCACCTTCTGCAATGTTGCTTGGTTAGGTTCAAAGGCTTACCAAAGAGGCCAATGTTGCTTGGGGAACTTATCATCGGGAAAATTGGCCTGAAGACTCCAAGGGCGGCACCGGTGTTGAAGCCTGGCTGCGGCGCGCTGCACAGGTTGAGGATGCTTCACTTTGCCGGGCATTCCAGGGAGTCTCTGGACACGCTAAGGTTGGGCAGTGCCTCCCCAACCCTAAACCCTGCAGCAGGCTTGCAGAATGTCCTCGCCCCTAAACCCAAAACCCTAAACCCTAAACTCTGGTGTTGGGACTGGGCACTCCAGCGATTCCGGGGTCCTCTGACATGGGGCACTCCAGGGAGCTGGGATTCTCTGGGGATAACTTCTGGGATGTTGCCCCTTGTACTAGCAGGGTTTAGGGTTTGGGGTTTGGGGTTTAGGGTTTCGACTCTCACGCTAGCAGGGTTTAGGGTTTAGGGTTTGGGGTTTGGGGTTTAGGGTTTAGGGTGTAGGGGTTACTGGCAGCGCTGAATAGGGATTATAGAACCCCCTAGTATAACCCCTATTAAGGGCTGTTTGTCTAAGGGGGAACATCCCAAGAGACTCGCCACTCCCCCGGACACTTCCTGCAAATCATCTGAGGGGTTTTTTGGGGGGTTGGGTTGGGCACGCCCCCTAAACCCTAAACCCTAAACCCTAAACCCTAAACCCTAAAATGGGTTGGGCACTCCAGGGACTCTCTGGGGGTACTCCTGGGATGCTCTGGTGGTGGGATACGGGTGATGAGTCCCAGGATGCACACACAGAACCTGCGCCAGACATCCCCAGAAGCAAAATCTATAGTATAGGGGCCTCAATAAGTAGAATAGGGTTTGTCTTGGGGGGGCTATCATATCATGGTATAATTACAAACGGACTGTAAGGGAAGCTATGAGTAATTTTTCCGTCCCCGATATCACCCCACTTGCCGAAACCTCCCATAGTGAGGCTAGAGAGGAGCTTGGCATTTGCTGTCACCTACCTTTTACTAACTTTCACCCTAAACCCTAAGCCCTAAACGTCGTGAGCACAGACGGCCCCCCCAAAATCATCGACCCCTCTCTGCGGAGGCTGGTGCCTGCGAGACCTCCGCGCCCATTGAGCCGGAGCCTGGCATGTGGAGGAGCTCCCCACTTCTGTAGAAACCTTAATAGTTAGAATAGGGTGTTGGGGGGGGGGGGGGCTTATTATCGTATATTCATAAACGGGCCGTAAGGGAATACCATTAGTGCTATGCCGACCCCGATGGAGTGCATGGGGATGAAGGTATGACAGGAAGTGAACAAATTCGCGTTTTGGGAAATCAGTCGGCCTTTGCACAGGGCTCGAGGTACTGAGCCTGCACCACCACTAGCCGACATGCTTGGAGCACAAGCCGTTCAAAGCCTCAAACTACATGCAGCCCCGAAACCCTGGGGAAGTTTGAAGGAACCCGCACACATGATCCTCCTAAACCCTAAACGCTAAACCCTAAACCCTGGAAAAGTTTCTTACCAAGCATATAGGGCCTCGGCCCGACTGCACAGCGGGTGCATCCACGCCCTTGGTGCAGCAGCGACTTCTCTGATGTTGAAAGCCCTGACTTTGCCCTGAACCCTAAGCCCTTTGGCCTAAACCCTAAACCCTAAACCCTAAACCCTAAACCCTAAACCCTAAACCCTAAACCCTAAACCCTAAACCCTAAACCCTAAACCCTAAACCTGCTAAACCTCAGGGCGCGGGCTTGCAAAGTTTAGAGGCTTTCGGGGGGCGCTTAGGGCTCAGGGCGAAGCTCTGCCTGTGGGGGGCTTAGGGATTAGGGTTTAGGGTTTAGGGTTATTTGCCAAGCAGGCCAACAGCACTGCAGGGAACCATTTTTTCAAGCAAGAGACATCAAGAAGCTACAAAACTGAGTCAACGCAGTGCTGCATGGTTCAACCAGGGTCAGCTACTTCACCTTCCCAGGCTAACAAGGAAAGGCCGAAGGTCGCTACGACCCGTTTAGGGCTTAGGGTTTAGGGCTTAGGGGACAAGAGGGGCGAAGGGTAGAAAGCAAGTCGATCTCCGAGCCGACACTTGCCTTTTTGTTGGGGTAGGCAGCGGGCTCTTTCCGCGAGCGTCACTGCGATTTTCCACAGCATAGACATAAAATATCTATACAGTCTTATAAAGTGTCTGTATGCACATATATGTATATCTATATACATATGTATACGCTTTTAATTTTCTTCTGCATTACATTTTGAGCAACCAGGCCTGGGGCGAAGGAGCGGGTGCCGGCTTGGGTCCCGGTGCCACCTTCTTTGGGCTCAGGGGGTTTGGGTGCTCTGGGGTTGTTCGAAAGTCTCGGCACACAGTGCTTAGTGCGTTTAGGCAGAGAGTGTTTGGGGCTTTGGTTCTGCAGATTTGGGAAATTCTGGGGCAAGAAGGGGCTTTGGCAGTATCAAGGCTGATTGAACACTGAAATTGGCCCATCAGACAGGCCTCTGCAGAAACACTTTCTCCTCGTGTACCCTATAGACCCGAAAGCCCCTAAACCCGGAAGTTTCGAGACGGTCAGTCAAGATTATCCAGGAAAAGAGGCTCAGGGCTTGGGCCTTAGACGGTCTAGAAAGCAGGTTTCTGCACTTGGGTTGATGAAAGCTGCTGTGCAATAGGTGCATGTGGGAAGACGGTGTTGATTTTACTCTGGATCCTACACCGCCAAGACCTCGCACTTGCAGACGTCAGGTGAACAAAAAGAAGACAACTAGAAATCCCCTCAAAGGCACCATAAGCACCCCGTCAGCAAACTGCCCTTCTGGCGCACACATCCGGTTCTCATATGTACTGGAATTTTAAACACATTATACGCATACAGGCTCTATCATATACTCTCTATATATATATATATATATGTAAGTGTACATATATGTATATATGTTTTCTCTGCATTGCATATTAGGCCTGGGGCGAAGGGGCGGGCGCCGGCTTGGGTCCAGGTGCCACCTTCTTCGGGCTCAGGAATTTGGGTGTTACTTGGGGGAACTCTGGGGCGAGAAGGGGCATAGAAGGCTCATGGAAATTTGAAAACTGAAATGGCTTTATCAGACAAGCTTCTGCAGAAAGACCTTCTCTTCGTGTGTCTCCTATTCCCACGTGAGATCACCCAGTACTGGTCTCATGTAGAGTTTGTTATTTGGGAATATGATTTAAATGGCAGAGCTGCAGTCGGCGACTCTTCTTCCTCGTGCAAGCTCAAGCTCTGCGGGCCCCAAGGACTTTGAATTGAAGATCAAACCCGAAACCCTGCAGACTTCAGGTACCCTTTACACCCTCTATCCCCTAAACCCGGAAGTTTTGATGCGATCAAGATTATCCAGGAAAACCTTACCCAAAAAGCTCGGAGTTTCGGCCAGAGGCTTAGGCCTTAAACGTTGTAGGGAACAGTCGAGGGCCCTCGACGTCAGGTGAAAGACCAAAAAAGAAATCCCCGAAAGGCCCTAGAACCACCACGTATGCAAGCTGAAGTCCTGGCGCACCATATATGTCCTGGTCGTCTACACACATCCAATATACGCATACAAGTCATATCAAATACTATATATATATGTATGTATATATGCTATATCCTGTACTACATATTCTGTACTGTATACTGAGCAGCCGGGCCTGGGTCGAGGGGGCAGGTGCCGGCTCGGGTCCCGGTGCCGCCTTCGTTAGGCTCAGGGGTTTGGGGCGAGAAGGAGCTTGGCAGGCGAATTAAAACTTGAAAACTGAACTCGCCTATCACGCTTCTGCCGAAAGGCCTTCTCTTTCGTGCGTCTCCTATTCCCACATGAGGTCACCCACTGCTGGCCTCATGCGAAGTTCATTATTCGAATGTGGCTTATTGAAATGGCAGGGCTGCAGCAGGCTGAAACCCTATGGTTTAGGGGTTTTTTTGGCCACCCGCGGGTTTAGGGTTTAGGGTTTAGGGTTTTTTTGGGCCACCCGCCAAGCCGACCCCCTCTGGGATCAGGGTTTAGGGTTTAGGGTTTAGGGCCCCCAAGCTAAACTCTAATTGCAGGCTTCAAGGATCCTTTAGACCCTCAAGCCCCTACCCTCGGAAGCTTCGAGACGGTCAAGATTATCCAGGAAAACCTTCCCTCGAAGTTTCGGAAAGAGGCTTAGGCCTAAACGGTCTAGGGAAGCGGTTTCCTGCCCTTGTGTTGATGGAAGCCGCTGTGTAGTAGGTGCATGTGGAAGAACAAGGTGTTGAGTCTTCTGTAGATTCTAGATCCGCCAAAACCCTCGCACCTTCAGACTGCAGATGAAGAAGAAGAAGAAGCCAACTAGAAATTTTCGAAAGGCCCTATAACCACCACGTCAGTAAACCGCCGTTCTGGGGCGCAAATCCGGCTATCACATTTACTGGCAGCGATATCAAATATATATTCTGTATTGTATATTGAGCAACCAGGCCTGGGACACAGGGGCGGGTGCCGGCTTGGGTCCAGGTGCCACCTTCTTCGGGCTCAGGGGGTTTGGGTGTTCTGGGGTTTTTGGAAAGTCTCGGCACACAGTGCTTAGTGATTTGGGGAAGTTCTGGGGCAAGAAGGGGCTTGGAAGGCTCATGGAAATTTAAAACTGAAATGGCTTCATCAGACAAGCTTCTGCAGAAAGGCCTTCTCTTCGTGCGTTTCCTATTCCCAAGTGAGACCACCCGGAAAAACACGGTTGAAATGGCAGGCTTGAGGTCTACAGGCCCCAAGGCCCCTGAAGCTGAAACCCTAGAACCCTACACGCTTCAAGTACAATATAGACCCTATATAGCCCCTAAACTCGGAAGTTTCGAGACATTCAAGATGATCCAGGAAAGCCTTCCCCAAACAACTCGGAGTTTCGAATAGCGGCTTAGCCTTTAAACGGTTTGGGGCACAGCCCTCTAAGCGGTTTCCTGCCCTTGTGTTGATGAAAGCTGTTGTGCAATAGGTGCCAGTGAGAAAAATGGTGTTGAGTTTACTGTAGGAAATCCCCGACAGGCCATGTAACCACCACGTCAGCAAACTGCCGTTCTTGGCGCACAAATCCGGTTATCACATGAACTGGCATTTTGCACACATCATACGCATACAAGCTAATATAAGATGCTGCATCTTCTGCATTCTATTCTTGAGCAACCAGGCCTGGGACGAAGGGGCCGGTGCCGGCTTGGGCCCCGGTGACACCTTCTTGGGGCTCACGGGTGTGGGTGTTCTGGGGGTGATTGAAAGTCTCGGGGCGCAGCGTCTAGTGTGTTTGGGCAGAGAGTGTTTGGAGCTTTGATTCTGCAGATCTCTGGGGCAAGAAGGGGCGTTAGCAGCCTCTGGCGGGAAGAAGGGTGACTGAAACTGAAGATGGCTTGTCAGACAGGCTTCTGCAGAAAGGCCTTCTCTTGAAACCCGGAAGTTTCCAGACGGTCAAGGAAAACCTTTCCAAAACGCTCGGAGTTTCGGCTAGCGGCTTAGGCTTTGAACGGTTTGGGGGCACAGCCCTCTAAGCGACTTCCCGCCTTCGGGTTGATGAAGGCAGTTGTGCAATTGATGTGCGTGAGATAACAAGTACTGCAGATCCCATAGTGAAGAAGAAGAAGAAGCAGCCAACCAGAAACCCCCGAAAGGCCCCATAACAACTGCGGCAGAAAAATGCCGTTCTGGCCCACAAATCCGTTTATCACATTTACTGGCATTTTACACACATCATACGCATACAAGTTCTTATATCATATGCTGCATATGCTGCACTCTTTTCTTGAGCAACCAGGCCTGGGACGGAGGGGCCGGTGCCGGTTTGGGTCCGGGTGCCACCTTCTTTGGGCTTTCAGTTTCCGATTCCTACGGTTTGTTGGGATCACCAGCTACTGGTCTCATGTGTAGGAGTTCGCACTTGTGGCAGGGCTGCAGTCGGAGACTCTGCTTCTTTTTGCAGGATCAAGCTTCAAGGGCCTTGATCCCGAAATCAGCTCTAAATCCTAATTACAAGCTTCAGGCCCCTAAACCTGGGGAAGTTTCGGGATGGTGAAGGTCATCGAGGGGAACCCATCCCAAGAAGCTCGGAGTCTCGGCTAGAGGTTGAGGCTTTAATCGGCTTCCGACCAGCTAGGGCATAGCTATCATAGTTAAGGAAACAGGCTGGAAAACACATAGGGGACAACCAATCCAACTCGGGATACCCCAGGCTGTCAAGTCCCCAACACCAAAGCTCGCTGCGCTTGAGCGGGACATGTGCAGGATACATGGGCTTGCCGGAAGCTCCCGTGTCACAGCTTTATTGGGATGTTCCTCCTTATGCTAACAGTCCTTTATAGGGATTATAGTATAGTAGAATGGGGCTCCAAGGGATACAGCTTTAAGTGGTTCAGGGGAAACCAAGATTCTGAACAGCAACGGGCTGGCCGCTGCTCAAGACCTGCCCAAGGGCGCTGCGGACGGCGATGGCTGTGTTGGCCTCGAAGCGGGGCGCAGTTCGGGATCTCTAGGGGACTGGGAGGCCTACCGGCGTCGTGCTCAAGTAACATGGAGCCTAGCCACTTCCCCAGATGTCAACCGACATCGGGGTTCAACCCCTATCCTCCCTGAACCCCAAACCCTAAACCCCTAAGCAGCACCCGTCGGGCATCCTGCACTCAAGACTGCAACTACAACCCTGGTCCCAGGTGCAGCCAAAAATGTGCATGTCCCGCAATAGGGGGTACCCCCTACTATAAAAAGAAAAGTCCTTATTGTGCATTCTAGAATCCCCGAAGAAGGGTGCCCCTATTTTCGGAAACCCCCAAATAATTGCCTGGCCTAAAACTCCGACAGGCTGGACGTTGGGAGCCAGGATGCGCTTGTGGTACTACAGAGGCCTTAATACTTAGAATAGAGTGCTTCGGGGGCGGGGGGAGGGGGGGTGGGGTATTATAGTACAATTGCAAATGGACCATAGGGGAATACTACGTAATAATTGTTCCGAGCCCTATATTATTTTACAGGACTCCCCGGCCTCTCCTTGGGCGGAAGCGGCACGGCCGCTGGGGACTCCTCAGCATCAGCGGAGCAACTTCTTGGTTGAAGAGCTTCCAGTGGGCGAAAAGCGTCACCACGTAAAGGCTGCCCTTGCAAAGAAGAGGCCATCATTAGGCCATCCCTCCTTGCAGGTAGCAGGGTAGGTTCTTATCAACAAAAATCCTAGCCAGCGCAATTTCAGCCCTACGCTATGGAACCCGAGAGAACCGTCTGTGGATCCTAACTGCGCTTGCCTCACCACAGCGACCAGCAGAAGCAACGACTCCAAGCGGAGGACTTTGAAGGGGGCTTGGTGTGAAGTATCAGCCGGATGTTGCGGACGAAATGTATGAAAGAGCAGGCGACAGGCACGGCAAACCTAATCTTTGAAGGTGCGTAGAAGCAGTCAGTGCAACGTAGGCACATAACCCAATGAATCCTGAAAAAAAGGCCAAAGCCCACACTCCAGAAGCAAGCGATTCCTAAATTTTGTCCACAAGATGCCCACAATGGCAGTCCTACATGATTCATCAACACAGACCATTACGGCGTAAATGATGCCTCCAATACTGAGCTGAAGGCCTCCGGCACCAAGACGCGGTCAAGCATGTCCGCAGCCACCTGCACACGCGGAGATGCTTCCGAAATATGCCCCACAGCAATACAGCCTGCGAGTCGCACAACAAGCTCTTGTCAACTGCTGCCCCAGCATCAACACCGGGCACTGGACCAAACGAGCAGTTTAGCCAGCTTAGCACACAGATCCTACCTCCAATTCCCAGCTCCAATTCTCGGAAGTTTAAGAAGCTCGTCAAGGCTCCATGGTCCTGGCGCCACTCTTGGCGACCCCTGAAAAGAGCGCAGAGTGGGACCCTTAAATCGAGTCATAGCACCAGAAACCAGCCTAAGCAAGTCCAACCTAGGCAAGGCCCAACACCAAAACACAAAAGTTCGCCACCTCCTCTGCCAGTGTGGATGGGCCGGAAGCCTGGGTTCACGCTCTGGATTTTGTGCGATTTTTGGCAGAGGCCGACTGTAGAGGGTTTTCTGAGGATCTGGAGTCCAGGGTATCTCACCAAAAAGCCCTGACTGGCCCTTACGACCGTCGAGTCAAACTTGAGACCCTCCCCCTCCTCCTCCGAATGGGCCTTTCTGAAGAATCTGAGCTCGACCTCATCAACCCGCTAAGAGCTGATTACATAACCCCCTTTCTTGCAAGGCTTCTGGTGTCTAGCAGTTTTATGTCTCTTCGATCCTCACACCGGCGCACTCGGAAGGTTACAAAAAACACCATGACATATGCAGGCAAGGTGCAGGTGAAGGAGCCTGGCGCTCAGGAGGTTTTAGGGCTATTGGCCTTCAGGGTGTGGACGAAGGACCGACCGCCAACTCACCCACACCAGGGGGCTCCTCACTATGTTTCCAGCCTGTGGCAGCCTTTCACAGCTTCTGGCCATCGGCACATCCAACAGAGTCGTTTCATGACGTGTCACAACTTGTGTGGAGGCCAGAAGGTTCATGGAAGGCGAAAAGGACACCTTCAGCCCCTAGGAAGATCGATTCGTCGCCCTGCTACAAAGCAGAGCATGGGAAGTTCGCGATATTGATATCTTTACTACAAAGAAAACCAGAGGGCCTTAACCAACGTCGCGCCCAACCCCGAAACTCAAAGGCGGCCACCAGGGACTTGGAATTCCAGCAGAATTGTCGGGCTTATGGGCTTATGGGGGCTTCCGAAAATGGGGGCATGTTATTCTATTTAGGGTTTTACAAGGGGTACCCCTATTCTGGGAAAAACCCTGAACCCCAAACCCCAAACCCTAAACCCTAACCCGCAGCACGTTTAAACGCGCCGCAGCCCACGTCGGAGAAGTCGCAACCAATCTGTCGAGCGGTTGCCGAGCGGCCAGGAAGGGGCAAGTTGTGATGGTTCAGGGCTTATGGGGATGTCCCCCCTTATGCTAATAGAGATCATAGTACCCCCTATCATTATCCCTATTAAGGACTGCTACCAGTCGTATAAGGGGGAACATCCCAACTTCTAGGGCGCGATTCAGGGCTTGGGTTGGGTGCCATCCTCGCCTTCTACCGGCGGCGAGCTTCTTGCATCTTGGCAATGGGCAAACACGAAACCCATAACCGCTAGCACTCCCTCATTAGCTTGTGTCTTTTAGGGTTTAGGGTTTAGGGTTTAGGGTTTAGGGTTTAGGGTTGTTCCTCTTGCCCGGCCCCATTCTCGCAGCCACGCTCACTCTAGTGCCAGCTGTGCCTTGCAAGCCCTGAGGCCCTGGAGGCCTCCAACCGACAGTCGCTGACAAGCCTGAAGCTAGAGCCCACTTCTTTGAAGTTCATACCACACACCTTCCTGAACCTCCCTGAGCCCTAGCATCAGCCCTCGTTTTTATCACAAAACCTCGTCCCCAAAAACTGCCCAAAACCCAATCAATCATCTTGGCTGGCAGGCCTCGGACAGGGGCGGGGCCTCGGAAACGGGTCGTGCGATAGAGCTGGCCGTGGTGGCCCGTGCCTTGCGAAGAGGGTTTCTGACACAGGTCGATAGGGTTTAGGGTTTCGGGTTTGGGGTTTAGGGTTTAGACTTGAAGATGCAGCCACAAACCTATTTGCGCGAAGCTCAAGCGACAGCACCTGCAGTACAAAAGCCGGCTGAAAGACATGCTTCATCACGGCAGACGAGGTCAACGTCACGGAAGAGAGTAGCTATCAGACATGTAATTTACCTTGGCTGCACTTAGTAGCTGCCTTATTAAGAAACCCAACAAACCCAAAAAGGCTAAGGATCTAAAGTTACAGTACAGCACCACAGAGTTACAACCTGCCTTAGGCAAGGTTGTAGGCTCTTTGAGCACTCAGCTCGAAGACAAACACAGCAATCCCTGAACCGCCTCGTCATTGGCTGCTGCCTGGCTGGCCAGGCGGGCAATGTCCTGACATGGGCTGGACTCTTGCGTTCTGTGTCGCCCTCCCGAAAAACCCTTAACCCCTATAAGGTTTCAGAGTTGAAGGCTCCAGCAGCCATCCGAGACGCTCAAGAGCCTGAGAGTCTCTGCAGTAAGGACCCTGTTGGCATGAATCCTTGGTCCCGTGCCTGCGCCACCCGCACTTCTTCCGCATGGACTTCTTCGGCAGCTTGCTCACTTCTTGGGCTCGCCTGCTGGCAAACTGCATGGTCAGTCTTGGATACATGTTGCAGAGCTAAACGGAAGAAAATACGGAGACGTCGTTCGCCGACTTGCGTGCAGCTGCAGCTAGGCAGCCCTACATTCCGACAACCCAGATTACAAAGCCGAAATACAGCATGCTTTGCATTTCATGGGTTCCGCAGTGCCCAAAGTTTTTGACTGATACCTCGCACCCTTAAGAGAACTTCCTGTATGAAGCCCAAATCCAGATATTCAGACAGTACGAACCGACATCTGCCAGACCCTACCAGCATCTGGAACCCTCAATCGGCTCGCGGTTTCCGGGGATTGACCTCATCAAGATCGATTTAGGTAGTATAATATGACTCTCAATCCCCTCCCAATAATAGGCGCATGAAGCCAAGAACCCAATTCTCACCCCACTTGAGTTAACAAATCCTTGAGAACCTCAACAGATTCTTTAAAACTTCAAGTGCCTGCGATCAGCTATACATGGCTTCAAGCCTGCGCCCCCAACTTCATCCCCAGGACTGAAGCCTCCGCCTGCGCGGAGGGCGCGGGCTGCGCTGGCTGTGGCGCCGGTGACCTGAAGCAAAAGACGAGAGGTTGGAGGCTATCAGTTTGCAGGGATTCCGGGTTTCGGGTTTTACCATGTTGCCCTGCAGTCTCGGTATGACAAGCACATATACAACCCGGCGATGCACCACACAGTGCCGATGCAACAGATACTTGCAACCATTCTCGGAGAGGGATCTGCTTGGAGAGGACCTCTAATCCAAAATTCTAAGCTCAACGATCGGTCTAGGTTTCGCAGGCGCAAGCAGGAAGATTAGAGTCTATGAAGGCACAATGTATCACCATACCAAGGATATCCAGGCGCGGGGCGCAGTCGCGGGCTGTTGCTTGGGCACCTCCACATAGGATTGCTCTCTAAAACCATGAAACCATGAATCTGCAAGATTGCCACGCGGCCGGCTTCTCGGTCTTCAGTTGTTCATGTTGCCATCTTCACGATTGAAGTTACCAGGTTATGCAGGCCGCCATGATCACAGGACATCCCTTGTGCTGCATGGGATTTGAGTCGCTAGAGCTTGGGAGTGCAGCCTGCAGAGCTTCACAAGTCAACTGTCTTAGAAGTTCTCAGCAGGGCAATTGAGATAGAATCGGAGGCAAACTGCAAGCCAGGTTCTGTGAGACTGACCCCCTTGCGAAGCGCACGCACATCTCTGCTACTGTAGCATGCCGGGTTTCGTTGACTGCAAATCTGCATTCAACAAGCACCAACAAGAACAAGGATACGCGCTATCAGTCAAGCAACAACGCGAAGAACAAACGGATGAACAGCAAAGATGCAACAAGCGTGAACCTGCCCATGGCAGCCCGAAAACAAAACTTGATTCTTTAGGCTATGGGATCCTACCTGCCAACACGGCAGATCCATCAGCTCCAAACTCAAAAATTGGGGGAGGGCTGCCCTTTCCAACGGCACTTCCAAAAACTAAGCCCCGACGGTGCCCCGCCGGAATCTGCAGCGCCTAATGCAGCTCATCATCAAGCTCAACCATGGAATCTGAATGTACCGTGTGCTGAGCAAGCCCTGAAGCCTCAAGGCCGGTTGGTCAATCAACATCACCATCAACCATGCGATCCCCTGAAGGTTCAAGGCAGATTGGTCGATCACCTCCGCTTGCGACGCAGGGGCCACCTGCGCGGGTGGCCCGGCAGGTGCCTGGAAGGGTTTTACTTTTTGGCTGACGTGGGCCTCGTGGAGATTATGGGGCCTAGAAAGGCTTCTGAGGTCGTGATGGGCACGCCGCATTCGTGTAAGCCACAAGGAACTGCGTTTCAGGTTTTTGACTCTGTGTCGACATCACGGATCGTCAGCTTGTGACTCCCTATTAAGGACTGTTAGTATAGGGGGGAACATCCCAAGTTGGCACCAGCAAGGGCCTGAGGGTTCGGCACTTCTCCGAGTCTTGTCATGGGGGGCACCAGTACACGAACTCTTTCTGCCACGTCCTTAAGCCTTGGGGTCTTGCAAAAGATGATTGCGGTCCTGTGTCGTTTCATGCTGCGCGTTGGCAGCCTCTGGATGGGGTGTTGGGCTGACAATTCCGCAACCCTGTAGTCAACAGGAAGGGTCTCCAGACTGCTGTCACAACCCCGCAAAAACCCAAAAGGCCCAAAACTGCATAAGGTCCCATAACGCTACCATCCAACCCTTAAGCCGACCGACACCTGTGCACATTCTTGAGAGACCCGTGCCTCCTGTGGCAGAACACGGTCCGGCCCGTCAGCGGCCACCTCCAATGGGCACATTATGTCCGGTTTGCTGTTACTATTTTTGCTGAAGTTTGCTTTTCCGTTTTGTTCTGCTGCCGCTGCTGCTTCGGCCGTTGTTGCCTGGCGCTGCCTGGCGATGCCTGGTGCTGCCTGGCGCTGCCGCTGCTGTTGGTGTCGTGTTGCTGCTGTCGTTGCCGATGCTGATGCCATTGCCGTTGCTGTTGGTGTGCTGTTGGTGCCACGGCAGCTGCGGCGGCTGCTGCTGCTGCTGCCGCCGCTGCCGCCGCTGTCGCTGCTGCTGTTGTTCTTTTCGTTGGCCGTGGTGGTGGTGCTGGTGCCTGTTTTGTAGCCTCATTTATGACTTTCTTGCCGCACGCCAGGCAGACTGCGTCTTTTAATGACTTAGGGTTAGGGTTTCAGAGGCTTTCAACATGGATCCCACCCAAGCAGATGCAGAAGTTAGGCATGCAGCACCAGCTTGACCAAGTCTGTAGAAGGCATGCTGCAACTTGCGGGGGGGGGGGGGGGGGGGGGTGTCCTTATACCCTAAACCCTAAAACTACCCTTTTTCCATCTGGGCTGGGTGGGGAATGCCAGAAAAGAATCTGCTTGCACAACCTGATCAGCCTTGCTGGTTGACACTCCATACTACCCTAAACCCTAAACCTGCTCTTGCCGGGCTGGGCCTCGCGGCTCTCGATCTAGAACCGTTTCGGGGATGTTGGGGCTAAGGTATACACTCTTTGTGTCCAGGCTTCTGAAGAACCGTTCGCCAGCAGGAGATATGACGTATCGACTGCGTTGTTAATCAAACTACCATAAACCCCTCGAAGCTCCGGCACCGCCGACACTCATTACCCATCATCGCCCCTGTTGTCGTTGAAGCATATTTTGCGACACACTGTTTGATGAAGTGGTCGTCTAGATTACGAATGCAAATGTTATTGATCCAGCTGCCCTCTACGCACACCATGCTTCGAGCTTGGGGAGGGGCTGGCCTCTTGTGCCAGCGAGCAAGCATCAGCAGAAGCCTCGCCATGCATTTTGCTGGCGCACGCAGTAGGGCTCAGTAGGGTTCTGAAGTGCTTCTCTCACCTATGCCTCGGGGTATCGGAAACAAACGTATGCGATTTTGACATCATATGTCATGCATGTGTTGCTATTTTTTCTGTTGTGGTGTTTCGAAAAAACAGAGACGCATTTTTCTGAGTGCAGCATGCACAGAGTTAGTTTCGATTTGAGGTTTTGGCATACGTCGAGGTGGTTCCACGCCTCGAAGTGTAACCACATGCCGGGTTTAGGGTTTAGGGTTTAGGGTTTGCGCGCCTGTGCGTGTTCACTCGAGGGGCCTCTTTTGGTGGGCGCGCGCATGGTCTGATAGGCTCCGGGACCCTAAACCCTAAACCCAAAACCCATTTTCAACCCTAAACCCTAAACCCTCAGCCCTATAACCCTAAGCCCTAAACCCTAAACCCCAGACCGGTCGGGGGATGGTGTGTAGGCTGGAACCGATCAGTCTTGGATAGGCGCAGGACAGAAACCAGAAAATAAGCATGAAAGAAAAGCGAGAAGCAAAACGGGCCATTTGCCCGCCTACCTCTGGCCCAGGATTGGACAACCTCGACTCTTGTCAAAGCAACCGAAGTCTTGACTACATGCTAACCCTAAACCCTAAACCCTAAACCCTAAACCTTATAAACCCCCTGGGCAGGTAGTAAGTACACCTTGATCCTGAAAATCGTTGGATTGGGTTTGTGACTTTTGGCGGTTTGGCTTTCGGCGACTTCCACCGTCCCACAATTGTAGGTGGGCACGAGCCCAAATGGATGTCTTCAACACAACTTAACGATTCGCAAGCCTTTTGATGATTTGGAGAACGCATGGCGAAGCAGTCGATGAGCCAAAGAACTGGCATCGGCTAGTTCCGATCACACTGTCACGGGTCCCGAGCCCAAAGCCCCAAGACATCCAACTCATCCAACCGCCATCAGTCGCCGTGCGCCACTGAAGGCCGGAGCCAACCGGGACTTATACTCCCAATTTTCAAGCATGCTGTGCCAGTAAACGAACTTCCCCCGATCACGACCAAACACGAGCGTAAACGCAGAACACATTAAGCAGAGGGACAAGTCAAGCAAGTCACGGCCTTCCAAGAATCTTCTTTGAGAGTTCTTTCTATATTTAGTTTTGGTTATCTTCGACGTCGAAGCTGTTCGAGATGTTTTCTGTGCTTCGACTTGTTGTTATTCCCGTCGGTTTATAGCCTTTGCGGCTGTTCAAACCAGTGTTTTCATTGTCGTGCGTTTGGGGCTGTATGGGGCTTGACGGCTGTGGTTTGGGGGCAGGAAGGTGAGCATGGCAGATAGCTTGTGGCTCAAAGGTTATGATCAGTGGCGTTTAGGATATCAGAGTTCGGGCTTAGGGTTGTTTTGGTTGGGGCTACGGTTCCGTATGTAGTGAAAATGTGCGGATGTTTGAGGTTGGGGGTTGCTGTAGTGCTGCGGGTATGTGAGGGTTTAGGGTTTATAACCCTAAACCCTAAACCCTATCCAGGGCTATGGGCCTTGACTTGGCTCAGGTCAGAGATCTCAGGGATCACAAGCCCGGGTGTTTTGAGCTGCGGTTTAGGGTTGGCGGCTCTGCATGTCGAAAGGGTCTACCTTTTTTTGGTTTTTGCCGCCTGCCTCGCGGTTTAGGGTTTAGGGTTTAGGGTTTAGGGTTTAGGGTTTAGGGTTTAGGGTTTAGGGTTTAGGGTTTAGGGTTTAGGGTTTAGGGTTTAGGGTTTAGGGTTTGGGGGGGAGGGGGGGGGGGGGGTGGACTGGAGTTGAAGGGCCAGAAGCCAGACGCGTTTAGGGGGCTTGGTAGCGGTAAGATGTACTGCTGTATGAACTTGGGATCCCCGTAAGGTTTCGAGCGAGGCTATGACCCTAAACCCTAAACCCTAAACCCTATAAGCCCTAAACCCTAAACCCTAAAAGGGTTTCAATACAGAGCAGGCTTAGGGTTTCTAGGGTTTTAGGGCATTTTGGGAGCCCAGCTTCTTAGGTTCGTTTACTTAGCTCTGGGGCTCTAGGCCCAAGAGGAACCTAGTAACAGATAGGGTGCCCGTTTTTGGCTTAAAGGGGCTTAATAAGCGAACCTCAACCCTAAAAGGGGACAAGGGCCTCCTCTAGGTCCTGAGGTTGGTTTCATCCACGCTCAATCAGTCGAAGCTTGTACTGACAACTGACAACGCTTGTCCCCCTGGTTCTTAGTAGGGAATGAGGGAATGAGGGGCCTATCTACTCCTTTCAGGGATTATATAGGGTACCTCATTCCCTCATTCCCTACTAAGAACCAGCAGGTTGTTTCTATGTAGTGCGCCCGTTTGGCTTAACAATCACACCGTGGACGTTGCCCATTGTTAATCACATTCGGACGGCATGGAGCAGGCCAAGGTCAACGCGAGGGTTTCCGGCTTAGGGTTTAGGCGCTCGCAACCTGCCTACGTATGCAGGTTCTGAGCTCTTGAGCTCTCAACCCAAAGACAAACACAAGCTTCCCTGAACCGCCTCGTCCTTGGCTGCTGCCTCGCTAGCCAGGCGTGCAATGTCCTGACACAGGTTGGACTCTTGGCAATGGGCTGGCTTGCGCCCTCCCGAAAACCCCTGAGCGCCAATAAGGATTCAGAGTTGAAGGCTCAGAATTATCAGTGGCTCTCTGTGCCCAGACAAAAGTTGCAACACAAGCCATACTAAAACCGAACACATGCCAACCCAAGCCAAGACTCCCGCAATGAATGAACCTGTTCGCTTGAATCCTTGGTCCCATGCCTGCGCCAGCTGCACTTCTTCCGCACGGACTGCTTCGGCCGCTTGCTCACTTCTTGGGCTCGCCTGCCGGCATTCTCCGTGGTCAGTCCTGCCTATAGATATTGAAGAGCTAACGAGACGGAGAGCCCAAGGTCGTCTACATTCCGATAACACACATTACAAAGCGGAATGACGGCATGCTTTGCACTTCAAGAGTTCCGCGGTGCCAGTAGCTTCTGACTGATACCTCGCACCCTTGGAGGTCTTCCAACCCGAACTATGCATTGCCCTGAAGCCCGAAACCATAAAGCCAGACACCATATGAATCAGCTTAATTACGCAAAACGCATGAGCGTCTGGAACCCTCAATCGGCTCGCGGTTTTCGGGGACTGACCTCATGAAGATCGACTCGCAAGGATAAAGCGACTCTCGATCCCATCCCAAGTCGAGTCGAAGCCCCCAAAAACCCTTTAGGCACACCAGGCCAAGGACGGAATTCTCACTCCCAAGCCGAGGCGTAAAAAAGCCTTGAGAACCTCAACAGCTTCTTTGACTTCCCCCCTGGTTCTTAGTAGGAAATGAGGGAATTCGGGGCCTATATACTCCTTTAAGGGATTATATAGGGTACCTCATTCTCCCATTCCCTACTCAGAACCAGCCATTTCAGCTACCCCTCGAGGAAGCCTCTGCCGCAGCGGAGGGCGCGGGCTGCGCGGGCTGCGGCGCGGGTGACCTCAAGAAAGACTAGGTTGCAGGTGATCAGTTTTGGTTCCGGGCTACGGGTTTTTGTCGTTTGCCTTGACTGAGGGCAAGGATCTCATACCGCAAATAGCTGCATGGCGGTTGGGGTTTCGACTCTCCTGCGCACTGCGGTCTCGGCAAGACCATATGGCCGACGGTTGAAATGGATGCGCAGCTCACGTCTCATGCTGGCGCACCATGCAGTAAGGATGCAACATCTGCTTGGACCGGACCCTCATATCCAAATCCCAAGCCTTAAGCTCTATCCCCGACAGCCTTAACATCTTCAACCCAAAGCCTAGTTCCAGGTGAGACCTGCACAATACCCCAAGCCTCCCTGAGTCTGCGCGCAGAGGGGGCACCCAGGCTTTCAGAGCCCCTAGCCCTGATGGTTGTTCGGCCCGGATTCGCAGGCGCAGGCTTTTTGGGGCTACCCTAAACCCTAAACCCTAAACCCTAAACCCTAAACCCTAAACCCTAACCCTGTTGAGGGCTTGAGGGACGCAAGCCACCAGCTGCAAAGGAGCTTATAAGCGTCTCCTCAGCAGGTCTCTACGGGCGCAGTGTATCAGCAGACCAAGGTCATTGAGGCGCGGGGCGCAGCCGCGGGCTGCTGCTTGGGCACCTCCGCAGAAGGGATGCCAACGACTCCAGCTACTCACTTCCCTCTTCACGATTACGGCTACTAGGCCAGCATCCCTTTCGCTGCATGGGATTTGAGTGTCTAGGACCGGTGGATTTCAGACTCCAGAAGTTTACAAGTCAACTCTGTTAGAAGTACTCACGCAGACTGCCAGCCAGGTTCTGCGAGGCTGGCTTCCTGCATGCAACTCCGGACCCCCTTGCGGAGCGCACGCCCATCGCTGCTACTGTGGCATGCCGGGATTCGTCGACTGCAACATCCGCATTCAGTAGGGCGAAGTGGCATCACTCGAGCAACGACGCGACTACAAACGGATGAACGGCGAAAGTGCAACAAGCGTGAACCTGCTAATAGCAGTGACTATTTCCAACACAGCAGATCCATCAGCTCTGAAAAGAGGGGATGGCCCTCACTTCCAAACACTAAGCCCCAACGGTGCCCTCCGAAATCTGCAGCGCCTCATGCCTCTCATCATCAACATCAAGCAGGGAATCTGAATCTACAGTGTGCTGAGTACAAGCCCTGAAGCCCCAAGGCAGCTTGGTCAATCACCTTCACGTGCGACGCAGGCGCCACCTGCGCAGGTGGCCCGGCAGGTGCCTGGAAGGGTTTGAAAATGCTGGGCTTTGGAAAAGAACAGAGGAGTGCCTTCGGAAGTCGCGATGCGTACGGCTTCGGACTTCGAGCATATCGGGGGCACCAGAACACAAACTCACGCTACGAGGTTTTAAGGGCCTGCAGCCTTGAAAGGATGCTTTTGGTTAGGGTTTAGGGTTTAGGGTTTAGGGTTTAGGGTTTAGGGTTTAGGGTTTAGGGTTTAGGGTTTAGGGTTTAGGGTTTAGGGTTTAGGGTTTAGGGTTTAGGGTTTAGGGTTTTAGGGTTTAGGGTTTAGGGGGATCCAACACGCCCGCTTTCACAGCCTCTGGATGCTAGGTGTTGGGGTCGGGCTAATACACAAGCTGCCAAAACACCGCTCATGGGCTGTCCCACAAGCTGCCAAAGCGTCCGCCCATACTCGTCGTAAGCCTACTGATACGCCTTGGCCCCAAACAGGTGGCAAGCATGCCCCAGCTGCACACCTTGAAAATGCCACTGCAGAAATGCCTAACACCGCCACACCCCCCTAGTCAACACGTGTCAACACACAGGACACAAGGTCCCACAACGCCAAGATCCAACCCTTAAGCCGAAGCTCACAAAATAGGCAGACTTAGTGCCTCCTGTGGCAGAACGCGGTCCAGCATGTCAGCAGCCACCTCCGATGGCACATTATGTCTGAGTATGGTTTGCTGTTCGTCTTATTGCTGTTGCTTGATATTATGTTTGTTGCTCCCGCGCTGCTTCTGCTGCCGCCGCCGCCTTTGGTCTTGCTGGTGGTGGTGTTGCTCTTGTTCTTGTTCTTGCTCTTGCTCTTTGTCGCTGATACATGCACAGATGCGTTCGCTGCACAGGTCTCGCAGATCTCGCACATACAGATTGCACTTACTCGACTGAGCCTCGCGATTCTCCAGGTATACGCTCCGTTTGTTTCGGGTTATCAAGCAACATTCACCAGCAGAGGACACGAGTACTGACCGCGCCGTTTCATCAAACAAGCAACGTCCTAAACTCCATCGAAGCTCCGGCACCGCCGACACTCATTATCATGCTGGCTTTATGCAATTCTTGATCGTGACAGCTTATGCTCTCTCAAGATACGATCGAACAAAGCCCGGCGCAGGTCAAGACTACAATGCTTCGTGGTGCAACAGAAGCTGTTCGCCCTACACCTTGAGATCTTGAAATACCCAGGAGGATGTACACACCGAAGCCCTAAACCCTAAACCCTAAAATCCTAAACCCTAAACCCTAAACCCTAAACCCTAAAACCCTAAACCCTTGGACTCAAAGCTCTCAAGCCCCAATGGCATCCCCAGGCCCAATGTCACTGCGGGGGGGACGGCGAAGAAGAATTTTTGAGCAAAGTGTAATGCCATTGGTGCCACTGGGGAGGGTCCAGGGGATTAGGGTTTTTAGGGTTTAGGGTTTAGGGTTTAGGGTTTAGGGGGAGGCTTCAGGGTTCAAAGGAGTCTTGGGTTTAGGGTTTAGGGTGTAGGGGGGCTTATTGAAGCGTGGTTTTGGAATTTACCTCTGTCACTCTTACGCAGAAGTGTGGGATGTTGCTGTGGTGAATCGGGGCTCTGCAGGCTCTTCTTTTGTGGATGAGATGTGATTAGCACTTTGTAGCATCTTAGCATTCAGCGCCCGAGGTTTCGAGCCGAGAAGAGATTCGATCAACTCACAATCGATGTACGTGACGACGGACCAAACTCCCAGTCCCCGTTCGTAGACAACAGGAGCAGAGGAAACTGAGAATCGGGCAGCTTGGGTGGGAGAATCGCAAACGAGCATAGCAATTGGGATTTTCCACTTCTACTAACAGTCCTTAATAAAGGATTACGGTAGGGGTTACTACAATCCCCATGAAGGACTGTTAGTACAAGGGGGAAAGTCCTAATATAGCAACATCAAACACAAACCCTAAACCCTAACCCCTAAACGCACAAGGCGACACTGGAAATCCCTGTGGAGAGTAGCGAGCATCGTCATTTCAAATGTGGGCGCTCTACAAAACACTGGCTGATGTAGGTAGTGCTTAGGGCTTAGGATTCAGGATTAAGGGTTTAGGGTAGTGGAATGCAGAGCTTATAGATCCAGCATGCCCTCTGTACACAGCATGTTTCATGGTTCGTGAGGGGCCAGCCGGCTAGCCTCTTGCGCCAGCGAAGAAGCATCAGCAGAAGCCTCGCAGCGCATGTTGCTGGCCGATACAGCGGGTTTCGAAAGTGTTTCTCTCACGTGGTCTCTGGGTATCTAGCTTTAGCTTGTGGGGCCTGGCCTGCGGAGAGTCACCCTAAACCGTAAGCCTCTAATCAGTCTAGGACACCAACTTCCTCCCAAATTGGGATGGAGGACCCTTGAGCCTCCAAGGACTGTGGGCCCAAAGACCATGGTGTTAGGCCTATTTTGAGCCTGTTCGTTCGGGCACCTGGACTCCTTGTTTGGGGGGTCGGGGCAGCAAAACAGGCCTCTTAAGTACAGAACTCATGTGACAGAGATGTCGACAACTTCACCCTCACCGTAGCCAGCTAAAACACCCTAAACCCAACCCTAAACCCTAAACCCTAAACCCTAAACCCTAAACCCTAAACCCTCTAGCAAACAGGACTTTCGGGTCGGGGTAAACTGCCAAGACATGCTCAACCTCGGCCCGGGCCTCTTGAGCAAGTGACGAGGGTGCTGAAGCCTTGTGACATGAAGCTCTCTATTGAAGCGGCCGTGGCAAAACACAATACCTTTTTGAGCAACGGACTTTGGGGGCTGCCAAAACAATACCCTATAAACCCTAAACCCTAAACCCTAAACCCTTTTGAAGCTGGACTTGCTGACCCTAAACCCTATAAACCCTAAACCCATGGTTTGCCGAGACCTTTGAGAACTGTTTGGAGAGCTCTGGGAATTGGGGGCGCTCTTCGGTCAAACCTCGCGTCTGAATGGTGGGCTGGGGCCCGCTTCGGGTTAGCAGGGGCGTGTGACCGTGTCTGCTAAAAAACATCTTGAATGCGAGAAAGGCCCCCTGGCGCGGCCCGCGCATCATTCAATGCTCACCCTGCCTCTTAGCTCCTTGCCATGAAACCCTGAGCCCTTGCCATGAAACCCTGAGCCCTAAACCTCTGATTCCCAGAGCCTCTGGAGCACCTGAGCTGGCTGAAGCAAGCCCGGGAGAACACAGATCACTGGGCCAGGCACTGGTGAAGCCTGGCGGCATGAAGGCTTCTAAGACCGTGGGCTGAGGGGGGTTTAGGGTTTAGGGTTTAGGGTTTAGGGTTTAGGGTTACAGTTTGGCCGCTTGGCCTTACTGTAGGGCATCACCTGACTGGGCTCTACCAAGTGGACTTTTCGAGGCGGGAGGTTCCGAAAGGCCTCACCCGGTTTGGTTCGAGAGGGCTGAAGGAGATTGCGACGCGCCATTTTCAGGGGCGGATGAGGGGATGAGGGGAGAGAGAGGTCGACAGTCAAGCTGCCTTATTCTGTACCTTTGAACCATCCCAAAGCTACTTGTCTAGAGTTCTTTCCTGAGGGGTGTCCCAGGACTTGGGAGGTTCAGGTTTTTGAACGTGTCCGAACTGCTTGGCTGCGCGCGATTGGGAACCACGTATGCTTTCACCAGCTTCCACGCGAACCCACAAACGTCTAAGCTAAGGCACTATGCGACGATCCTCAGCTCGAGAAACTAAGATGAACTAAGAACTCGCGTAGAGGCCCCAGGTATAAGTCCCTTGAGCATCGCGGCGAAGAGACCCCTAATGCCCTGAGCTGCGCCGCGGCACCCCGCGCCCCCACATGTAAACTTGCCGCCCCGACATCGGCCAGGTGGTTGTCAGGATCGTTTGCCTGCAGTGGGCACTTCTGGGATGGAGAGGGTCTGGAGCGAAAGTCGCTCTTAGAGTGCGCTGCTCGAACTCAAGCCATTGAGTCTTCTGTCCTCTTGCTCCAGGTGTCAAGACATGTTAGGAATTTCAACCGGGGAAGTGCTCAGCGCCCCTGGGTCCCATGACATGCCCTCCCACGCACATGTCGCAAAATTCCTTCTGCATTCGACAAAAAAAAACGACCGGGAAACACAAGCCGCGGCCCCAGTCAAAAAAAAGGCACTCCAGATAAAGCCCCAAGGGCCTGGACACTATTTAAGTTCCCCATGCCTCCAAAAACCCTCAACCCTAAACCCTAAACCCCAAACCCTAAACCCTAAACCCTAAACCCGAGCCCCACGAGCCCCAAATCACCGAGCCAGGCGCTGCCAGAGCCTGGCAGCATCAAGGCTTCTAAGGTCGCCCTGACTTCTAGCGGTTTAGGGTCAGGGTCTAGGGTCTAGGGTCTAGGGTCTAGGGTCTAGGGTCTAGGGTCTAGGGTCTAGGGTCTAGGGTCTTGGGTCTAGGGTCTAGGGTTTAGGGTTAGGGTCTGTAGGGTTTAGGGCTTAGCAGGTTTAGGGTTCTAGCTGGCTGGGCTCTACCTAAACTCTTGAATGCCTCTGCTTCTGTGTTTTTTCAAGGCTGGAGGTTCCTAAAAAATGCATCCAAGGACGATACTCGCCATTGTTGGGCGAGCTGCCAAAAGCCAGATCTGGCAAGACCTTATCCTGCACGCTGCTTTTCCTAATACTGTATACCCTTCATCCAAACTCCAAAAAGCTACTTGGTAAATCGGTCCATCGCTGGTTGCAACCTCATATGGGTCCGAGTCCTTTCTGGTTAGATACCCTCCGCCCTGGGCCCGAAGCTCAGCCACCCGGGCTCATGCCCTCCACAAGTTAAATGTGGCCGCAGCACGTCGGTGAGATTGTCGCCACGATAGCTTGCCTGCGGAGGGGGAGGGGGGTGGGGGGGGGGCTTAGGATGTCGGGGGACGGTCACGGCATGTCACGGCCATGGCCTTTGGGAGCGCGTAGACTCCCCCACCCGCGAATTCAACCAATCGTAAGTTGTAGTGTGTCATGCCAAGTCGTTTTAAAGCAAACAAGGTTTCGGGCGCCATCCTGGAACTGTGTCAAGACATGTCTCAGAGCCCCAACAACGCAATCGCTCAGCGCCCCTTGTTCCCCAAAGTCAAAAAACTTCAAGCGATGCAAATTAACGACATGCCCTCCCACGCACATGTCGCAGATTGTTCCTTCTGCACCCGGAAACCGGACTGGAAACTCAAACTCAGGCTAAAACCTAAGGGCCCTGAACTCGCCACCTTTCCTCCGAAACCTCAGTCCTAAACCTGGACACAGACTAACCCTGAACCATTTAAGCCCCAAGCCCGTTTGAACCTGGAAGCTGCTACCAGGACGGAGGCCCACAACCCCCAAGACCTGAACCCTTGAAGACTTTTAAGCCCTTTGCAGGTTGGGGCCGTATGGGCCTGGGACTCCTCAATGGACTGCACCTTCGCTTTGCGTGACTACGGCTGGTTTGCTACGGCTTCGCTGAACGCGACATTTACGAAGGCTGCAAGGGAGCGGAACATACACTGGCTGAATCTTGCTCATGTGGGGGTTTCCGAAAACAGGGGTAGCCTTTTGGGGAGCCCCTTTAAGGGGATTCTATTCTGTTTGGGGTCTGAAAGGGTACCCCTATTTTGGGAAATACCCATGTATCACCAGCAAAAGGAGGACACATGCAAGCCACCTCTGCCGCCGCGTATGCAGCCACTGCCACTTCGTTGGTGAGCTGTGCTATCTCCTGCAACATGCACAAACGGCGGGACGAAAGTCCTACTCAAGCCGCAAGCCTCCAAACTCCGGAGCCCCTAAAGTCCCCAAAGTCCCCAAAGTCCCTAAAGCCCCTAAAGTCCCTACAGTCCCTAAAGTCCCTAAAGTCCCTAAAGTCCCTAAAGTCCCTAAAGTCTAAAGTCCCTAAAGTCCCTAAAGTCCCTAAACCCTGTGGGAACCGTTGCATTCGCGGAGCCTTTGTAGCCTTCGGGCCCTCGGGGTGAGGCTTGAGCTCGAGGGGAGAGGTAGGGGATTTTTTGGGATCCCAAAAACCGTTGAGAAAGAAAGTTGTTGGGAGTATAACTCGCTTTGATCGCCACGTCGGGTGTGTTGTTGTTCTACGGTTTCATGCCTGTGGATCCGATGCGTTCACTTTCTCCCTGCAGTCTCAGTCTATATAGTCCTATGACTGAAGAGAGGAAACAGGGCTACGCGGGCTCAAGGTTTACCCCAAAACCTGGAACTCTATGTACCCACAGTTTAGTAGTAACAACCCTTCATTTGTAGGTGCAACCCATAAACCTGTAGGTACAGAGGGGTCCCCCCAAAGAACGCATCCCTAACTTGTTCAAGGATGGCCCCGCAAGGCCTCTGAAACATATTCCTGAATATGATCCCTCTTAAACCTTGGGATGTTCCCCCCTGATACTAAGAATCCATAGTAGGGATTCTAAGAAGGGGGTTGCTGTAATCCCTATTGGGCTGTTAGTCTAAAGGGGAACATCCCAACTTGAACCCTACAAGGGAAAGTGTAAAATATCCCCAAGGGCCTGCCCTAAACCCTAAACCCTCAACCCTGAACCCGAAACTCTAAACCCGACGCCCTAAACACAAGCCCTAAGCCCTAAGCCCTAAGTCCTAAGCCCTATAAGCCCTATAAGCCCTTCGTCGTGTAGCGTGTTGATCTTGTGCCCCCTGTGCCTGGGCCTCCCTGAGGGATTCGGCAGCTTGAGCAGCAGCACCCGCCTCCGCACTTCGCCCCCCCCCCAGGCTTGCGAATTGGGGTTTAGGGTTTAGGGTTTTAGGGTTTAGGGTTTGGGGTTTAGGGTTTACGCTTCCGAAAGAATCAGGGGAGGGGTTCCAGAACCTCATCATGACGCAGGCCGTCGTTGTTGTTACCGGGACGTCGTGGGCTGTGCACGCGGCCTCCCAGGCCCGAAACCTTCCTTTTTGGACTTCGCTTGAAACCCTAAACCCTAAGCCGTTCTCTTCCTAAAACCACCTAAACCAAACGGCGCACAGTCAGGGGCTTCAGTTGTCCGAGCCCTGAGACTCAAACCCCGGCTTTCTACTGGTGGCACATCCCGTTGCCACCCTAAACTGATTCATGCAGATCCCTGTCTTCCAAAAGAATGTGTGCGTGTTTGGTCAGCCTCCTCCGCAACCAGCACACACAACAGAGTGGCAGAAGTGAATAAGTGAATCACCATATGAGCGACCGCTTTTATTACGTTGCAGGAGGTCTCTTGTGGCGGAGATAAAAACCTTATGTCATGCCTGAAACCTCGGAAAGCGATAGGCCCCCCCCAAAAGCGATACTCTGCATCTTGAATCTAGAAGTCGTTCTGCAACAATGTGGGGCTGGGTGTTATTCCAGAGCGATACTCAAAGCGATAACCCTACGATACCCATTTGGCCACCCGAAGAGCTGGGCAAAGGCCCTGGCCCAGGTTGAGGGTTCGAGGTTTAGGATACGGATTTCGTTTATAGGTCCTGAAGAAAGGAACGGGTTTAGGAATTCAAGAGTTTTCACGGTGGGGTTGCAGGTTTCGGGTCTCATATGCAGTAAAGCGATAGGTTTTCGTAGCAGCATTGAGGTAAAGTCCCATAAAGCGATAGGGCCCCCCCCAAAAGCGATACCCCATGAGTTTTTAATTAGCATTTACATAAGATTTTTTGCGGCTGCTCATATGCTTCTAGAGCCTGACCCAAGCACAACATGCTGAGCCCCGGGATCTAGAAAAGTCCGCGTGATCTCACGAGCATGAATTCGAAGCTCATGTTGACCGCTGTTCCTGCACCCAGATTCTGCATGAAACCCACCTTTGCGTGCCAGGCATTTTGTCGTTGAGACTGCAGCGCCCCGAATTCTTAGTCCCCTTCAGGATGAGGGGGCTTACGAAACTAAGGGGCCCCTGATGTCGACCCCCAATAGTAGGATTCCCTTATAGTAAGGACTCCAAAAAAAGGTACCCCCTAATTTCGGAAACTCCAGAAACCCTAAACCCTTAACCCCAAACCCCTAAACCCTATAAGCCTACACCCTCTTGCGACCTCGGCGGGGTGAACGGGCTCCAATATAGCCGACCTGAGGAGTCGACCAGGCTAAGGTTCAGGTGCCCATGTTCACCATTCTCTAAGTAGATAACAAAAATCTAAAACATTTTTTGGTAGGTATTTATATTATGAACAAATGATACAGAAATAAGACACAAATAGTGTAATGTTAGGTCTCCTACACCTCCCTCAGCTCTTTTGAGGTCAGAAGGGTCTGGAGTCTGGACTGGGCGTAGTCTCTAGCCTAAGAGCGCATCGCAGATGACAACATCCGACACCAACCTCCTGCGTCCGCTGGGCGCTGCACGTAGGGGAGGGCACCTCCGAGGGGACCTGGGTGTGGAGCGAAAGGGGCCTGAATGATTAGAATAGGGTTTTGGAGGGTTATTATGGTGTAACTATAAAGGGACCCTAAGGGAATACGATTCGTAATTCTTCCGACCCCGATATTACATGGGGATCCCTTCAGGCGCCTGCTTGTTCGAGGGGCCCCTGAGAGTCCCACATGGCCATGCGGGGTGCCGAGCACGCAGAAGGGAAAACCGCTGCCGCGGCTTGTTCATTTGCTGAAACTCTTTGTAGTGTAGCGGGCTTCACGGAACCCAGCCAGTATGATCAGCCTTAGCCTCTGCAACGCGACGAGATAACCCCCACTTAGAAACTTGGGAATGTTGGTCGCCAAGGGCATGGCAACGTCCCAAACTTCTGCCTTAAAGGGTGACAGCTTGCACCGCTGAGCCTCCGCGCCGGGGTCGGTTCAGCCGGCATTGAAGGCACCTTTGGCGGCAAGTGACAACGGGGGAACATGACGGGTTTTACGACAATCCGGGGGGGGGGGGGGGGGGTAATATGGATTCCCTTGTAATAAGGATCCCAAGAAGGTACCCCCCCCCGAATTTCGGAAGCTCCATGTCCTGGCCTGCGGCTTCATTCCTTTCCTTCAATCAATGGCTCAACCCCAATACCTCCGAACCTAGAAGCCAAACACATTTGAAACCCATGTCGGGTCGCGAGATGGTAGGACGTACTACTCCGTTGCAGAGGTCGAAAGTGCGCCATTCAAAGGGCCACAGACTCAGCTCCCCGGTACACACGCAGCGCACCTCCCCTTGAACGACCTCCGGCTTCGCTGGAGCTGCCTCTCACAAGACAAAATGGCCTCTGATCAGCTCGTGACTCGGGGATTCCCGTAACCGTCCAGACTGTTTAGGGTTTTAGGGTTTTAGGGTTTAGGGTTTAGGGTCTCCCCCAAGACAGCAGCCATCCAACAGCCATGTTGGCTCAGGGATCATGAAGCCCTCTCAGCTACACTTCCGATCAACCCTGCACCACAACGCGAATGCACGCTTGGGGCACCTCCACAGCCTCCGGCTTTGCTGGAGTGGCCTCTCGCAAGGCAAAATAAACTACGACTAAGTTTGTGCTGCAAAAGCTTCTGTGAACAGGTCCTGTTTCGCCATGATGCTATGCTGGCTCCGGATGCATGAAACCCTCCAAACTGAAAATGCACCGCAGTGTTCAAACAGCTGCAGGCTGCAAGAACAACCCTGGATTCCGAGGCCAACTCGTGCGCTTCTGCGGGCACCTCCACCTGGACGACCTCCGGCTTCGCTGGAGCTGCCTCTCGCAAGGCAAATGGCTGCGTGGTCTAAACGACGACAGTTAAGTTTGTGTTGCAAAAATTGTTGTTCATAGGCCTCAAGTTTTCGTCGACATGACATGCTGGCTCCAAAACCCTCCAAACTTAACTTCCCAAACCTTACCGCAGCCTGCCAACAGCTGCAGACTACAAGAATCAACCCTGCACCACAAAGCGAACCCACATTGTGAGCACCTCCGGCTGCACAGCCTCTGGCTTCGCTGGAGCTTCCTCTTCGCAAGGCAAACAAGGTAGCGTTCTGGAGCTCTAGGCTTGTGGTTCAAAGTGCATATTCGTATAGGCCTCAAGTTTCCGCTGGAATCATTTTGTTGCACCAACCATGCTACAGTTTTCGAGCTCCGGATTCATGCAAGACTCCAAGCCGCACGCCCCGTGGGAGTTCACGTTGGAAGCCCGTCAACATCTTGCAGACAAGCTTCAAGTCTAACACCCATGAATGTGGGGAAGCCAGGGAGGCTGAAGCTGTGCATAGTACAAGAATATTACACTATAGAATTTATGTATCATAATTCAGAATGTCCTGATGATATAACAACAAAAAATGTAGAACTATAGGGGTCTCCCTTGGGATAGAT